>VZRF01005156.1:532909-585211 GCA_013396875.1 Vireo altiloquus | reverse complement strand
TTTTTTTTTTTTTTTTTTTAAATGATACTGCTGTTATATTGCAATTTAAGACTTAATTCAGCAGAAGAAGAAGAAGAAAAACTTCAGTGGAATCAGCTGGGAGGTGAGGGGTGAAAGTTGTTTCCTGCCAAGATACAGAGATATTTTGCCACTTAGTGTTAACTCTTAGGAAAATGTGGGGACTCAGGAGTCTTACTGACTATTGTCTACAAGCTTACATGTCTAAGCAAGTGAATGAATGTGACTTCAGCACAGGAAGCTTTACTCCAGCATTGGTGTCTCCAGCACTGGCAATGTGGTAGCACCAGTCAACCAGTCCCAAAGAGCACTGAGAAGCAGTAGAAGACTTGTAGCTTGTCTTTGGGACCACATCTTCACAGACGTGCCCATTAAAATTCCTGATAAGCCTTCCCTCTCTCTGTGGAAATATATAGAAGACAAACAAATTCAGCTTGTGTGAGACACACAGTTGTGAAAACGGAGCCTCAGAAAAAGCAAAGACTGAGCCCAAATCCAAGGTGAAAGGCAAATAATAGTGTTACTGAGAATTCACTTCAAAGAAATGTGCGACTTTCTCTTCATCTTGTCTTGGTAGCAGAAATACCCTAAGGATGCTATATTTTGGCTTCCTGCTCAAACCAAAAAGAAGGAACGTTACTCAGGCAAAACTCTCAAAAGATGTCTCCAATAAAAATGTATTACTTTCTTCCATTGCCTTTCACTGACTTAACAGAGATTTAGATGACCTAATGTACGTGAATCGTGTAGATCTCCTTGCTTCTCTGTAGTGTTCAAAATCATTCTTCTAATATCTGGCGTAAATTACATGTACCTGTTCTGAACCCAAAAAGCTGGCAGTAAGAGCCTACTCAGAGTTAGGGCTATTACAGCTATTTCTCTTTTTTTCTTACCTTGTAACCAGCAGGTGGGACGTAAGGAAATATAGGAGTCATTATATAGAACATCTGAGAGTTCCTTTGCAAAGGTGAGCCATCTGTTTACAACAGAAAATAATTTCTAATGATTGTTTTTCAGCACCAGAGCACCAATGAACAACTTTTAAAAGGTCAGAATGACTGCCTATATTTTGCTGCCATGGGAAATCCATCAGGCAATAATTTAACCTGTATGCCCCCACATACATATGTGCAAGTCCCATATTGTATTACACATCTGTCATCTACTTCGTATTTCCCCAAACAGTCTTTTGGACTCATAAACTGTGTTTTCTTTAAAACTGTAGCCTGTATAGTTCTCTGTGGAGACAGAGGAAAGGAAAAGGATTGCAGTGAATTGTTTCCAGAGTGCTTGTATATAGAGGGATGATTAAGAAAGTGAGAGTGAATTTATTTAAGATTGAGGAATAAAGCATGTAAACCAAAACTGGATGGATGCCCTTGTGAAGGGTTTCTTTCTGGAATTAAGATGATGGTAGAGTGTGCCACCACGGTGCTAAAAATATACAAGCTGTAGCAAATTATTTAATGCATTTGTCTTCAAAATTTTGCTTAAACACTTTAACTTCCCTGAATAAACCCAGATGCATGAGGCTAATCCAGTCCGTGGATCACTGCCTCATTTCTGTGGCAGTAACGTGAGGTTTCTTCAGGGCTTAATTTCGTCATGTGGACAGAATAGGAAGATTTTGTTGAAAAAGGCCCACAACTTTTTTCTCCAAAAGCGAAAGTGGCATGTGGAGAGAGTTACACTATTCCCAGGGCCATTGTGTTACATTTGCCACTCTTAAATATACCTGGTATTCCATAGCCCTGTGTGCACTGACTGCCTTAGGCTTCTTCAGTCTGAACATCGATCTCACTGTGCATTGTGAGACTACTGCAAGAAAGTTTGGTTTCTTACTAAATGAAGCATCATTTGTGAGAAGCCATCCTAGAAAACTTTCCAGGAAACAGAAAATGTAAAATGGTGTCATTTTTTGCAAATACCACTGAATCAATAATCAATGCTGTAAGAGAATGGGGCTGCTCTAATGTGAGTATACACCTTTAAAGGATGCATTACCAATTTATTTTAATAACTTTTAACTGTGCTATCCCATTTTTAGTTAGTGAAAAGATGTTCTACAAAAATATTTATGATTTTCTGCTATATATTTTGTAGAAGAATCAATAAGATTGGAGATAAAAGATGAAAATGATAGTTGGTGTTTTTTAAATTTGGTGTGCCAGGTCAAATATATAATAACAATACACTTAAATAATTTTGTCTTGATTAAGTTTTTTCTTCTTTCATTATAATTTTTTTATTCCTAGTTTAGGACAGTCAAAATTCTATGAAAGCATAAACTTCTTAATAGAGTTTTTAGGAGATGGGAATATTGGAATATAGGAAAACAGGAAATAATATATATATTAAAAGATCACATATTTGTGGTGTTTGGGCTTTTTTGTTTTCTGTTCGTGTCGTACTTGTTCTTCTGGTTCTTAAACACTGGTTCTAAAATCTTATAAAGTTCATGTTCAAGTCTGTTTATCAAACTCTGGGTTTTAGTTACAAATTCTATTTGAATAATCCGGAGGAAAAACTGACATCAGCCTGATGGGTGACTTGCTTCAGAATTTGCAGCTTACTCTTTTCTCTGTGCATGTAATGAAAAACCTGTAAGAGACTACAGAACTATGTAATTTTGCAGTGCCCAGACAACATGATCTTATCAGAATGTGATTATCCATACTGTCAAGATGGCAGATATCAACAGTAGATATATTTTCCCGTGAAAGACTGGAAGGGGCACTGTATTTACAAAAGCATCTTTGGTATTTTCAAGATGGCTGAAGTTCTTTTCAAACAAACCAATTAAGTTCACATTCTATTTAATAATATTAATGTTTTCTTTGTCAATGTTTGTGGACAGTATTAATTTTTAAGAAAATAAATTACATGTCCTAAACAAGCATCAGAAGAACATGTTAAAAATCCTCTGTCTATCCAAATACTGGATAAATGTTGGATATATTTAGTAATTTTCAGTTTTTCTCCCATTTTTTCTAAAGTGAAGAGCTATTGTGAACTTTATTTGAAATACATAATTTGCTGCTTCTTGAAGAAGTTCTGGTCATTTTAAGCTTTAATTAAAACATCTGAATCTGCAGGAATTTTCCCTGTAGTGTTCATGTAGTTATAAAAATTAATCCATTTGAAAAGAATTCTTTCCTAGTTCTGCGGCAGCCTTTGCGATAAAGGGGGAAAACTTCAGTGTCCTTCCACGCAAGCCACAATAGCTCAAGTTATTAGCATTCACTACATGCATTATGTTTCCATTTAATATTTCTCCTTTGTTCTTTATGTCCCTCTCCATTTTCTGTGCATAATGTTCATTCTTGTCTAAGTACAGGAAGAACCAATTATTGTTATAGTATTTCAGTTAGGTGACATTGTATATTGAGGTATATGAGGCATTTAGGAAATACCACAGATAGATGGCTGATGGCTTGCCTGCTCTGACATTTTATTCTTCCAGGTTTTAGACAGCCAGGCCATGTTTGCTTATGCCTGAGATCTTTGGGAAGCTTGTGTCTTTAGCCCAGCTGTGACTAATGTTCTTCACAGATTTTGCAGAGAGGTCTGTTTAATGCAGAATTTTGAGATAGCTGTGTCTGTGTTCTCTGTTCAAATAATAAAATGTCTTTAAAAATCTTATATAAGGACTTAGCCACAGAGATACTTATGGAGTAATTGGACTAGTGCTTTTTCAAACTATTTTCATTTGTAAATTACATCACTGTTTCCAAAAGACCTGGAGAACTGTAATGAAAATTTGATTTTTCAAGGCCTTTAGTTGACTGTTGATTGCAAATTAAAGATGCCTATTTTTGAGTTTTATTGTCATTCCTATATTGCTATTAATACAATTCTCATAACAATCTTCATCTATAAACCTCAGAATTCTTGTCTGTTTTATCCTTTATGTTCTTTTTGTCATTACTTTGACTGTTATGATCTTCTCTTTATCATGGCTCCCTCTCCTTTATCTGTCCTGTTTAAAATTATACAGATCTCTTTTTAAAGATAATTTTTCCCTCTGTCTCTCCAATCATCTGTATTATTCTCTTACCACATCACATTCACGCTCTCCACAATTTAATTTATAAACCGAGATACTATCCTGCAATAAAGTCTGCTTTATTCACAAGATGTTTTAAGCTTATTATATTTTTATGAGTATATGTTCTCTGAAGTCTATACAGATAACCCTTTTTTAACTTCTAAATATAGTACAAAGGTAACACAGAGCATTTCGTCCAGGGTACAAGTAATCTAGCAACAAAAATGCCTGTGTTACAAGGTTTGAGTTCAAATGTTCAAGGGTAGAATTGGCTGTAATGGTATATCTGTGAAAAAAATAAGCCTGTGGTGAAGTTGGAACCCCAGTGCCAAAGCACAACATATAATTGGGCCTAATTTTTTCCATATGTATCAACAAAAACAGTCTTTGCTTCCATGAGAGATGAAAGCTTCCCTTTCTGTCATATTTTTATTTTGTATATAATTCCTAACTCTTTATAATTTCATAGACTTTTTAAAAAAACATGCCTAGATTTAGGGAGAGATGAGCTGTCACCCTGGATTTGAGTTTATATTTCTAATAGAAAAGCCTTTTTTGGTGGGGAAGGAAAAACACGGCTATTTCCCCTCCCCTGCCAAAAGGGCTACTATGTTAAAATCCTTGTACAGTGCCTGTGAGCTATCCAAGTTGGCGTGGAACAATCCATTTGTGAATTGATTTAAATACCTCATTTAAAATAAATAATCTAGTGGAATTAGTGTCATAAATCTTCATAGAATAAGCTCGCTATTTATATAAGATCGAAGAAGTGTTAAATACATTTCTGTTCTGTCAACAATGTATGGCGGTGTTTCTCCCTCCGTTCAATTTTATGCCAAGTCCCAAATAAAGGATGCATATTTTTTATGCGTTTGTTCTGTTGTTTAATGTGGTATCTTTCCAAATAATCTTTCTTCCTGCTGTTTATAAGTTCAACTAACACATATATGAATTCTGTGGAAGACTGATGGTCTAAATTACATTTCACCTATATTATGGTGTATTATTTTACGTTCAATAAATTCACTGTTATCAGGATTGTTGAGATATTCTCTGCATCGTATTTTACCTCCTCTTGGAAGTTATACAACTAGGCATGCAGATGTTGTTGTGCTTTCTGCTTCAGTGTAGGGCCAATCAAAACTGACAAGCAGAGTATCCCAAAAAACCTTCTTGCAGGTGACATTGATGCAATGGCTGCTAGATCCAAGTACTTTGCTACACGTATAAGCAATCTCTGCCACACCAGTCTGCTTTCCCTGTTTGTGTAGTGGCAGTCACTGAGACTCCCAAGTGTTTGACTGTGTTCAGAACGTGGTTAGTTAGGGCTCTGCATGCTGTTTAAACAGCCTTTTTGTGTGCCTCCTAAGGAGGGGAAAAAAAAATTAGACTTCATGGAAATGTCTCACAGGATGCCAGCGGTACCTTGCTGGTTTACTAGTTCACCTCACTTCAACTCTAGTTACATCTAGAATTTGTTTTGTAATTTATGCTTTCCTTAACTGATTCCATGAAAGTGAAGGGATTATTTTTCTCCCTGCCTTTACATCTATACGGAGTTTAAAACATTTTGCTCTAGACATGGTTGTTTTGCTAGGAGCAGAGCTGAGAGTTTCTCTGGCAGTGGAAGGAGACATCACTGAAGTGACCTTTGAGTTCCCCATACTGCTGGCTGTGCAGAACTTATTTGGATGTGGGTGTGAGCTAAAGTCATCTTCAGTGTTACTCCTCATGGGCTGTTATGTGTTGTATAACGATAATGTATGCAGTGAGGCACACCTTTCCCAAATTTCTTTATACATCCATTTTCTATTTGTTTGGAGAAAAAAAAGAAAAAGCAGGCACTGAAGAAGGAGGAAGATGCATTTTTTCTCCTCTGATGAAGCTAGAAAACATCTAGCTAAAATCAAGGAAGTCATGTCTTGGTTACAGTACTTGCTTTCCATGGATCCCCACTGATGTATTTTTGCAGAAGCTGCCTTACACATCTTTGCTACTGGTTTAAGAGACTCCAGGAAAAGAAGCCAGGTCAGAAGAATGAAGCAAAGAAAATTTTCCTGCCTTGTTCTCATTTCAGGTCAGCCAGAAAAATATTCTCTTGAACAATAGGTGACCACAAATACCAGGGCCCTCCTGTAGGAGCAGAAATCCTTTTGGATTTCTTCCAAAGGATTTCTTTGGGTCTTAATGCGGATCAGCCACCTTAGAAACAGGAGCTGCTACTTATGGTGTTCGCAGCCTCCAGGTGCAAGCCTTTTTTCTTCACTAGTCTGCTCCTCTCGCTTGATTCACTTGATTATTTTCAAGTCTTGGACTGGTTTTGCTTCCCTTTGTGGGCTCCATTCTCCACATATACCATGACCTCTGAAATCCGCAGGCTATGGAGCCTCACCTCTGAGCACAGGGCTGTCAGAAGTGAGAAGTCTGCCTGTATGCCCACTTCAGACTTGGATCAAACCCCCCAGTGAGCTGCTTACAGCACTTCTCCTACAAACCCCCTGCTGGTCCAGGACCCCTTCTGACAACCAGTAACCCAATTCCTTCTGCTCATTTATGTCAAATGAACTGTGCTGCAAAGTACATACATCTCTTTTCTTGCTTCCTCTATTGACAGCCACTAGTTTTATTTGCTTCCATTAGTTACTGTCCCCTGCCTGAATCACTCATGTTCATCCTCTCATTTCATTGCTTTCAAACTGTCCTTTCAGACTTTCAGCTGTATTTGAGCTTTTTCTGCGGTTCCTCTCTAGCTGCTCCTGACTTGTCTTCTGATCCTGGCAGTGTGTTTTTATTCCAGTCTCTGAGTCTCCTCTTCATAAACTCTAGTGTTTTGGACTCCTTTTACCTTCTCAAACAGGATTTCTTAAGCCAAAATTTTAGGAATGTAAGTCTGGCCCTACTCAATTCAACTGGCTGAGGATTTTGCCATCTGTCTGTGTTGGTTTTTTCCCATGTGTTTGGGCACTATTTGCATACATAATTGTTACATATGGATCTGTCTCGTAAAAAAAAAAAAAAAGCTGAACTTAGTCCAGTCTCTGTATAGTCAGATGATTGATATATGACCAGTATAGACTAACAAAAAGAACATTCTCCAATGTGCATATTGCTTTGATTACCGAGGTTTTTAGAACGTCCAAATGCTGTACAAAATGAATAACAAACATCAGATGTTTGAAAAGTTAACTCAATAGAAGTCAAGGACATAATGCTTAGTAGCAACTTGCTACAAAGGGTTCATATTTTTCTATTAATGGAAAATGACACAAAGATGCCCTTAGGCCAGCTCAGTATTTGTATTAGTAAGTGACCAAAACTGTGTGTCAAGGCACTCACACACACACTAATCACTTGCATTTGTAACTGCTTCCTCTGTCTTCCTGGCAAAATATCAGCATTAGGAAATTGTGACTAATGGTAAGAAAAAAGAACATTGAAACACTTATCTTAATAGGCACTTTATCAGAGCAATCTTTATAGGTGTCAAAGAAAAAATAAAATACAGTTTGATTAACCTGAATAAGATAGAGTGTGAAGGAAGAAGGCAGTTCCTTTGAAATGTAAGTGAAAGTGACCAAAGCCACTCCTACAGTTTGCTTTTATTGCTTATTATTTTTTATTGCGTTTGTTAGGAACATGAACAGTGTATGTACTCATTCCTTTAACACAGAATCAGTTTTGTGCACGTACAAGCATGAAAGAAAGGCAAGCCTACAGTGTTCATCTGTTTTGATTTTTGGATATTTTTACTCCTTTTAAAATCTAATATTTCTGGATAAAATTTACATCCTTTGTTCCCTTGTTTAAAAATAGGGGGGGTGTTTTTGTTTTGAATAATTAGTTGTGGCGTCTGATTGTATAAGAATTGCTCCATTGTTTGGACAGTATGACAGCCTCTTGTGTTTTAAGGATTTTTTTCAGGCAAATGGCTTTTGAGAATGGCAGCATTTCAAGATTATGAAACTGCCGCTGATGGTAATGGTTCTGTGATAATTAAACTGTCCTCAGTCTCTTTTTTTTTTGTGAAACTGAGACAAGGGTAGTTGTGATTTCATCAAAGGCTTTGTTTGAGCTCTGGCAGCTGGCAAGGCAGAGCCCTCTGCTTGCAGACTGAGTACCATCCTGAGGAGTTTTCACTATGCATTTCCTTCATCAGCTGCATATTCATCACATTTCATCTTTGCCCATCTTGTAAGGAGACTAGTCAACTTCTTGGTGTTCTTTGTTGACAGAATAGCCAATTTGTCCTCTTAGTAGTAATGTCTTAAAATTGGCTTTGGGGGGCTTCTTAAGCTGAAGGTAAGGAATAACATTCTCCTTTCGAGTTTTGTTCTTTCCATGACAGTTTGTGTAAGAAAGCACGGTAACCTAAACTGCCCTGATAATAAAAATAAAATTATAAAATGCACTGCATATTTCCATTAAAAATAAAAAAGCTTTCTTATCATGCTTTAAAGAAATGTGCATCTTATTCTCTGAAGAGGTCTGCAAAAGCCTGTGTGTCTATCTGCAATTGTGTTGTTCTCCTTAATGCTTTAGGACTGGTCAAGAGTTTACAGTTAAGGGCGACAATAGGTTCTTGTAGCTGGAGCAATGCTGAGAGGTTTTCACAACTGCTTTTGTGTGATTGTGCCATGTAGGCAAGGGATTATCTACTGTTTTCTGGAAAAGCATTCCTGTAAATCGAGTCTCTAGAGATTCATAGGAGCAGACCTACATAGCCTGGCATATAAACTTTGTTCAGATCAGTGGGGGCATATTGTTGTTAAGCTTTAGACTTCTGGGCATTCAGAACCTCATAGGATCAAGTCCTTCTACTGAGGATATTGCTCAGCTCTTATTTTGTCACTTTTTATATGTTTTTTAATTCAGCACTGTCTATTAACACAGTCTAATTAGATCTAAATGTAAGGTGGAGAGCCAATAGATAGAAAGTGAAAATTTAAAACTTACTTATGGTGTGATGCTTGTAACACATTGTTAATGGAGGTAACTATTATAGACTGAGAGCATCTTATTACAATAAATACATTATTTAGTAGCAGTATGGTCTCTATTGACTTGTGTGTGTGTTATTCCTGAAATGAGATTCTGTTGTGGTGTGTACAACGCAACTGCTGCCCTTTTTCACTAGCAGAGAGAGCAAACTGAGTCTGCTGTGAGCTAGCTCCAAGGGGAAGGCTGGAAATTCAGAGCTGTGTTATGGAAAGACATGACTGTAACAGAAAGTAAAACTGGGTAAATTCCACTTCTAGTGAAGAAGTTGAAGGGCGGACAACGTTTTACTATAAGAAGTATTTTGAAGAAATTGAGTGAAAGATGAAACGGTAAAAGAAGATGAAGGAGATTTATACATAGAGAATGGGATGATTCGGAGTTTGGGTAACTAAGGAATGTAAGAGTCAGCAAATACTCAGCAGAGCTTAATTGGTGAATTGTGAGAAATCAAAAGCTAGAAGGTTAAGAAACAAAGTAGGAAGTCCACAAATACTGGCAAACAATGAGTGGACAAAAGATCTTTAAGGCTATTTGAGATAAAGGCCTAAAGTGTTTGCAAGTACATTACTAAACAGGCAGTACATATTTCTGGTTAATTCTCTCAGCACTCTAGCTTGTGGCCCTTTCCATGTTGTGGAGCTACATGAGATGACTAAGCTGGTCCAGGATGACTCCTTGCTGGAAAGAGGAGGTCATTCCCCTTTCTTTCTCCTGCTCCTGCATTGCCCATGTGCCATCGCTTTGTTTACGAAACCATCAGAAAATAAATGTTTGTGTGATTTGTGTCACTTTAGCTTTCCTTGCTGTTATGTGATAATTCAGTTGTGAAGTCTGGTAAGTCTTAGCACCAGCTCAAGGAAGAAATGGAAACAAGCAGCTGGAGTAAGAGACAGGAGGGAAGCACTCCATTTTGTATTGATGACTCCTTGGAGCAGCCACCTGCCTGTCTCTACACTGTGGCTGCAGATTTACAGTCATCTGAATCATTTAAGTTCAGGGTCCTGCTGAAAGGAGCAGGAGCTATGCTTGCCTCTCAGCCATGTGTTTTCCCTGGGTTGTGGTGACTCCACCAGTGCATGGTAGGATGGTCAGCTGAGCTGAGACAATTAGCAACCTGACAAGAGAGATCTATTTTCAGCAGTATCATCTGTTGCCTGATTTGGCTATGTTGAGCCCTGTTTGCAGGAACTCAAGAGGAGGGAGGAGGAGGAAGGGTGGACCTTCATTCTGGGCTGCAGCCCATACTTAGATGAGCTTCAGCCAAGGGTGAAGCCAGCCCATAGGCTTTTCTGGTCCCCACTGCATTAGATTCTGGTTCTGTGATGTGGATATAGTCTTACTTGCCCAGAGGGAAGAGAGTTGTAAATAAAGAGGCAGTTCACGGAGATGTGGTAAAACTTAGCATAAAGTGTTAAGTTCTTCAAGCTTTTTGGATAGAAGGCATTGTATAAATACTGTTTATATTAAACTGCAAAAAATAACTGTTTAAAATTTCTGGAATAGCTGCGGGAAATAATTTTAGGTTTGTGTAAGGAATGCGTGTTATTTTAAAAGAGGGAAAAAGACTGAAAGAGAAAAGTTACAGCAGAGCAAAGGGCAGCTAGAATAATGCTGTAATATGGGCATTTCAGGTATTCTAAATAACTAGATCAATGTTCTCTAGGAAAGAAGGGGATCTTACTGATGTAAGAAGGATTCCACTTAAAAAGTGTGTAACTTTTAAGGGAATTGAAAGAGTGGGTCTTTAAAGACTTTTTGAACTGTAGTCTGGGGCAGAAAGCAAGGAGACATAGACAAGACTTGAAGTGCCATGTATGAAAGGAATGGAGGAGGAATTGCTCTCAGTTGCCTTCTCTCTAGAAGCTCTACAATATTAAATAGCTATTTACAGGTGATTATTAATACTAATAATAGTAGAGCTTCCAGAGAGTAGGCAGCAGAGAATCAACTATTACAGTTTTCAGAAAAGGGATGGATAAGTATTTGAAACAAAATATCTAGTGAACATATGGAGACTTAAGTGAGGGGAATGTCCTAGGTGGGTTCTTACTCTGGATGAATGGAAATGTCTGTGTGAATGGTTCCTGGTCCATGGTGTTAGGCAACACAGGTTGCAAAAACACGTGCCAGGCTCTGATAGGCTGAGTTCGCCATGGAAGTTGTGGCAGGTTTTTGGTGTGTGTACTCTAGTGCAGTCACCAGATGTGATCTCTGTGGTTGTATTTGAGCAGAATACTCTGTAGTTTTATCAGTCTCTAGCCTGGTGGGTGTTTATTTGCTTGTCAAATTGCACTGTCATATAATGCACATTCTGTGTATTATATTATCTTGCTTGGTGCTGATATTCTGCTTTTTCAAGAGCATACGTATGTACTATGTGGTTTTACTCAAACTGGGCACATATTATTATACACAGATGGAAATTATAGTTAATATATATAGGGCAGAGATTGGGACTTCCTTCCTTTCAACCACAGCCTCCTCTGTTCCTATGTAGTTACCTCATAACATAAAAGTAGTCATAAGCAGTCATGCATACTCAAGGTTAAAAATGCTTTCTCTCAGTAGTGTTATACAACCTGTAACTAGATGCCAAACCCCCAAAGTGCACTGAATCAATAAAAATTCCTCTTGGTCTGCATTGAATAAAGTGATACTGAAGTGGAGTAACCATATCGTTTTATGTACCCACATCCCTCAGTACTTTCTTGCAGGTGACAGAGTTTCAGCATTCCTTCCCTCATTTCCAGACTGAAAAGGAAATAAATGGTGACAGACAAATCTCAAAAGAATTAAAAGCTCAGTTTCTGCAGTTTTCTGTTTAGGATATTTATTCATATAGTTTTGACCCAGAAAGTAAGATGGGATTTTCATGAGAACAAGCATTTTCATGAGTTTTATGAGGTTTAATTACCTTCTGTTTGAGTACAAGTTTCACATGTTGAGACATGATTTTAATAATGCTCTGTGTTTATGCTTTTTAGAAATGCATTTCTTATATAGTCTTCAGCTATGTGTCATGTCAATGGCTGGCCTTGGTTTGCATGGTAACAGACCCCTTTGATTATAATCTTTTGAACTTTTTTTTTTTTTTAAGAAAGAAGACTAGGACTAGGACCTCTTAAATGTCCTAGTTTGGACACATGAAAAAGTGTATTATTCCAAATGCAGTCATGGAGGCTGAGGAGAAAACTCCATCTCTCCAAGCTATTGTTTTCTTCTCTGAAAACTATTGTTTCTCCTGTCTGTAGACTCAAGATGATGATGGTAGTTACAGCTTGCATTTTCATTTCATTGTGTTATGTCAGAACAGTTAGAGACTGGAGATAACATTTCATCAGAACAGTTAGAGACTGGAGATAATTCTCCAATAACAATTGATTGCTAATTGCAAAACTGTAAATTCACTGAAGATCCAAGACCTGGATATTTTGTATCTAATGAAGTTGCCTGCATAATGGATCACAGGTAAAAGATGGATATCTTCTTCAACAGTGATGAGGTTTGGAAGAGTGAGTGCACCTTTTTAAGCAGAGGTAAAGTTGAGGCTGAAAATGAATGAGATATTAGTATGCTTTGTCTTATGTAGCTCTAAAATGGTTATTTAAATTGGAAGTGGAGCTAGGAATTGTAAAGATCTTAGAAAGGAAAACAAAATTAAAAACCAGGTTAACCAATACTCCAAAAACTTTTACTTTGAGGGAAGATTTATGTAAGTTTTTAGTTTATTCAAACTTCTTCACCTATCCTTAGAAACACTAATAGTACTTTGGATTTCTGTAGCACCTTTCATCTGAGAACCTCAAAGCACTTTGCAGGCATTAATTTAATTAAGCTTCACAGCACTCCTGTGAAGTAAGTAGTGTTTAAATAAGATCACTTCACCCAGTACTGAAACAGAGCCACCCCTGGGGTGGAATGTGGTAAGTATTCAATAGTACATAGCAACACTCCACAACTGTTCAGGAGAGAGTGTGAAGAAAATACTGTATCCCACTGAGACTGTGGGGTGAATCTTGTTAGACAGCATATCTCTCTGCCTGTTACTTTTCCTTCTTAGTTATAGGTTACATTCCACCCTCTTTTTGACGACTTTGAGGGACTGGGAGCTTTCTTCTGGGTCTCCCCGAATGATCTTTGCCTAATGATCTCTGCCTGACTTAGCTCAAAGTGCTGTGTTGCTTTATCCAGTAGGGTGTCACCTCTAATAAGCATGGTCCTTCTCACTTTCATGCCTTGGTACTGTGATACTGATTTAAAAAGAGGAGGATATCTTCTATTCTGTCATCAGTTGTAGAGTGGCAGCACCTTTTTCATCTGACTCTTTCTTATAGCTGATTTTGCTTTTATGTTCAAAACTGAGCCAGTGCATTGAATCAACAAAATCTGAGATTCAAAACAATGCATTTTTCCATGGAATTTTAACTTTCAATGTGCTCTGTATGACATCCAAACTAGAAACTATAGATGAGTGGGAGAAAGGGTGAAGGGACTCGTGCCAGTGGTGCTTAGTTCTTAGTTCATGCTTTGGTAACCCAGATTGGGACATTGATAGGCCAGCAACACATTGGTTATTGAAAGCAGATGGACTTTTTTTTCCTGTTGTCTGCAATGATGACATTATCTTGAGATAACAAGAAATTGCTGTAATAACTTACTTTCTATTTCTGTCTTTTCCATCACATTTGTTTGGTTTTATTTTACTAACCCACCAAGGTGCTGGGTGTACCCACTTAAAAAAAAAAAAAAGAGTAGTCCTTTGTTTTTTAACCTCCTTTGTATGCATTTATCCTTTGCAATTTTCTTTCCTTTTCTAGCATGACACTGAAAATCTCCTGTCTTGTAAGAAGTATAGGGGAATATCATGAGAAATTCTGTTCTATCATAGTGAATGTGCTGGTGGTTTCCATTATAAACTCAGCTGGAGCTTCCTTCCATGCCAGCAGCTTCCCACAACTGAACTGCAGTACTCATCTCTGCCCTTTTTGGTGGAAAATGTGGAGAGGAAGTGGAGCACAGCCCTGACAGATAAGGGATTACTCAAATGGCTTCTGTCACAGTTTGGGGTTTAGGTTTAGTTTTGAATCCATTTATTTTGTGAGTCCTGTTTGTACTTGCGACAGTCATGAATGAGGACATTCTGCTGGCAGGAATTTGGCATCTAAGGAGCAGGATTGGAAGCACAATGTCTGGAAGGGTGCAAGAAGGCAATCTAGCCAGTTTGGTGTCTCCTGTCGCTCATCTGCTTAGTACAACAGGGCCTTTTACAAACAGGAGTGTTGTCCGTACCTGTGCTATCTCCTCCTGGGCCTGCTGCGGGAGGGAAGAGAATGTGACTGGAAATCTTTTTGGAACAGAGTCTGACTGGGGGAAAAAACCCATAGTTTACCCAGCTGTGACCACTTATCCAAAGAGGGACAAATTCCTGCTTGAGTTAGGAAATTGGTGTGCAGAGGTGATAGACTTACTAAAGCACGTACAGGATCTGTTAGGAAATGGAGAGGGGAGATGCTGCTGCATGGGGATGGCAAAGACAAATAAGGGGAAGGAGACAGATTCAGAGGACAAAATTTAAGCTAAAGTCGAGCTGCTTCATGGAAACATTTTCTAGAATAGAAGAGATGTGAATGATATGATAGAGACATAGAAAAACTTGAATGAATGAGCAGTAAGTCAGGACATCTTCAATTAGATCAGTTTGCTTTCAGAGCCCTGTCCAGCCTGACCTTGAATGTTTCCGGTTATTGGACATCCACAACTTCTAAATACTCAAAATACAAGAATTAGGGCCACTGAGTGAAATATCAGGCAGAAGGTTGCAAAAAAAAAAAAAAAAAAAGGGGATACCCTTCAACATGGCATATAAATTGCAGTACACCTTCCTGCAGAAGGTTGTGGAAACCCAAAATGCAAATGGATTGGATGAATTTATGAAAGAAACATCAACTAGGAGCTACCAACATTCCTGTGCTTTTGTTTAAGTAATGTTTGAAAGATTTTTTTTTTCTTAAAGGTAAGGAAAGGTTTGGTTTTAGGCAGAAACAGAAGGCTCAGAAGGAAATGGAAAGCAGGAGTTACCAAGTTTATTCTGAAAAATTGGATCATGCTTAACTTTAAACTTGTGAGTACTGACACAGAAATAAATGGAAATATGTGCTAAAATGTAAGCATAGATTAAGTTTTTCCCTGGTTTAGTGCCATGGCTTGTGGCACCATGTGAACATTGCAGTTGCAAGTCAACAGATTTTTAAATTTTCTTTTTCCCTGCTATTCAGTGTGGAAATAAGTGTAGTCATTGCCAAAGAAGGTTTGGGTGTTTTTTTCCTTATTGGTTAATTAGGAATTGGAATCAGTAGGTAGGGAACAAGACAGGTAGGTGTTTTAGAGCATAAGAAAACAAGGGGGTGGTCAACAGAAGTGCTTCTTTCTCTTCCCACCCTGCCTTACTGCCAGCACTGGGCATTATCAGCCCAGCTTACAAGGACAATAAAATGTGCTTGCTCTATACTTTCTGGAGAAAGATTGTAAACGCCTGTTTGATTCCTTTCAGGTTCCCATCACCACGCTAAAATACTGCTAAGGGGCATAATCATAATCATGTTCCAGTGATATTTGGGTCACTCTAAACTCATTTGGGAATTAAAGTTCTTAATAGGGTTTTGAAATGCTATTATTCCACTTTGCTTAATTGACAAGTTGTATTTTTAAGCAAACATGCTACCTGAGCAACTTTAAGCAGGCTTTTGGACTATAGATTTTACTATAATCCTGAAACTTAATTGTGTAGGAAGAACTAATCCTAAAGTTAATTAAAAGTGGATAAATTAAAATTATTTGATATGAGATACCCCTAAATGTTACAATGGATCAGTTTGTTTACAAAATATTTATGACATTTTAAATGCAAATATTTGCGACACAACATTCATTTACCAGGAAAAGATAGAAATCCCAGCTTTTGAATTCAGCAAGTGACAAAGTTATCAATAAAATAAAAAGTCTAGTTCTATCCCTAGAGAAACATCTAAAATAATATTAATCTCATTCTTTAAATTTTATATTTTGGAGCCATTTTTATTCCTGTGTATACCTTCATAGTGAAGCAAATAAGCAGAATTATCGCTTCAATCTTTAAGAACTTTTCCCAGCTTAATTTTCTTTATATTCCAGAAATAGCTGTCCTCTGTGTCCCAGGTTTCGAATGAACTTACAGTTTATTTACACAGCCGTTCTTAAATTTGGCTTTCTATTTCAGTGATGGAACAAATCTTTCTAATTGTCTGAAAGAGTTCAGCAGATGCTTTAAACCAGAAATATTGGCTTAGCTGGCAACTGGTCTGACCTGTGGCTTAGGTAGTAGAGAATGTGTGGCCCCGGCTCCTTGCTTCTCTGGTCACAAACTGCCAACTGTGCAGTATTCTTGTTGTTCCTTGAGGGATATTGTTTATTTTTATTTTTGCAGATCAAATATAAACCAGGTGGTGAAAGACTAAATAGCCAAACTGTAGTCAGGAAGTGGTTAGAAACAAAGCAACAGTAGCCTGTTGATTCTCAGCCGGATGACCCGAGCGGGAGACCTGGTCCCAGTATCTATGTATATCTAAATTACTGAGCTGCTGTCTTTGGTCTAGCAGTGCTGTGGAGCAGCTGCCAGGAATGACTTTAGGACTTGAGGCTATGGTAAAAGATGATGTAGATGTGGGTGTAACTATGTTCCTGGTATTGTTCTTGGTTTGTTGATGAACATGGTAAAATGATATTTTTCTGAAATGTTATGTTTATACTCTAAATTCTGTTACTTCAGTTCAGCAAGTGTCCCACGGAGAGCTTGCATTGCTGTCCCTGTCTGCCATTTAAACTTGCAAGCCTGGCTGAAGATTTCACCACCAGCCACAGTCTTTGGTCAGTGCCATCCATCAGTGGTTGGAACCACTCATGGTTCAGAACTGGTCGTGCCCTTCCTCTTCTACTTATGCAACTTAGTGCAACTGTATTCCCATGCTACTTGTTTTCCTACTTCATGTGCTCAAATGGTATTTTTAGAACAAATAGATAGTTTGTCTTTATCTCTCTGCTCCTCTGACTTTCCTCTTTATTTCTTCTTTATTGATAAAGTATGTATCTTTCTTAACAAAAAGCTTGTTCTACCATTGTTACTGTGTTATGAAACGAAAGTTGTAGGCTTCTGAGGAAATATGCCAGTGCCTTCTAGTGAGGAAAACATCAGCATCCTTCCTAATCAGCAGGGAACCTTCTGGTATTATGTTGCAATGTACAGAGTAGCAAATTTGGTAAACAGAAGTACTGTTATTTTATAAAGAGAATTATCTTGCAGTAGAATGACTTATTAAAGCAAAACCTTTTGCATAAGCCAGGTCATCTGGCTTTCAAACATACTTTAAAAGAAAGAGAGTGAAATCCACCAGACTATTACTTATCCTGTAGGGAAAAATCTGCTGAATCTGCAAAAGCACAGTGTCATTTCTGTCTCCTTCATTCCATAAGTGCTCCCTGACAAATGGGAAAACTGTCCATGTTGGGCATAATTTGCTCAGATATGTGTTTTACTTAGACTTAATCCTTCTAGTACTGGCAAATTGAACTCCCTATCCAAGCAACGGCAATTCCAGTAGACAATGTGTGTTATATTCCAGATTGCTATCTTGTAGTTTGTATGTCACTAGCCATGAGATTAAGTGCTCTGTAATGTGCATATTACAGCTATTTTTTACTTCCTTTAGTGTTTTGTTTGATGTAAAGTAGAGATGAACAAAAGCAGATAATGATTTTAGAGCCAATGTATTGCACATGTACGTGCCTGGAAGCAGAAGCAAGAAAAATTTGGACCTAGAAATAAAGGAAAATTTTGGGCAGAGAGGAATAACTTCCTTACAGATGTGATTCATTCTTCACTTGAAATTTTTACATCAAAAAGCTCAACTTGAAGTTAAGGGTTTGTCGAGTAAATTATTGGGTGAAAATCTATATTCTTTATTATTCCAGGTGGCCAACTAGATGGTTGTGTTGAGAACATCATAGTTGAAGCCCTTCTGTTCTTTAAAATCTGTGAAAAGTGAGGGTTACTGGCATATGTTTTCATGTTCCCATGCTTTGTTTCCTTAAGCAGTGTGCCCCCAGTGAACAGCAGCAGCTCAATAATGCCCAGTATTCCTTTAAAATAGACAAATTCTGCTCTGCTTAACTCCAACAGGTTTTTTTAAAGTTCCTAACAGAGAGTTTCACTGGCACAGAGGTGCTCTGTGTTTGCTGTGCATGTGCCAGATGCATAACCACATCTTCCTTTCCCTGCCGATCCATTGAAGTGTCATTTTGGTGGTGCACTTTAGGGTTGTATGGCAGCAGCTGAAAGAATTCCACATCATTCTTATTCTTCTGAGGATGAGGACCTTCAATTCAGGCTTCATCCACAGCTATGTGTTTAAAAAAAAACAAAAACAAAAACCAAACCCTCATGATTTCCTTTTGAAAATGAACACCTGTTTTGCAAACCCTTACTGAGAGGTTTTTGCTCCATATTTGCTCCTTTATTCTGTGGACAGCAACACACAGAAATTGGTTTCCACCTTTTTCATTGAAATCTTCTCTATGCCTTAGGAGCAGCTGAGGACCAGAAGGGTGAGTAGTGGGCTTACAGCTCTCCTGGTCATCTCTCATGGGAGCTGTCTGTGCTCAGGGCACGTGGAGACCCCAGTGCTGGTGCTTGGTTTGCACATGTGCATGCAGGTGTTGATCACACCCACGTGGGACAGAGCTTATGAACCCCATGCTCTGTTCTGCTGAGACATGAGAGTAAAAATTTGGCATCTCAAATGGTGTTGATTCTCCCTCTCTTCAAGTGATGCAATTTTCAGTACGATCTTTTTGCAGAACATTTACAATCAGGAAGGAATTTTGAAGGTATTGAATTCACCCTGCTTTTTAAGTTATGATTGTTCTTTAATGTGTGGCATTTTTATAAAGTTAACTGGTGGCAAAATTGTAGGGTTATTTTTTAAGTTTAATACCAGCCTCTAAGTTAGAAGTGCTTTCTTATGGACTATTTTCCTAGTGATGTATGTAGTTAAATGGCATGGCATGGATTTTGATTCTCAATGGTTTTTTGGTTCTCCAAAATTTTTCACTAAAGTTACTTTTATCCAGGGAAAATCATCAATACTCTTTTTTTCCCCACTGAAAGGAAATTAGTGGTGAATTAGTTTACAAAAACATTTTCACACAACTTCAGTGAATATCTCTGAGACACATGGATTGTAGGAAACCAAGCTTAAATTGCATCTATTTTTGTTTAACGTGAAGGCATTGGGCATATTTAAATGGGGCATTTGGATTTGTTGACCTAGAATATATCAAAATTATAATTTCAAAATGACTGGTTTCGTCCAGTCATTTTATATTGAACAAAAATACCTTTCACTTTTAATCTGCTTTGAAACCTTATGTAACCATGACTATTGATTCTTGTTCTTATCTCCTCACCCTTGTTCAACCTCTATGGCCAGTTTCTCACGAAGAGAGATAAACATCTCAAAAATATATAATTTCATGCAAATTTCATAGAAGTTGCCAAATGGGTGTAAAGGAGAGGTTCAGATTACTAGGGGGAAGGCTCAAACAAGGATGAATTTAGGTTAGCATATGTCTTTCATGTGAATTTGAGTAAGTACAGCCTTACCTCAAAACCAGCCTAATTTGTGGTTCTTGTTTGGGAAGAAATTAGTGGATGTGAAAGGTACTGTGTTCTGTGAGGTGAGATGAGAGGAGACATAGGTGGCTTTAGCTGGGCAAACTGTAGGAGAGGAAGTATATAAATCTGACAAAAATCAGGAATAGGAATCAGCATGGGAGTTTTTAATTTCTGTTGTTCTTCATAGCATTGCCAATCTGAAACTTAGTGAAAAGTTTCTTTATTTGCTATATTTCCATGTTTTGATATAGCAAATACCAACATTTTCCATAAAGCAAGCATTCCTCTTCCAGAATTGGGTTGCAGTTGCAGACTTTGCACTGTTCCAAATATATATATACACATATGTATACATATATATATATTTGTCCAGTACAAGTACTGAAAATCAGCCTTAAAAAAATTGTGATTTCATTGTTCTGGCCTCTTGGCACTTTAGTGTTGTATTCAGATCTCAGAAGAACTGCCTTTGCAAATTTAGGTGACAGTTCACTCCGTGGCAAATCAGATTACAAAGAAAAAAAGCTGTTTTTGCAGTCACTCCTAATTTTAGTGTTTGATAGCAGCCATGATCCAAATTTAGAAGTTTATTATGAAAATAGATAATTTGAAGTGGGAAGAATGAAAGACACTAGAAAGTTACCTGATCTTTTTAATACTTCCAGGTGTTTCAAGTTGATTTATGGCCATTTTTTTCTCTCAACATGTTCAACTATCAGCAGATTTACCATGTAAACCTTTGCTTTATCTTCTTTGTTTTTCTTTCTCACTGTTACAATTCAACACAATGAGATGCAAGTTATCCTTTTATCTTCTTACTTTTAAGTTAGCAAAAAATGAATGTGGTAAAAGTTTTGTTAGCAACTTGTAAATCTTTAATGACTGTAAAAGATGATGGTATCTACTGTTTACAGTTTTAAAGAAAATGGTCTAAGGAGTGTCTTCCAGCTATCAGATCAAATATAAATAATGGTGATGGCGCAGAATTTGGCTGAGTGAATATAAGTATGTACATGATTACCTAATTATATATGACTGTATAGGTATATTTACACCATGGTAATAATGTTCTTTTTATGTCTGAATCTCAAGTATATTATCCTTTAAGTTTTCACTAGTAATCTAAGGAATTTGAAAAAAAATGAGTTTAGAAAGTTTTATTTTTTCTTGTAGATAATGTCTCTTCATAATGTAGAAATCATACAAGTACTGTGCAGTTCACTAGGAAAATTAGCTTAGTGCTCTCAGTTTAGTCCAAGTTGGATAACACATTATTTGGCACAATCAAGTGGCCTCACTTTAAGAGTAGTATAAGACTGAATAAGCAGAGAGTTTTTATTATTTGAGTGAGCTGAACTGTACACTTAGAATGATGAGAAACCCTTGTGCTTCATCCCACCTTCTTTCAATTACACTGATTTTATAAGCACTGGATTTACAAGAAAAAAGTCTTCCAGAGAAATGCTGTTCTTTCTTATTGTGTATAGATGAGAGGATGCACAGTTCTACATTTTATGTACTGTGTTTGTGTAGACAAGAAAAGTTGTGAAAGTTTTTTAGAAACGTTGATAAAAATATTAGTGCATATTTTAAACAGAGTATGTTTTTCAGAAAACCAGTGTGAGATATTTTATATTCAGCAACAACAAAAAAAATTGTTGTGTTGTCTATTGCTCTTGTGCCCTGCCTGTTGAACAAAACCTACTTTTAAGTGAAAATGCCTTTTTTGTTGTCCAATCTTAATGGCTCCTTGGTAAAATGTTCACTTCACTTGGGGTACAAGTCTTAAATTATGCATTCACTTCCTGTGAATTCTAATGTTGAGAAGGATGAGACTCATTCATTAAGAAAGAAGTCATTCCAGTCCATGGAAAATGTGTCTTGTGCTGAAAGACTGTGACAGAATAGACTGCCAGTAGTGAGCTTCCTGAGTGGAGGTCTTCAGAAAGAGTATTGGTTACCAGTTGGAAAGAACTAGCTGAAAGACAGGATTTAGTCAAAGCGTGACAGACGTCCTCAGTCTGGTGTGTCTCATGCTTTGCTCAGAGGTGTTGAGCATGGGGACCTGAATTTTCAGACTATGATTGCAATAAAAGGATGGGATTATTAAATGATGGCCTTGCAGTTGACTCATGGGTTGAAGAGGAGCTATTGAATTTCATTTCAAGAGGGAAATGAAAGAGACTGTGTTCTGTATGCAGTTCTGTATTGGACCTAAAGTTAAAATGCACAGGGCATTTTAGATGGCTTGGGCTTGAGCTGAGGTTAAATAAATAAACTGTGAAGTTAAGTGCAGTTATCAACTACTCAGTCAAACAAAAAATAAGGCAGCCTTTTTCATATACTTTTGGCCTTCTTGGAGGTGCCAGAGGAGGAACTTCAGTATTAAGGGTGTTGAAAATAGCTAGTAAAGCAGAAGCCAACGCTAATAAACAGTTTTGGAAGTACTATGAGTGGTTTAAGCATAGTCTGGATTATTGTTATTACTGTGTTAAATCACAGCAATCAAATGGCCAAACATCACTTTGAATGATTAAGTGGAACGGCCGTCAATGAAAAGCCTTCAGGCTGCAAAGCAGACACAGGGATGGGTGTGGTCGTGGTCAGCTCTCCCAAACATTACTTTGGATGCTGTTGTAGATACAGGGCAGGGTGTTACATGATATTTTCAGGACCTGGCAGATTTTAGTTTGGTTTGGATGTTTTTTATGTACCTTGGCAGGCATGCATATCCCTGCAGCCATACAGCACTCTGCATTAATGGCTGAAGTAACACCTACTGGTGAGGCAGAGTCAATCAGCAACAGGCTGCTGTTGACTCATGACTTCAGTTGACTCATGATCCCACTGAGCTTTGAGGGTCACTTTTGTTCCCATTCTGAAGGCCAGTGCAGGTTCCTGTCATGAATTTGAGCACCCATTGATTAAGAAAGTAGATGTGTGTGCTTTGTGGACAAATGACCCGGGCATCATTTAAGGAAGATATGTGAGGGCCTTGTATTATTTCCATCAGTTAATTAAGTTAATTAAAATTATTTATTCATGTTTATAATAGTCTACACCCAAGGTTTTAGATAGATTGTAGTATTAATAGAGTTGTAGAACCATGGAATCAAATCATTTTAGTTGGGCAAGACTTTTAAGATCATCAGGTCCAACTATTGAGTTTAGCCTGTCATTGAGTCCAATACAGAGCTCAGCATGTCAAAATGATACATAAAGAACTCACAAAGAAAGTGATTTATTTCAAACTGCATTCAGACTTTATCTTCTTCCTTGTATATTTTTGTCTCTCCTGGAAGAGCCTGGAAAAACAGATGAGGCTTGAAATATGCCACATGTGGTTATTGTCACATGAAGGTGGCCTCATATGCCAGATAAAGGGATTTTTAGATCAGATTTAAAGAAACAATAAAAGAATTCCATTTTGATCCTGGAAATCCTGGAATTTAGAAGGTGAAAATGTATCAGAAGCATTTCTGTGGTGTCATTTAAAACAGTCTTGGCTTGAAAGGGAAGGAGTGTTGCAGCATCTCTGAAGCTAGGTATCTCAGTATGATCCACTTTAGGTTTACAAATATTAAGTCATTTAGCTTATCATCCTATGCATGGTGGTGATAAATATGAGAATAGCTCATTCTTTTTTAAAGCTGTAACTTGTTAAAATGATTTGCCATCCTTTTCCAAGCTACTGCATGAGAACTCAGGCTGGGAAAAGCTATGGAATCTTTCAGGCAAATACTAATTTGCTAATACAAATACTAGATACAAATTGCTGATGCCACAATTTGATTCTCCTGTCTGGATACAGAAGATGTTAAGCATATTCCACCATGCCTAAAGGAACCATCTGTCTTGAGCTGCTTGGTAGTCCATATAGCAACCCATTAAATTTGGATTCTAATACCTGGACCTGTTTCTACAGTGCTTCAGTTTTGTTGCCTTCTGCAAGGCACAAGAGAAGGGTTGGTGCTACTTCAAACAGTAGAAATTTGATACATGTTGTTGTTCATATGTTTTCTTATTCATCATCTATAGATTAAACTTTTCATCTTCATGCACCTTTGAACAAGTGTTTTTCACACACTTTCCAATCATGCATTTCTCCTGGCCTGTTTCATTCAGGTGGTCACATCTTTGCAACTTTAGCTGAAAATACTATGAGGATGATGTTTATTTTCTTGTTTAGTGTGATTTCATGGGCTACAGACCACAGTTTCATGGATGAGAGGCTGGAAAACACTCTTGCTATTCCAAGTAAGGGTTAAACCAAAACTGGTCTATACCTTAACTCACAGCTCCTTTCAAAACATTTCACATGTGAGGTATATTGCCCTTCTTCCAACAATATCCCTGATTGCAGCAGCAAGACCTGTAAACTGCAAATGCATTGGGAGAGAAGCAATAGCATCCAGCTTGCTGCAAGATCCTAGCAGAACAGATAATGGGCAGGCACAGTGGGAATATGTCTACGTTTTGATAAACCTTCATCTACTATATTTGGATTTCACTTTTGCTATAACAGAACATCTTTCAGTAACATTTCTCTCGCTATAATTTTGCTGAAACTATCACCTTGAGAGGCTCCAATGGAGCTTTTGGAGCTCTTTGTGAACTTTGATGTAAAGCTCTCCTGCAGTGAGATCAGAACTACCATGTGTAAAAGCAGAGACTCCTTTGAGAATACTTTCGTAGAAAACAGATGCTTTTCTGTCTCAAAAGTTTTAAACAAAATTGTATTGAGTTAAATGTAATATAGGACTTAGGTATTTCCTTGGGTGATGTCACCAGATTCTTTTTAGACTTAAAACCTCCCACAAAAACCCCATATCAACATTACTTGCAAGTCATGGGCACAGTAAAGTGTAAAAGATTAAAGAAAAATAAATTATTTTTGTTACTAAATGGATGTTGTTATCAGGGAAACCTGAATTTCATACTTCAAGAGAGATCATTGTTTGCATTAATTAATATTTAATTGGGAATATTATACTACTCATCAGAATAAAAAGAGAAAACTGGTTGGCAGGCTAAAAGACTGTACAGTATAAAAATTAGGCTCGACTGCAAGGTTTTACATGTGTGAGAATTCCTACAGGACTCCTTGAATTGAGTTGAATTACTTATGCATAAACCACAGTAAGTGTTTACAGTACCTGACCTTAAATCAAGGATTTTTTTTTTTAACTATCTGTGGTATACCCTTTAACTATGTTGGGGTTCGGCACTTTGTTTTAAAATGTGCCAAGCCACTGATGTTGTTTAAACTTCCTCCAGAGTTGGAAAGAACTGCACTGATTGATAAATTGAAACATTGCACAACAAAAGGACTCCTTCTCCTTGTACTTCAGTGTCTGGAACTTTTTATCGTATTAGATCTTTTGGAATTGTTTTTTGATTTAGCGTGTTTGCTTTCTTAACTTTATTCAGGCACTTACTCTGTTAATCAATGAGCAAATAGTCAACATTACATAACCACCAGAATGAAATCACTTGCTCTTCCTAGTGTCATTTGTACCCAGTTCTGTGAAAAGCCTGTGATCAAGGAGTTGTGTTGCATTGTAAATTCACCTCATTTACATGACATGAATTTATTTTGTGCAGTGTCCTTGCAGAAAACAATAATTTCAACATAACCTGCATTTGTTGTCAGAATCCCATAGCAGTAACATTTCCTGAAAATTTGTAATACTGAATTGGCTGTCTATAAAAGTTGAGCATGTTTTCCCCAAAGTCACAAAAAATTATGAAAGCTATATTGGTTTCCTGCAGTCTGACTGTACTTAGGTTTTATTGCTTCCTGAGCCCCTGAGAAAATCCATAATGCATTTAAAACTGTTACTTTCATCATTCCAAGCCTTAGATGCCGGTGTGTTGGCTTCTACTCTCTTTCTGGAGGTGATAAAAGACTCAATCCCATGAAGTGCTGCCCTTCTTCTGGTTCTGCTGATCGGTGTGAGGTTGGAGGGCACAGAAATTTCTAGTTGCTGTTCAGCTTTGGACCATAAGGATCTTTAATTGATCATCAAATCTGAGTAGCTTTACAGTTTTTGTTGTGAGTACTGAAATTCCCATTATAGTTACTATGGCCAAGATATGCCTGGAAGTATTCAGGGGTGTAGCAGAGGGTAACTCACTTCCATCTGTAAGAGACAAGACTGTTAGGTGTGGGAAAGTAGTGGATGTAAGGAGGTCTTTAGTATGTTGAGGTATTAAGACAGTTTAGAATATATATCAGATAAAAATAGAGTGCTTTTATACAGGAGTTGGACTTGAGGGACTTGATCCTTGTGGGTCCCTTCCAACTTTAGTTTAACTATGATTCTATGATACATTGCCCCTCCATCCCCCAAAAATCATCTCTTGCATTTGCAAACATAAGATTTTTTGAAAAGGGGCAATGACACCAAAAAACCCCAAGACAACAAAAAGAAAAAGCAGATTCAGTCGTGTTGGTGAGCAATAGAAAGGAGTTAAGTGTCCATTTATATGACGTTTCATCTGTTATTTTATTACAGGCTCTTTTTATTTTGTTCTTTTGCTTTTAAGCCAAGACTGAAACTTATCAAAAGATTGCATTGGGGAAAAACCTCCTGGAGCATTTTTCTTATATACTGTAGCTTAAAAAGAATGTGTGAAATTCAAGATTGGAAAGTATTATACAAGAGTAGTTTTTCCTTTTTTTTTTTAAACACATTTTTCCTCAAACCTGCCTCTGTACCAAAGTCTTTTTTCCCACAAGACTCCAAAGGAAAAATGACATCAAATGGTAAAATCCTGTTGTATGTTATTTCCAGAAGAATCCGTGGAAATCTTGAATATGATTTTATCATTTGCCCAGTAATGTTCCATTTTAACAAGGAGCAACATACTGAAGAGTATTCAGTTGCTGAATACTTGATGGTAAGCAAAAGCTGATGTTTCTGTGAATATTACAAAGTACTTAGGAATTTGTAGCACCTCAGATCCCTTGTACGATAATAGAAGTTAGAAATGGAAAACTCTTGTTGTATCAGCTTGACCATCTCCCTGACCACCAGATTTTTGTCTTCTCTGTGGTACTAATTTGCAAATGTCGTAAGCCATGTGGCTTGCACCACTTCCCCAGGGAGAAAACAGGGCATTAAGGCAGCCTTGAATATTCCTTTCCTTGACTTCATCTTCTTGATCCTCTTTCATATCTCTTTGTTTTACTGAACAATTCCTAATGTTGCTTTGCCTTTAGCTATTTTGTTTCTCTTCCTCTCTTCTCTTTTCTACAAAATCACACAATTGTTTAGGCTGTTCTTTTTGGAATTTCTTCTATTTTTTTATATCTTTCTGGTACTGAGGAGTCATGGGCTTCTGTATACTGTAGGCTATAATGAACACGCTGGAAATCTCTACTGGAGAAACTGATATTTATGTACAAAGGTTCTGAGTGGTTTTGTTACAAGTTAGACTCATACAAGAAGCACAGCACAGTCCCTAAGTACCAGTTTGTATCAGACTCTTTATTCATGAAAAAATGAGGGGGTTTTTTTCCTTATAAACTTAGTAGACTTTTAATTCTATGTTTTATGGAAGGTGGTGTTGGATAACGCTGCCTATACTTTGTATGGATGTATCATAGATAAATTTGTTAAAAGCTTCATTTTAACAATGATATAATGCAAATTAAGAGGATAACTGCACTATTTTGACTTAAGTTACAGGTACACGCTAACAAGAGTAGAGGTCTGTGTATAATTGCTTGGTTTAAGGATTTTTTGAAATTTCTGACTTGAAGAAAAAAGGTTGGAAATTTTGGTTTTTTGGGTCAAGCTCTAGTGATTTATTCAGGTTTCTTTTTTTTCTCCTCAAAGAAAGTTTTTCACTTAGACTTCATATGAACTAACTTATTTCAAAAAATATATTCAAGGAAGTTTATTTGCAATGCTTCAGTGAGAAATGAAAATTCAAAGGATTTTTAAAATTTTAAAAATGCTATAGTTATTTAATTTTTAACCAAATTGTTCTGATAAATTCAGCAGAAATTTGGCTGATGATTTATTTAACCTTTATTTACAGATTTCAAATGCAAATAATCTCAGCTGAAAAGTTTTCTCAGTATTAGCTCAAGTGATATTATGTAGGTGAGGAATGTTCGAGGAGGGAGGCTGTAGGTCTTCAAGACGTCAATTATGAGCTGCAGCCAACCTGTAGGAATAGAAATTGACTGTAATATATACGTAGGGTATCCGTGGAGGCTTTTAGATCTTCCTGCAGGCAGACACTGGGTGGTTGTCTCCAGGAATAGGATTCACTGCCATTCATATGAAAATGGTGGAAAATCTTGCCCTAAAGCTAACCTACCCCTGGAGTTTTGCCTATCTGTCATGGTGATCGAAGATAAAGGATTTGTTAATAGTCAGCTGGCTGGTCGTCTGTCTGGGAAGCCAACACAGCACAACGAATCAGGCAGGCAAAAGACTGATTGCTGTGGCATTGCTTCTCCCCAGGAAAAAGCCAAGAGCTATGTCTGTTTAATCTCAAGGTACATGGTCCAAGTGGGCTTTTTTCCTGAAAGCAAATTCTTAAAGACCCAACATTTCTGAAAAGCTTAATAGGATTCTGAGTTGCAGTGAATGGGAAGATACAGGCATGGTGAAGAATAAATTGAAGCAATAGCATTTGTATGGCCATAGTTACTGAAGTTTTAGGTTTGTATTGTGCATATTTGGCTTAGAAACCACTGAATTAATTTACCACCCTGACAAAGGCTGATAGGTAATTAGAAAGAGGGGAGGTTTGGCCACTGAAAAGCAAACTCATCTGTAGGATTTACTTCCTAGCAAGAAATATCTGTTCTGGCTGAAATGTGCTGTTTGTGACTTCTTGAGATCATCTCTAAATGAAAATAATCAATTTTCAAAACCTTTGCAAGCCTTCCAAGAAGAATGTCCAGGATTTGGTAGGTGATTGAGAGAAGTCAGATATTTGGAGAAAATGAGCATTTTTCATACAAGATTTTGGCTTCATCAAAATTATGCTTCCTGCAGTAATGATCAAAGGCATCATTTTAGATAGGTAACTACTTTTTAATCAGCTTTGTCATCCTACAAGCATATTCAGTTTGCTCTGTAATAATTTTTGGATTTTTTTTTTGTTGTTCCTAAGGGGAACTTAAAACGCTGTTATTAGAGTGCTGTTTACGGAGCTCTATGTTGCTTCAAATTAACTAGCATCCCATTCCTCTTGATCTCCTTAGTGGAGATCTCTCTCTTAGATCTCTCTCTCTATATATGTAAGCTAGATTTGGTGTTTTGACAGCTCCTTGGTTTTTAGAGAATGTTTTTATTCCAACTGTGTGTGTGTGGGGAGTGTGTGTGCATGTACATATATATAAAAATATATATATATATTTATGTGTACATGTGTATGTAACTGTGGTCATTAGAAGAAGCAGCTGTGCACCTTGGGAAATTTTAGAGATGCCACTGGATGTTTTTCCTGGTGTTCAAATTTGATAACTTTATATGAGAAACTTTTCATGTGTCTTGGGCATTTTCCAAATATGAATCAGAAGAAAGACCTAAAGAAAGCATACTGAGGGCTATTGCCTTGAGGCATGAATGCACAAGAACTTTGTAAGTTGTTTAAAGCTTAATTAAAAAAGCCCTATGTGGACACTTGGTAAATGTTGCCTTTGTCATTGTTACCTCCTTATTAACTCCATTGTGTTACACGGCTACTACATGTCACTATTAAGTCAGAATGACAAAAGGAAGACTTTAGCAAGGGTTTTGTGAGTTTTGTGGGAATAGACCCTCCTCTTTCCCCAAGGTCAGAGCTGCCCCTTCTACCCCTGCTATTTTGTGGCATTTAGAAACTTAGCAGTGGATCCCTTCCTGTAGGTTGGATTTGTCATGTTAGTCGCAGTTAGTGGGGGGCACACTTACAGTGATGGAAATGGTTGTTTCACATTATCCACCCTGTGATGTATATGGTCCCTTAGGACAAAGGAAAGTTCACTGAATGAAGCCCTTTCTCTCAGTCACACTAAATGAAAAACAAATTTATTTGTTTTAGACAATTCTTTAATGAATGAGTCAGCCATGCTTCCCCCTTACTCAGCTACCATCACTCCACTTTCTGATACAAAAATCTGAGCATTTTTAAATTATGTGTGCAGTGGTCAGTGACTCACTGGAGACTGGGGGAGGCAATGCTGAGACCCACTCTCAGCTTATTAGTCCATTTAAAGTGATACAGAATACCATGAAGTCCAGTTTCTCCTATTAAAGCAGTATAAGAAAGTTTGTAGCTTGTTGATTTTACATTTTGCACTGCTACTAAACTGTGTCTGCTTGATAAGCGAGACTGTTGCTTTCTTCAACTTTTCAAAAAGCCCTTTGGATTGTGTTTACAGAATGAAGGTTAAATACTAAGAAAAAGGAAGCTGAATATATTTCCTCAAGCAGTTTATAATGATAAAGAGAATTATTAGTAATGAATAGATGGGCCTTCTTGAAAGAAGAATTATGGTTTTCAGAAATATGACTTAAAGGTGCTGGGAAAAACCTGTCATCTTTTGTTAACAAAAAAGCAAAAAGCTATTAACTTGGGTCATTTGGAACATTTAGTTTTGGATCCAAAATTTTATGAAAAACAGTTACTTTAAAGCTGTAGTTTGTTCTAAAGCTGTCTTAGGTCTAGAAATAGCAATACTAACCATTAGGCCATGGGACGGGGTGGGTTTTTTTTCCTCTTTTAGGTGGGAATAGCTGAAGAACAGGGTGCCTCCCTTTTCTAACTTAATCTGAACTCAAAATAACTTTTGTCTTGTTATAACAGCTCTTTTCTGAGTCACTGTATGAAAAAGAGACTGGAAGTATTGGATATTGTAGATCAAACACTTCAAAGCCAACTTTGACTTAGTTTTATGCATGCTTTAGAGTAGACTAATGTACAATAGTATCCAGGAAACTGAGCCAGTAATTCATAAGGGTCCAAAATGTTCTCCTTAGGATGAATCATAGCAGCATAAATGATAGAATTGGAGAAGATCCTTTAGGTCATCCAATTCAAAACCTGTGTATCTTCCTTTTCAGTAATCCCCACTAGGATTTCATCTGCCCTATCTCTGCAAACTTCCCATATCCCTGACTCAGCCACCTCCATGGGTAGTTTCTTCCATTGCCTAATTATTTAACCTGAACATCTTTAAACCTTACACCATCATGCTTAATGTGAACAATTTATGAGTGCAGAAAATTATTCTTTCTCCTCCCTTCTGCCATCATGTTCAAATATCATCTCTCCCTTTAAATGTGTCATTGGGGTTTTTTTCTTCTAACTGCATGAATAATAATAACAGGAAAGTTGGGCGTTTTCAGCTGTCTGTGGTGCTTCTTTCACTGTAACTGATTTTCTTTGAACTTTTGCTTTTCAAGCCTCAAAAGTACATTTTGATCTACCAATGAACTTTCTGTGACTCAATGATATGTGTGTATTAAGTCATGCTTTTGAAGAGGTAATAACATGACTGAAGTATTCTGTGTCTTTGTTTATAGAAGCTGCTTTCTTGAGGGTGCTAATTGACAAATACACAGCACTTGAGGGATTTAAGCAACTTTCTTGGTGTCAGATATACTCAATCTCATGTTACTAATCAGGATATGAATATAATCATGTATTCTGACTTTGTTTTTAAAACTGAACTCCAAAAGCTCTTGGAGCTGCTTGGAGTTGCCTACTGCCGAGTTAAAATTTATCATGATTATTTCCAAAAGCAGCTTCCCAGTTTCTAGCTATTTTGGTAAACAGAGATATAAACCTTTCAGTATACATTTCTCTAAGTGTATATGCTCAGACCAATGTTATTATGGTAGGATTTTTGGATGCTCTATAAAATGAAACACTGATAACTTCATAATGGGGGATATGAAGATGAAAGGAAGCTTTTTATTCCAGATGAAATGAGGTAAAGAAGCCTTAATCTTCTGAATTTATATTTATACCCTGTATTTTTTAGGATCTGCCTAAGCTTGTCAGAATATGCTAATGAGAAACCTCTCTGATGTTAATTATCTCATCTGCTATAACATAGAATGTGCCAGTTAGATCAATGTGACATTTATGTTGTTCTCCTAGATGACTAATAAATATTTCACGTTGGAAAAAATACAGGGTAGATGTGGGAAGGCTGGTTATTGCAAACTGTGTTTTCCTGATTCTGTATTGCATCCCATTTTGGAGTTGCATAATAAAAATAGCTGCAGTCTGTACCTCACCTGTCAGCTCACCTCTCCCACAGTTTACTCATGTAGTAGTTCTTTGATCCATGCAGAAGTATTCCAGGTTCCCTATAGCCATGTACAGTGCTGTTGTGCAAACTTGTGTGAAACCAAGGTAAATCCTGCTCTGTGACTTCAGTTCTGCCAGCCAGTAATTATAGTAAATGTGTGAGATTTAGTGTTTCCACGGCTTTTCATGAAAGTAACCATTCATATGGTTTACTTTGGCATAGCAATTTGTGGAAATGGACACAAGGGTTATTTGTAAGAAGTTAATGTCAGGGAAGTAACAGATTGTGACGGCAGTGTCTTGGGTGCTGGGCACTATTTTTTGTCTCAAAGAATTTTTTTTTGTATTGTAAGTTTATAATTACACTTTAATTTTTAACAGGCCATGTTTTCAGCCTATCAAAGGAAAAAAATGCATTAGGATGTTACAGCCTTCTCATTGAGAGATTTTTTTCCGCAGATATTTCTGTAAACCTCCCTTCTTTAATTTCTGTCTTGTTATGCTTCTTAGAGGTCTTGTAGCCAGCCAGTCCTCAAATGTCAAGGAGCTGAGGGCACTGTGCAGTGGCCGTGTCATGGCTTAAATGTGCAACACTAATGCACAGGTTGGTAGACTCTTGGTCTGTGGTGAATCTGCAGCCATTCTCTCTGGGTACAAAAAGCTGACCATAGTCATAACTCCTTTTTTTCTGTTTCTCATTCGGATTATGTGTGTGTCCAGCTCTTACAGGATTGTGCAGCAGCCAGTTTCATAATTCTGACGCTATTTTCATTGACTATGATGGGAAAGCAAGATATTCTCTGGTACATTTTTTATGCAGAGCTGTACACAGCTCAACAAAGCTATGTAGTCAGGAACAGTGTTAACTGTAGCTTTGCAGTGGTTTCTACACTGCATTGAGCTGGTGGGTGTTTCACTGCCAGTGCATGACTTAGACACAGGTACTCACTGAGGAAAGCCTTGCAGAAAGTGGCAAAAGTTAAAATTTGTTATTTCCAGGGTGTGTTTCAAGCAGTATCTCTTTTTATCTCCTCTCATATTTGTTAATCTCTTGGTCCTAGAGCAATATTTCTTTCTCCTCCCCAGTGTTTGTAGCTCATCTTGGCTTCCTATAATCTACAAGTTTCATTATCTTGCTACCTACCTCGTTCCCCATGATCATTAATGAAACAAGATGGGACCTGCTCCTGATCCCTTTGCCATCCCAGCGTGTGCTACGTGACAAGAGCTTTGAACAAAAGAGTGGCCATTTGAGGGCTGACCTTTGGAATCCCAAATCAGTTCTTAACACGGTACTTTTAGCTGTCCTTAAAAAAAAAAGTGGCAACTTCAGTGAGGGGAACTTCTTAGGCCCCTGGGGCTTTGGGCTTCCAGCTGTTGCTGAAATTTTACGGCTTTAGTCTTTTGTATCTCTAGGCTTGAGATAACATTTGTTCAGTTTAGTACCATCACCAATGAAAACCACTGTAAATACTAAAACCTCTAAGCACCAAAACCATTGGAAGTGTAACACAAAAGCTGGAAAATAAATTTAGATGGTTTTGATCATATGAAATTGCACAGATCTAAATGAAAGCATATTGATTAAAGTTTAGGTAGGTTGTTGGTGTTAAATTCTGTGTGAACATGATTGTGAAAGCAGTTAGGCTGGCAGGAGACTGGTGGCTTTGGTTTAGAACACTGGAGGCTCAGATTTTATCCTGCTGACCTGCTGGATCATTTCATTGTGTGTTGGGGGATTTCAGCCTTCTTCAGAGAAGAAGGGAAAAAAACATATCAAAACAAACTTCATAAAATCTGTCAGCTACTTTATTACTCATATATCATTTGGAGATGGTGCCAATTTATTTTGGACTGCTTAAATTAATTAGAAAAGGATTTAAGTTAAATCATTTTCAATCTAAACTAGGAATGCATATGTAAGAAACTGCTGGGTGAAATAACCACTTTTAATTTTAATCATTCAAGTATGTGTGTGTACAAATTTGTGTGATTATCCACTGCTTTCTTTCCCCCAAGATATTTTAAGCAACTTTTTATGAGTCTCTACCCCCTTTTCCAATTCTGTCAGATTCATTATTGTGAAGATTATTATCCTATCCAAGACTGATTAATCTCTTTTCCTCTCGCCCAAGCTGATAGTCATACATACATCTATATTAAAAAGTATATCCTTGCTAATGAGCGTATGCATTCAATTTTCTATTGTTTTGCAACTTGTATTGTCATTTTTTTCCCCAAAAAAAGGGACAAGATAAATGCAAGTGGATTGGAGTAGCTGTGTCTCAAATAATATGCCCAGTTGTTCTGTCATTTTGTTCTGATACAAAAGTAGTCCATGATTTTGTAATTTGAACTGTCATCATCCATGGTATGAACAGAAAAGCTGATGTAAAATTGCCTTTATTGCCTTAATTTTTTTTTATTTTCTGAACTTGTGAGTGCGTGAATTTGCAAGTTAAGCATTTTTATCGTAACTGTTTTGCATGTAATAAATTGTTTCCTCCAGCTATAACCAAGGCTGTGACAAACTGATAGAATCAACAATATAGTGCATGTAGTTACCAACTACACTAAATTTTTAAGCATCTTCTTTTTGCTTTGCAGGTTTGTCTGAGGATGCAGCAGAGGAAACAAAAAGCCATGAACTCTGAAGACAACCCTCAGGAGAAATTTCTATCTGATGCCAGATGCATTTATAATGCAGCAGTACCAATCCATTTTACTCTGTATGGACTTCAGCTTCCAGAAGGAGAGGACTGTACTAATTTATATGAAAACAAAAAAGTTCCACTCTGATAATTTGGTTGGGTCTCTCTGCCAGCTATTATCATCTTTTCTGTGAGCAAAGTTTAAGCACTTACCCAACTGTGGTAGGGGTGTTGTGTTGTGTTCTACGATATATTATCCCTTTCTAAGGATTCAGTTGATTGATCAAAGAGTGTTTATACATAGTTAAAAGCAACCTTTGTTTCAGGATATGTTTTGTCCTTTTAAAAAAGATATTCTGAACTGCACCTCCCTTTGAGATTATATTAACATTTGTTATATCACAGTTTTGACAAAAGATAACTATCTCGTTTCCTCCTGTACTAACGTTAATGATTCCAGACATCTGAATTCACCACCAGGAGAAAAACTGGTAATCCATCAACTCTTTTCCCCCCTCTCTCATTGCTTATACAGTCTCCTGCTCTCTAGAGATATAGAGTAAAATATGGTTACTGGACATAAAGGGCAAACCCTTTTGCCATTTACTATGTCACTATGAATGGGAATAAAGTTTACACTGTAAGTACCTTCAGCACAGCAACACATGGATCTTTTTATGGTTACCTGTGATTTCTGCTTTTCTTGTCAATCACTCTGTTCTAGTCATGGGTAAGATTTTCAAAAGTAACTAACAATTTTTGAGTGCCTTAATTTTTATTAATCCAGTTGGAGCGTGCTTTGAGTGTTGTGTATTTAGGAAGTGCTGAGTATTCACCTTCTGAAGGTCAGGCCCATGCAAGGTGCCAGAAGTGCACCCAACTGAGGCAAACTTTGAGAGGACCTTGGCTTAGAGTTTGGAAGAGTCAGGCTCATGTCTGGGTTTCTGAGAGTGAGTTGAGATATTACTAAAATACACTTGGAACTCAAAATAACTCAGACCTGGATCAAGTGTATAAACAGGCATTTGAATGAGGCCTCTCCTGGCTGTTGCTAGTTCATACCAAAATATAAGTTGTAGTCTCTTGGATGGCAGATACAAAAGGCACTGATAGCCCCAGTTTAGTTTGTGGTATGTGCAATTGCATGAGCCATCTCCACATCCCACACTCCCGTTGGTTTTCCCAACTAGCTCCTGTTCTAGCTGTAGTAAATGTCCTATCCAACTCACTTTTGGGCTGTTTCAGAAGAGGTTGTAACAGCTGCTGTGGTCAATGCTAGCTTGATCTATGGATAATACAGAGACATTATTTTTCAGAATGTCTTAAGCCATCAACCTTCATCATCTCCATATCTACTTCCAACTTCTTTGCATCCACCCCTAAAACAAAACCAGCTTTGCACAACTTGTGCATCTGCTGCTTAACCCTCTGGTCCTACTCTGGCTCAGTACACAATATAACTGTTTCAGGAAGCCTTTTTCAGCATGTTAGCTATTAAACAGAGTTCAGTAGCCAAGGAACTGAGTAAAGCCTCTGATACCTCTAGGGCTGAAGTGAGCTGTAACTCCCAGCAAAAATTACTCTGTCCCCCAGGAGACCTCAGATATACCTACAAGTTGTGGGGCCAGAAATCTTGCTTCTTTCCCAGGAAAGAAAAATCCTACCCCCTGCTTGTTATGAAGTGATTCTGCTCTCTGACTTTTCTTCACTCTGATCCCTTCCCTGTGGTTTTTGTCAGGAGGGTGGTATCCAACCCATTGTCAAGGTACCCTGCTGCGCTGTGAAAATTACACAATAAAATAATCTCCTGTAGTCTCTGTACACACCTCAGCGACCAAAGAAAATCCATGGAGAACTAATCAATTACTGTAGCTATTAGGCTTAAACGTTAACCATAGATCTCAAATCTTCTTTTGTCCTCTTGTCAGCAGCTACTAGGGAATACAGAAAAATCAAGCACAGTTACTACAGAAAGCCTGTACCATAATGGTGGAGAATGCTGGACCAAAGAATCCTAAACTATAGGCATATAATATGGCTGGAAAGTACACTGCTATGAGACTTCTGTGAAATATATTAGTCTGTCATGGTTCCCATTACTGAATGCGATCCCCATACTCAGAGCTGCCTGGCTTCGTTGGGACTTGAGGGTAAATGACAAGTAGGCACTCAGGTCAATTAAATCATCCACTCTTATTTAAGTTATTTTCTGTCATTTTAAGATGTAATGCTCAGAAGCACTCTTATTTGCCTTTTCTGCTCCATGCTTTGCAAAATAAGGTCTCATGAGAATAGTTTTACAAAAATGAGAAAATATACTGGTAATAAAGGGGGGGGAGGGGAGAGGAGGAAAAAGGTAGAACTCTTTATAGTAGTAAAGTATAACCTCTTTGTATATTGTACTAAATTGCAGTATTTGATAGTATCATCAGGATTTAAAAGTTGCATTGAATAAAAATTACTTCGTTTCCCCCAATGCCAAATAGTCCATCTAATTCAGAGGAAGGAAGCAATTGAAATGTAGTCATTTATGCAGCAGCCTAAGAGGAAATATTGTAAAGTAATTCTTAGCAGTTCTCAAATGTAGTTTGGATTTGTAAGAAAGTTCTTTTTGGCTGGAAAAAAATCAGGCCAATTACAGGAAGTTTGGAAGCTACAGAGGTGTAAGGAATGTAAGGAAACATTGCTAGTTTGGAGGGACCATATGTTTGGTTCTCATCAGTGATGCTTCTGAGGCTGAGAGAGGCACTGGTGGCCAGTCAGACTGTTCTGAACAGGATTTTAGAGTAATGCCTGGTCAGCTCTTCTGGTCAGCTTAAATATGCAGCCTATCTGCATGTTTAGCTATTCAAGTAGGATTTTTTATGGTTAAGTGGCTCACAGACTAAAATTAACTTTGAATGACAATTTTATTGGAAATAAATCTGAAAGGAATTTTGTGACATTTTGAAAATAGCACTGTGAGTCATAGCATCTTTGTTATCTAGAACTTTGAAATACATTTTCTAAAATAAGCCCTAACATAAAGTTATATATTTTTCTGTTAAACAGGTAACTACTTCTAAAGTTTATTTTCTTGGTAGAATTTTATTTTCAGAATGTTATTGTTCAATGGCTTTTCTTTAATTTTGTTTTTCTGCCATTACATTTTAGAAAACAGATTAAAACAATTACTACTCTGATGACCAAATTCTGGAGGTCTGGACGCTGCTCATCTTTTGGGCTTTGTACACAATGCTGAGTTCAAACTAAGACTCAGGTTTCCAGCCCCAGATTCATTCTTCTATCCAACAATTATTCAACTGTAACAGAAAAACAACATTTCTCTACTTTCGAGGGGTTGGGCTTTGCTTTATAATGTCTTGTTATTTTCTCTTCTTCAGCATTTACTGTACAGAGATAATTAGAGATAAGTTTCAACATTCTTTTATTGCTTATAAAGAGTAATTTACTGCCATAAACTGAAATTTGTTGAGCAGAGTTTGTATTTCTATGTGAAGTTCTTTCAGCATTGGAAAAAAAATAAAAAAAATTACAGGGTATGCATCATATTGAATAAGTATCTTTCCTTCTTATCAGAATTTCTGCTTTTAAATAATCTGTTAAAAAGAAAACCTAGTGCAAAAGTACTGTAAAATATATGACATACTCCTGAAACCAAGCTTCTGTATGACTTCTTCATTTAATATTAACCTAGAGTTTGCCACAGCTTTGTTTGCTGTCACCCCTTCATGTCTTATTGCTTTCTTCATTTACTCTTTTATAGCGTAAGGTTGCTCCAGTGTTTATGTGGTATCTTCATGTGCTGTTGGCAGGTGACTTAGCTCCTTTTCAGCTCAAAGGTAAAGTTTGCACAGCATTATGCTGCTTCATGAGCCTTTATCCTGTCAAGGGGACATGCCTGCGGGGCCAGGCTTATAATTAACAAAATTCACCCAAGCTGGAAGTGGTTATGAATGTGTTGTTTCAGTGAGAATTTATCCTAATACTCCAGTAGACCAAGTTCAACACAAGTTTGTTATTTATATAAACACTGAAAAAATTTGCTTGTTTTAGAGTCTTGAACTTCCTCTCTATATTTTTGTCCCCTGTCTTGTAAATTCTTATAATAGTCCATAGTACCAGGAATAATTATTTTTGTCCTCCTTTGCAAGACAGCTGGTTGGTCACTGCATAGAAGCTGCTAACTTGGAGACTCCTTTTTCCAGGAGACCAGCAGATCACAGCAGAGATACTTAGCACTTCTGTTTGCATTAAATGTATGGCAAGTGATGTAGTTAACTATGGAATGGAAGCATAACCAGCTAATTGAATTGACCTGGTCTTCTCTGACAACGTGTCTTGACTGCTCTATCTTTACATCTGCCCCATCAAGGAGTATGAACAAATGTAACATGAACATAGATTTAAATAATTGTTATTTTAAAATACTGTGGTATTTTTCAAGGGTTTCATGTGGCTGAAATCAGAAAAGGCAGTAAAATACCAATTTATTTTCATGTGCAGTTATTGTAGGTTGGTGTTTCTTTTGCATATATTGCTATGTGCTTGGATTTACTACGTCTGTAAGAGGCATTCGTGCTTGCAGGTGAACCTGCTGTATCGAAGATTTCCATATCCATTATTGTGCTTTAAATGAGAGGATTGAGCAAAATCCTGCTTACGGATCAGGTGAAAAATCGTGAAAGTAAGCAGAAGCCCTGGAAAAGATCCCCACTCTCAGGCTACATCATTTTAATTGATGTTAACTCTGATGAGAGTGTTTTCCGTTTGATATAGCATCAACATATTGTGTTGTTCATTTGTCTGCTAGCACCACTTTAACGCTACACTGTCATCATAAAAAAATGTTCCTTTGGGAAATTAGTTTTTGCAAAAGCAGTTAATGCTCTAGAACAATGTGATAACAGTGTTTGATAAGATATTTTCATTCATCTTTATAAGCAGAATAGAGACTTGGAGTGCTTCCTAAGTGGGAATGATCAATGCCAATCATAGCTTGCCCTCCACCACAGCTCCAGCAGACTGACAGTATTTTCAGCTGCAGAAACAAGATAAAAGCTGTTCCAATTGTGTAAGCTGCTGCCTGGCCTGAAATATTGAAGGAAGGTCAGTCATCCTGAATCATTACTGTAACCTGATTAGAGGCTCAAATCTACTTTTGATAAATTTAAGTGAGTATTTTGCCAGTGATTTTGACAGGAGAGCATCCATAGTCTTCTACTGGGGGCTGCATGTTAAAATAAGATGACATATAAGCACCATTGAACTCCTAGCTAGATGATGTAGAGATTATGAGGGTCTCTCCAAAAGGTACTATTTCCAAAATACAATATGCATGAGGCTCAGCTAGAGGGTATTCGTTAAATAGCTGCCACAGTGCACCCTAGAAGTGATTGCTTCTCTGCAGAGAGTGATGCTGCATGTGAAATAGGCTCTTGCAAAATAAAGCCCCAGAGCATTTTATTCATGTTACTTCAGCCACTTATAGATGAAGTCACTCCTAGGATGATGATAGCTGCTTTTCAACAATCATAGCAACACTATTAAATAGTTTAGGAAATCAAGCAACGAGCAGCATGCTCTCCCTCTGCTCCTCAACCAAGACAATGTGGAAAGAAAGTCTTCCAGGACACATTGTATTAAGAATGAACTTAATCTGACATTTGATCAGCGCAAAGCTTGGCCTGCTGTCTTTTAAAAAGTTGCGATGATTTATCTAAATTGATGTTGTTATTATGATTACTATTTCCTGAATTTCACATTCTGTTTAAAAATTGGAAGCTCCAGTGTCCTCTAATTATACAGAGACATTTTATCATTGTTAGTGAATGTAACACAGGTGCTATTCTTAGACAAGCTTAGGAACCAGCAAGGGTTTTGATCCAAGGATGACTTAGACCAGTCTTCTTTACTTTACGAAATCGGATGAGACCGTATTGCAAAGTTTACAGTCTCTTTGGGAAAGAAAAGAGTTTTTATTCTATTGATTTTAACACTTCATGCATTTTAAAGGATAGATCAGTCCCATGGCATCTTGGAAGTGTTAGAGAATATAAGAAAAAATTGGTTTATAACAGATGATATTCCAATTCATTATGAAGTGAGCAGTTAGTAATTAATAGTTACTTCAAATGCTCACAATTTATAATCATGGTTGGATTCAATTAAAAGAGACATAAAGGAGATTATTGCACTTTTTTTTTTCCCCTGATGGCATAATGAAGTCAAGATCCATAAATGTTGGAGAACAGTCAAGTTACTGCACATATAACAGGAATTGCTTTTTCCAGATGCCTGGATGTGTAGTGTCTTCCTTCCATTTGAGCAGTGACTGGGCCTATGAATTTGTAAGAATACAGCTTGATTGATATGGTGGGATTGCTTCTGATCCAGTAGAAACAAAGAGAATTTCTCTTGGCAGTGTATGTGAATGCCCTGTTCAGCATTGACTGGATATTTCATGGTGGTACGACATGATTCCTTCGTCATGACACTGGACTGCCTATTTCAGGGTCCAAGTCTCAAAAGCAGTCAGGAGGACTGTGACTTGTGAGGGGAGCATTTCCCCCATTGTTCTAGGCAAGAATATTTCAAATTTAGAGGTTCTTCCCTTCTGGCTGCCATTTAGAAGGCCTGGTAGGAGGAAGAGGAGACCCAAAGAGCTGGATTCCCAGAAGAGTCGTGTCCAAATGCTCCCATGCCAGCTACTACAGAGAAATGTGGTTTTTTTTCCTATTTTTGTCTCTTTTTATAAAAAAGTCATTCCATGTTTAACGTTTATTAGCTCATCTCATGGGGAGAGGAGTCTTTCCTTTGCTTTTAGTCCTTCTTCTCACCATCTGCATTTTTGTAGGTAGCAGTCAACTCTTGCAATCCTGTCATTCATTTATTTTTCCTTTTGCCTTTTTTCCTACCAAATTCCACTGACTGTAAATTGATGATTTCGCCCAGCAGCCGCTTTGTAGGTGTGTTTTAAAAATCCCGAAAGAAGGAAAATTTGCAGCAAACTGCGTGTTTTGATTAAACTTTTGAAATACAATGTATCTATTCTTCTCTGGGATGAATAACATTGCTTTCACCATCAGGAAAATAATGAATGGAAAACCAAATGTGCATTAAAGAAGCTGATGCTTTTTTTTAAAGGGCTACTGCCCAAGTATGTCATCCAATGGGGGAAAGTTGGTAGCTGCATTGTTTTTTGTATGACAGCTACCCAGACGGTGATGTGATACCTTTTATTGGGCTAACCAAAGTTAAAATTAGAACTGAGCAAATAAATCCCAATGACTAACAGGGCTTCGTGCGTTTAACGTTTCTTGCTGCTCACCAAGATCAACTTTTTCAAGCCTAGCCACTGGTTTTTGGCTTCCAGTTTACAGAATGCTGAGAGGTGCTAAGCCTGGTGAGCTTCCTACCTTCAGCTTGACAAGCTGATCTCACAGAAACACTGTTTCGTCCTACTTGTTCAGCATCATTGCACTGGCCAGAAAAACAACTTCTACAAATGCTCTTCCACTTCATTGTGATTTAGAGGTATCCAGAACACCAATCTGAACCCTGAAGTGTTTAGCTGAATTAGGTTTCTTAGATCTCAAACCAGTGGGCATGTCCATACCTTGGGGGCTGAGCTAGGAAGTGAGTTCAGGCATTTACTTGTATATTTGTTTACTTGGATTGCTGCCATAGAGCTGGGGGAGGCTTTGTCATAGCATTTATGGAAATCCACATGCACTGTGACTTTTTGTGTAGGGGTTCCTTACCAAATCATTTCCAGGTTGACTTCTGATTTGAAATTCGTTTGTCTATTTCTGGTGATTGTCCTCACTACTGCAAATTTTTATTCATCAAGTTTAAAGACAAATTATTCTTTCTCCATATCACTTTTACTCCTGGCTACCCATCCTTCAAAACTGGTTGTGCACAACTGCAAGCAGAGAGAGCAGCACAGCAGAGGTAAGTGGGTGAAACCTCCCATAAATAGCAAAGTTGTATAACTCTCCCTGATTCACCATCCCACGGGTGTGGCAGAACAGCTCCCAAAATGGTAAACTTACTCACCAATGTGGCCAGGGGACATTTTTGTGCAGAAAAACTCCCAGCCATAGGGTATAAGTAAAAGGAGCACCCTTCTCCTTCTTAATTTTTTGCGCCTACTCCATCGTTGCTCGAGGCTAAACTGTTAGTCATGTGGCTTCTGTGGTGAACAGATTGTGGGTTTTATTCTCAGCTAGGACAAACTGAATCTGGGTTCAGTCAAGGCTCAGACAGTGTCCCTATGCAGCCCCAGAGCTGTGCAGTAGCCCCTTTCCCCCTTCCCCACCTATGTGGGGCTCCTCTGTGCTCCTGAACAGAGCAGAAATGGGAATGCTCAGTTCTACCCCTCAAGGGTAAATCTCCTGCTCTAGCACACAACCCCAGCAGAGGCTGTGCCAGCTTCCCTTAAAACTCATCACAGATTCCTCCAGCTCTGTGCCTTCACCTGCTTCATGTCAGAGCTGTATTCTGGCTCCCCTTTGTGTATTTTCCACCCATTGTAAACTATAGCACTGAGTGGTGCTTAGCAAATACTCATAAGCTGGTATTAGAGTTTTTTGCCTCTCAGAGTTTTCCACACCTCTCTTCATCTTCACTGTGTGCCTGTGGGAATATTGTAGCGTTACTGTACCACGCTCTGTTAGGCTTGGTTCAGTCCCTGTCCTTTCTCTTGCTAAGGCCTGCATTATCAAAACTTACCCATAATTTTTTGGATTGCACCATTTTTTAAATTAAGCTAGAGGCCTGTGGCTCAGTGTGGGAACCCAGAAAGTGAGACTCTAGATTTGGAGAAATCGATTGTGGGAGAATAGAGCTATTGTTTGGCTACTCCCGTGCTCAATACCTTTGCAATCTGTCTGGATTCTACTAACTGTAAAAAAAAAAAACCAACTTAATTTCCATTACCCCTCTTCTAGGACAAAACAAAGTATAGTTTTCAGAACCATCTTTTCTGCCTGATTCTTCTAGTTTGCATCATGTAAATTCAAACTGTCTTGCCTTAATCTTTCTCTGCACTTGGGCCAGCAGCTGAAAGCCTGTGAAAGTATGTGCATTTTATCCTCTGTGTGCTCTGCAGAAACAGCTTTACAAACCACAAAGACTATTTTAAATTAAATGGCCATTTTTTGAAATCCTATCATTATGAAGCTGAGGCTTGATTGTTGTCTTCAGTATGCTTCATGGCAGCAAAATTCCTGCATTTTGGGAAATGTTCTGTCTATTCATTCAACTGGAGTGGATCCAAAAGCAAAGCGTGGAACTGTTGTGAGCGCTGGCTAGTGCTCACAATATTACTTTCTCTAATAGATGGCCTGCATTGTCATTTTGTGAAATGCTCAGATGTCAAGTCATCATCATTTGGATCGTGAGGTTGATTTTTTTTAAATACAGATGAACAGAAATGGTCTTTTAAGAAGTCTAGTTGTTTTCAGTACTGCTGGCACAGCAGAACTACTGTGGGACAGAGAAACCTTCAAGTCTGTAATTTGTTATTTGGTATTTTCATTCTTCATAGGAGCATTTATGAAAGTAAACACCTACTTCAAAACAATTCTGTCTAAGAAAGTAATTATGAAAGTTAAGAAATGCCATCTTGGGTGATCTCTAGGGAGAGGTTGGGATTCTCTATCTTGCAGCTGTCCCACTCAAGGCATCCAAGCAATGCCAGTGGGCAGCCAAGTCATGCAGCTTGCATGTTATATTCTGTAAGCATGGAGCAATCTCACATCTTTTCCCCAGAGGTTTCCAGCTGAACTTTTGAGTTTCTTTCTGTCTAGTTTCCATGAAACCACTGTGTCCCAGGGGGGCCTGGGAGACCCCAGGTGCTAACAGCCACTTAGCTGAGTTTGTGCATTATTTTAGGTCTCTTGCCAGCTGGAATGTGAGGGATAACTAAATGAGGTGGAGTGTCCTCAGGAGCTTCTGGACCATGATCAGGTATCCCCAGGCCAGAGGTGTGGTTGGCAGCACTCAATGCTGCCACTTTAGAAGGCTGTGGACCCAAATTTCTACTTTTGGTGGCTTCAGGAGGTGCAGCTCCCATAGAAGAAGAGACCCATTTCTTGGGTAATCCAACACAAAGTGTACCTTGAACATAGGGGCACCCTGATGCTGCAGTCACCCCACTTTTGAATGGAGTTATCCTAGCTTCCTCTGGGCACCTGCTGCAACAAGTGCCTGCAGGAGAGGACCTTTTGCCCATGATGGGATTATTCACATTAAACTCATTGGGACTACTCTAATGTGTGAATGTTTCCATGGAAAAGGTCTAAATTATGTGGTCTATTAGCATGGTGAGCAGTTTCCAAAATACTTTCAGCACCATAATTTTCTCGGTTTAATAATAGCTGTCTTATTTATTATCTGACTTCCATACTGATACAAACTACCCTACAGCCATAAAGACTGACTTCAATTTAATCCAAACATAAGAATAATAAAGATAATTTGATCAATATTAAAATAATATTTAACAATATTAAAACAAATTAGAACTTTAAGTAACTCGGTAAAGAGAGAGCTCTCTGTTGTTTTTTAAGTTAGCCTAATTAAAACCCCAGATACCCTAAGCCACAAATTCTGTTCAGTCTGAAAATAGTTTATCTCCAAACAGCCTCTCACAAGATGTTTTGTATGTTGGAAGAGCTGCCAGATGCCACCTTGAGACTTCAGAGTCTAGGCTTAAAGATACCTAAAATAAATAGCGTACACCACATGTAAATACATATTTAAAATTCTGTGAAGCCTTAAAACTGTTGATTAATTGTTTTCTTTGGTCACAAGTAATTCAGCTGCCTCTCCTGGGTTTAACCTGCTAATATATACAAGACATGTGACTGATACGTTCCCAAAGTAAATACTATTCCCTGTCTCTGTACACCTCATGCTTCTAAATGATGTATTTGGAGGTATGCTACTGTCAGACAACTTGGGGATTTGGCAGAAGCTCCCTGCAGATTTGTGTAATGACACCAAAAGCCCACCTCTGGTATATTTAATGTTGCTCTCATCTCCTGAAAGAGCCTTATATAGCTGAGAAGCAGGTAGATGAATTACACTGCCTTCTGGAAGTACATTTTTTTCTCTTGCCCAAGTGGCTGTGTTTTCTTTTTTGTGAAGGTCTGAGATTAATCTGAATTGGGTAGATCAGTAGCAAAATGCAATGAGTTTTTAATGAATTTCTGCCTTGTTGCTAGTATACTTGCTTATTTCTGCCTTTTTTTTTTTTCCCCTCTGTATATGTGTACACATCTACTTGGCTGAAGTGTATGCAGAATATCCAGGGTTAATTAAGCCAGGAGGAGTGGTGGGAAGCTCAGTATAATTATTAAATCTTGCAGTATTGCTTCTTTAATAATGGTTATTATAAAACTGCATAACTTGCAGAAATTTCAGCAGCTCAGTGCAGGATTACCCCAGTTTGCTCAGGTGCATTATTTGAACATATCCTGACGGATGGAGCTTTACAAGGCTGCTTATGATTGTCAGATCATTGCTTTCTGTATGTGTGGTACTGTCAGTCAGCAGGACTGATCGGGTATTAATGTTTAATTGAGTGTGCTTCACTTAAATCAGAAGCCAAGAAGAAAGGGTAAGGAGGATTTCTTACCTCTACCAGCCGTAATGTTGTATAGCCAGTATGCTGAAGATAAAAGGTAATAAGTAAGTTGATTAAGCTTTGTTTTTCGAAAATAACAATAAATAAGGAGGGGTTCTTTGTAAACTGCCTTTTGTTTCTGGATAAAATAAGCTATGTTGTACTACTTGCAGGGACAGCAAAAGCGAATGTCCTCTACAGCCGAAGCCAGAAGACTGAAAAGAAAAACCACATTCTGAGAACAAACCGAGAGAGCACTTCGCTGCTGTGGGAGCAAGGCATGGTGACACAGGGATTCATTCGCTCGCTCCAAGCAGCCCCGTGGCTCCGGTTAATCGGGAAACGGCTCCGGCTCATCCCGCCGGGATACGCGCTCCCAACGCCGCCACCTGCCGGCAGCGCACCGCGCCGCGCTCACAATTCATGGCCCCGAGCCTCCTCCCGCTCACTTGGCTGCGAATGGGGACACCCACGTGAGGGAGAGGAGGCTCCGACTCAATGTATGTCGTTCCTCAAACCTCACCTCTGAGTTTTCAAGCGTTTGGTTGTCGTTCAAAAGTAAAAGCAGTCCTGGGAGAAATTCTGCTGTGAAAGGAGACCAGCAGTGAGAGGAATGAATTCATGGGGTGCACTCTTTGTAGGTGAAGTGATGATCTTATAGGATGCATGCCGTGGAGACTTGTCTTTTAGCAAAAATGCTAGCCTTTGCCTTTCTGTGCTGGGTAGAGGCAGCTGCTTCTCAACTGGATCCTGGCTGGAAGGAACAATCTTCTGTCACAAGAAGAGTATCTTGTCTTTTGCAGGGACAGAGGGTAGGATACAAGAATCTCTCCAGTACAGACAGGGTCCATCCTCATCTGCAATCAATCTTCCATTTTATAGAATTTTTCTTCAGTACTCCTTTTTTGTTGCACTTATCAGGTAGTAGAACAGGCAGGTGAAATGCAGGGTTTGGTTTGTCTCACAAATGGAAAGCAAAGCAGTACTTCACGTATGCCACTCTTCATGTGATTTCGTTAGCTCTTATCCTTTATCAGACACAGCAGATGTTCAAGGGTAAATGTAACAAAAACCCACATAACTCACACAAAATAGTTTTTATTATCTCTGGAAGGCAAGCTATTTACAGCAGCGAAGTAACAGAAGGGAGCACCAGCATATGCCGCTTTACTCCGTTTGCTTGGCCTGTGGCCTCTGGAACAGCTTCTGCTGGGAATCCCGTCATTAGGACAGCCTCAGCATTTCTGCTGTAATTTACTTCTTTTGTTGTTGTTTTAGTATATTTGATATGGACTATTACAGCAGTCTGTTGTCTCCATATTGGAGCCATATTTTCTGCTGCACACAAGCATTTTCCAGTTCGAGGTACGGCTGGCGTTTGTATCCAGTTTAGTTTATGCTGTTTGGTTGGTTTGCTTTTCTATGAATACAGATTATGAGGACAGTTTTGAATACTTTTGCAATCAGAAGCTCCTTCTTGTAAGTTTTTTTTTTTTTGAGTTCTTAGAAAATATAATTTAAACAATAGAAGTATGTAAGTATGACTGTGCCAGGACATTCTATGTTAATAAACTTTTAAAATGCTGCTCATTATCTTTATCTTGCCATAAATAAATTAAATGCTTTACATGTTCCAGGGGTTTATGGAAAACTGTCAAAATTATGAGTTGTTTGATAAAATTTATAAACATTTATGCAAGTAAGTCTCACTGTAAATTTTAGATACTTTCTTGTACTTTCCTTTTATTTAAAGACTTCGACCATATGTGATTTTTTAATCCTGTTGCAGTTTTAAAACCTCTTGGTGTGGTCTCCAGACCTCGCTTGCATCCATTTAAGTTTTCTGAATATTTTGCAGAAGGGGAGATTTGTCAGGAGCACCTCTTTGACACAATCGGGCCAGTCTCGAGGTTTATTAGGAGGAGAAGTGGCTGTGCAAGAAACACTGTTTGCCCCCACTGGCAGATACTCTTAACTTTAAAACAGGATTAAGCACTGAAATGAATGAACAGGCAAAAGGATTTCAAAGGCTGCAGCCCACTCAGTACTGAGGAATGAACTATAAACTCCCAGGTGCTCTCCTTCAGGAAAGTGCCATGTCTTCATCACAATCCTAGGAGTTACTACTGAGCTTCTCAATTGCTATGTGCTGATGTACCGTGATAGTAAAACACTTTCCCAAATTACAGGTCTCTCTGCAAGAATTTTTCAGGGCTGAAGCTTATCAGACCCATGCCTCCAACTACAGCAAATGTCTTCACCCTGACCTTTGTTTTGATGGTGTAAGTTACTGGATAGAGAGTTCCTTATCTTTTGCAAGTTGTTAATAACAATAGAAATGTGTAAACTTGATCAGATATGCAAACCACCTTCAGTGCCTTGTAAACGCATAGCTGTTTAGCAAGCCAGAACTGGAAACAGCAAGTTGTGCCAATTTACCGAGCCTTCAATACAGTGTATATCTGGGTCATATTTTCCTTCTTTATGCTGAGAGTCTCATAAGCACAAAGAAACTGTGTTAAAATAATGTACAACAACATAAAAGTAATAAAAGCAGGGACACTTGCAGTGCTGATGTACATGTAGCATGTTTATTGCACTCTTTCTTGCATGGCAGGGAAACCCTACGACAACCTATGCCCAAGACCTAGAAAAGCAACTTCCTGCCCCAAAGAAAAAGAAGCAAAGACATGCGAATTCTAATGACTCATTGCCTTCTACCATTTCTGGAAGAATTCCCTAGCCGATGAAGAATGGGCCTCCAAGCAATTTTGACTTGCCAGTAAAAGATAATCATGAAGAGAGATGTGAATGTGATCCCTGTCTTCTTCACTGTTGCTGTTGTTAACCATAGAGCTTTGTTTTTCTCTTTAGGTGGGTGCTGGGTGACCAGGAAATGTATGACATTCTCTTATGGCTGACCACTGGGAAAACATTCCTGGAAAAGCAGCAGAGCTCCATACAAAGTGGTAATTGTGAACAGCTACTGCTCCGTCAACTGGATGAGCCCAGGCTGACCACTAAACAGAACTAATGAACGTATCCTTTCAATAACAACTGATACCATGTAATGCTTATACAAAAGAGGTAAGTGGTTTGATGACATGACTTCTGTTTTAACTGCTGGCATACCACAAAATCTCTGTAGGTATCTGATAGCAAGACACCGTTTTCAGTGTCGCCCTCTGATTTTGCTAAAATGACCACAGCTTTGAATGTCGCTTGGAAAAATAAGTGCCTCTTCAAACAGGGATGCAAAAGGAAAAAGAAATAACCAACCCAGCTTGAAACTTAATACAACATTACAACCAAAAATGATGCTGATCCCTGATAAGGCAGGCTTGGGAGAGTGGCTAAGGGAGAGATAAAAAGCCAAGACAAACCTATAGCACTGAGTGGGTGAAACTAAGGTGGGGGAGGATTAAGATGGTGTATTTCCCTCCCAGGCTGGGTTTTACTTCATGAGAGATTTAAATGAGAGAGCGATCTTCCCCTGTGATATGTCGTCATTATCAATATCAAGGAAGCAACAAACGTTCCTGCTAAGGATGAGCGTCTCTCTCATCTCCCCTCTTCCCTGATGACAGAGGAGATAGGCAACCAGGAAAGACTCAGAGGCAGCACCAGTCCTCAGCAGGCTCTTCCACTGGACAGCAATAGGCAGTGAAGTGTGGAGAAAGCATGGTACAGGGAGACCTAAAGTCCCTTTTCTGGAGGTGCTTCAAGCAAAGAAGATGAGCAAATTCAGCCTGAGCACTCAGCACTGATGCTGCTACAGAAGATGCACAGACGGAGTGAGCTCACCCCATGGACAATGTTTTCATGCTGCACATGTTCAGAGGTAATTTCAGGCCTAATCAGTGTGTTGAAGGGACTTTAGTGATGATCACAATGGTTTCTTTCCAAGGGAAAAGGAAAATCAAGTAACAAATCTGTACATATTTCTTTGTGACTGCCCTGCCTTAGCTATAATTTCATGAAGTATTTGTCTTAAGTGAATGAACTGTGGCAGGGATTGAGTGTGATGCTCAGTTGTTGTCGCTTCTGCTCTTCATTTTGTAAAGTACTTTCCTCTTTGCATTTTCCAGACTATTTTAGCTAGTTCCTTGCTGTTACTTGGATGTCTGGATTGTTATTTGATGCCCTCATTGTGATTTGTATGTTTCTCACACTGAGTGATGTTAATATTTAATGAATTTTAGACCAGGATAAAGAGAAGATTTCATGCATTCGATAATATAAGTACTCTCCTGTGGTAGTTGTCACTTAAGAAATTATTAGGGGAGATTTATTTTTCCTATGGCTGTTGCTTTAGAAGGGCTGTGGCTGCACTGTAATTAGAAAAGGGAAATGTAACCCCTTATTACAGATAGAGAAGTATGAAAAAGCATTTGGACGTGTGAAAATCTATTCTGGAGTAGTGCATAATAATATGTATACCTCTACAGGCTTATCTTTGTTTAAAATGCATGGAAATGTGGAAATGACATTTCCCAGGAAAAGAAAAAAAGAATAAAACCAGGTTACATGCATTTTTTTGTATTATATTTATATACTGACTTTATAATGTATTCTACACAGCATGGAGAAAGTTTTGGATCTCACTTGTATTTTTAGGGAATATAAAACCCTTTTAATGGCATCTAACTTATTCTATGTTCCTACACAACTTCAACCTGTACAGATTGAGGTTGGAAGAAAAAAGCAGGTTTCTCTTTCTCAGGGAGAAGGATTTTACTACTGATGTCCAGAAGGTGATTGGTATCAGTTTTCTGTAGTCCCTCCCATAGGTGCAATTTCAGCTGTTTCAGGACTTTTGCTTTCTACCCTAAAGGTAGATGACAAGTTCTGTTGGAAGTGAGGTGTACGTATCTTGCTTTTTAGAACAAAGGTGTAGACTTGCAGAGGTCTTGGCTTTTGGGTTTTAGTCTCAAAATGAACTTGGAAATCTAATTGTCTTGCATCTTACTGGGAAGTAAAATGTATTTGAAGCAGTCCTGTATACACCAGCCCGCCATGCACCTGATTTGCCATTACCTGTAAGCATTTTGGATATCGCAGCTCACATGCAGCCCCCAAAGCAATAAATTAAGAACGTGTAGAAATGTGAAAGCATTTTTCAGCTTGTCGTCAGACCAGTTTATTTCAGAGTGTTTATTCCCCAAATGAAACATCAGAGTTTGAAAGAAATCGATTTGTAAAACAGGCTCGGGAAGATCTGTCACAGAAGAGCTTCCTGCCACACGCCACAAGCGTATCCCGTCCAGACCCCGCGCTACTCTTGAGCGCAAAAGCTGGGTGTCGGTGATGTCTATCGCTAACACTGCCCGTGTTTACACCTCGGATAGCAAAGCGCGGACCTGCAAATGGCAAGTGTTAAGGAGGAGCCGCAAAGGCTACACCGGGGATGGACGGGCCGAGGGACCCGCTCGGCGGGACGGGCTCGGGGAAGGGACAGCGCGGCCCCGGGAGCTGCCCCCGGCTGCTCCCCAGCCCCGCGACCGAGCCCAGGCCGTGCCGAGCCCCGGGCGCCCCGAGAGGGAGAGGCAGCTCCGGAGCCTGGCGGGGACGGCTGGGGGGAGCCCCTTCGGGAGGCAGCGGCCCGGGGAGCGGCCGGCTCCGGCTGCGGCTGCGGCGGGAGAGGGAGACAAGGGGAGCTCGGCGGCTCCGGCCGGGAGGGCAGCCGGGGAGCGGAGCCCCGCCGCGGAGTTCCCGGAGGACAGCCTCCGACCCCTCGCTCCCTCCCTTCCTTCCTTCTTTCCCTCATTCCCTCTCCTCGCTCGCTGGCAGCTGGCAAAACCTGCCCGCAGCACGAAGGGCACTGACACAAGCCGGGGACGAGCCCGCCGGAGGCGGCCGGCGCCGCCGCGCTCTGCCCAGGTACCCCGGCCCTGTCCAGGGATCCACGTTTCCTCCCCTGCTACTCCTCTTTTACCTTTTCCTCCTCTTCTTCTTTCCTCCTCTTCTCGATCCTCTCCCT
>VZRF01005156.1:112533-532860 GCA_013396875.1 Vireo altiloquus | reverse complement strand
CCCCGACGCCGCTGCCGGGCCGGGCGGTGCTCGGCGGGGCCGGGGAGGGAGTGGCCGGGCATCTCCCGGCAGGGAAACGGGGTCTGGGGCTGGCAGCCTGTCTGTGCGTGTGTGCGCCGGGGGGGAGGGAGGCATGGGGGCCGGGGGGTGCCGGAGGAGGGACTATGGGGAGAGGAAGGTATAAGAAGGGATGCGGGCAGGGGAGGGGGGTGATGGAAAGAGGGGGTGCAGGGCCGAGGGGCAGGCGCTGACAGCTGCTTTCNTCGGCAGGGACTGGCCGCGCCTCTCTCCGGCCTCCGCCGCCGTCCTGCTGGGCGTCCTGTGCCTGCCCGGGGCGCCGGGCTCCTCCCTGCTCACAGGTACGGCCGGGGTGCGGGGCACACCTGCGCAGGGTGGCAGTGCGCGGGAAGGGCGGCCCGAGGTGTAGCCGCGTGGTTTGGGGCAGGTGAGCACGGGAACCGTGCCTCTCTCCCCCCCAAAAAAGGCTTTCTTGTTCCTTTTCTCCCCCCCTCCCCGCTCTCTCTGTTTCCCCTCGAGGGTTTTATTTTCCTGAGATCTGGGGCATGGAGGGAAACGCTGAATCAAATTCTAGCGCCAGCGAGGAGCCATTAGACTTTGAGGAGTGTTTCCAACATGACAGAATACCGGTTAATCAGCACTAGGGCCGTAAAGGCTTTCCTAATTTGATTCCGTTTGACAGTCAGCCTGCTAATTTTGACTCATTTGCTAAGTGGTTGCCGTGCATTAAAAGGATGCTTGGTTTAGGGCTTGTGCTGTGCTCCTGGTCCAAGTCCTCAGAGCGCTATGGACAGCTTTCTGCTGATTTCAGTGAGCTCTGGATCTACCGTTATAGACGTATCCTGCTTTGCATGGAGTACTCGTTATTCTCCACACGTCATCTGAGAGAAGAAAAAGCGTCCTTCTTTGCTATAACTGGGGCACAAAGAAAGTCTAGGTTTGTGCGGCAATAAAAGGCCACTCATTTCCCTGTTCTCTTTAAAACCTAGCAGAAACGCTGAACACCCTTGCCTGATTAAACTGGTGAAATTAAGGCAGGATTCAAAATTGAGGACTAGGAATGGAGCAAGGGTTAAATGTGAGTGTGATGAGGACAGTTTCCAAAACTGTCAGGGTGAAGTGAAATATGCTAGTATTTTAAAATTTTTATTTCTATTTCAGGATCAGTTGCAAAATGTGAAAATGAAGGGGAAATTCTGCAGATACCTTTTATCACAGACAACCCTTGTATAATGTGTATTTGCCTGGTAAGTGTGTATTTCAGCTAGTAAGAACATTCAGACGTGTACTAAATGTGACTGCAGAGAGCGGGGAATGTTTCACATAATCAAATCTTGGGTGACTCTGTTGCCTTTATGTAACACAAGGTTATCTCAGAGCTGAGCTAATGGAAAGTAACCCAATACATGATCTGGCAATCATTTCTTTGACTTTAAAGCCCGGGCACAAAGTTGTACATGACTTTATTTCAGGCACTGTGAAACCATGTTTACCATGTGAATTTGCGGGGAAGAAGTGCATTCACAGAATTGGGGGTGCACCCAGTAGTCTTTGCTTGTAGCTCAGCAAGAAAGAAGAGAAGGAAAAGTAAGGAGAAGGAAAGGTAAGGTTTGGAAACGCTGCTGCTTTGAGCTCCCACTTGCTCCCTGTCACAATCCCAGTGAGTGAGGAACTCCACAAGGGTGCAAGGTGAAGGCAGCAAGGTGACTGTATGGGCTGTGATAACTCGACAGTGAAAGCACAAGGGATGCTTTCGTCAGAGTGCTCTGCCTGCTGTGCTGGGAGTTCAGTGGTTAATGGTGTTGCTAGCTGATACACATTTTGGGGAGAAACATTCCTCTTCCTTGTTGTTCTGCTTCGGAGTTAAGCATTTTTGGGAGCAGTTCAGTTGGACAAGCCAAGGCTTAGGAGTTGTTGTAAAACAGTCATTCTAAATAAAACTTCCTATGATATTATTAAAAGAAAGCCATAAACCTTAATTTGCTGTTGAATGCAAAGAAAAGTATAGGCTAGAAAGCTCTGTGTTTTACATTTTGGAATTTACAGAGTAGCTGAATGTACTACTCTGTAGTAGAATATGTTCTACTTTAGGATTGAAATATCGATACACCCTCTCCCCCTAATATTATTGCTATTATTATTATTATAAGTCTATAAAAGATCTAAAGATTGGTTTCAGACTTCCTTTTAGAAGTCAATTTTGGCAACTGTAGGACCAAGATCATCCTGAGCCCCTCGACGTTAATATCTGTCACTGCACTGAGTTTAGTACATTTTAAGTGAGACTCATTGATAACTTTTTAGGTAATATTGATAAAGAATACGTTATTGATTTCTTCTGAGTAGAATCGGATGGGAAAAAGAGGAGCATGGGATGTGGCAAGTAAAATCGAAGGGAAAACAAAAAAAGAGATGAAGCTGTGTTTTATCATGGATCACCTTCCCAAATATGTCTGCCACCACTTTGGCTAATGGAAGCTGGTGTTAACCAGCGAGGAAGCAATTTATCTGTGAAGGAGCAGAAGTTCTGTCTTGGGCATCAGGGCAATAATGCATGAGGGTAAAACACTTGTATTTATAGATCTCTCTAGACCTTGGCTTTGTTAAATCAATGAGCGCCCTTTTAGTGTGTGAGCATGAAGAACTGCAAAAAGCATTGGATATAAGAACTCTAAATCCCTGTGGTTTGCAGGGCTTACTTTAGTGAAATGGCAACCGAGGGCATTTGGCTCCTTTCTGTGCCAGGAGAACACTACATTTTATTAAGCTCACAGATGCCTAGTGAGTTACTGCAGTTACCTGCCCTGGCTACACTCTATTTTATTTCTGCCAAAGAAAAAATGCAATCTCTGTTTCTTGAGTTGGAAGCTGAGAGACTTGGTAGAGGAGAAGGAAACCAGTCTGGAGATACTGGCTTTAACGCTGTGCAACATCCAAAGCATTGACTTATTGGACAGCCTGTTGCTGAAATCTTTGTTTAGGCCTGCCATAAGGGACAAGGTCAATTTTAAGAGGTCTAGGGAGATCAGAAACAAAAGAAACAATGGGGTGATTTGTGACCAGGAAGGGAGAGAAAACCAGATTGCCTTACATTCAACTAGAAATATTGATTGTTTAATAACAATTCAGTGAGGAACTTTCTCTGGAAGAGTGATCATACTCTTCAAGGGCAAACCTGATGGATGTTCATACTGTAAGAAGTGAGCAATTAAAAAGAGAGCTTGATCAGCTGTTACAGAAAGGAAGCAATTGCTGTTTAAGACAGGACAGAAAATTCAACAGAGGGCACTTGTATTAAAAACACCAGTAAAGTGAGTCACTGAAATTGCAGATTGGATTATGGCATATCTTCCTTGGTGGTGATGCATTTCCATGACCACAGGCTATAAATAACAGCACATGTTATGGAAATCTGAAGCTCTGGGGTAAAGAGGAATATCTAAATAACTCTGGACGCCCCATCCCTGGCAATGTCCAAGGCCAGGTTTGATGGGGTCCTGAACAGCTTGCTCTAGTGAGTGTCATCCCTGTCCATGGTGGAGGGTTTGGAACTAGGTGATCTTTAGGGTCCTTCTAATCCAAACAATTCCATTAACTCCCTTCCAGGACTTTGTCCATCTCACAAATGAGAGGACACAGAACTGAAATGCAGGAACTGAATCATCAAGTGTTTGACAGAACTTTGCAGACTGCCCTGTGGAGCATGTGGATGCACCCTAGCAAGAGAGAAAGAGTGAGGCAGCATAAGCAAAATGATCTCTGGCTTTCTCTCAACAGGCTAAATAGTTTTGGAGAGTAAAGCTACAGACAGTACTCTAGGAGCAAGTGTAAATCTCGAAGTAGAGCTGGAAGCTCATGGATTATGAGAAAGTTGCAACAATGAAATGAAGACTGCAAAGAGCAATTACAAAATAAATTCCTTTTATAACGTTGGAAAGTCTTGGTAGGAAGACTAAAACCTAAAGTTGTCTTTTCTCATTGATTAGCAGAGACAGGGTGGACTAATCTTCATAGTGAGGAGAAACAGTGCAGAAGGAGCACAGACTGCTGTCTGTGGACACTGCTTTGGTGGAAGCTTCTAGTCTTGAATACAAGAGGGGCATTGGTGGGGGATCTCCTAGAGATAGCCAAGTTTAGCTACCCAACCAGATTTGCTCATTCTTGAGTGCTTGCTCCAACATGTGGAAAGAGAAGTTGTGGATACAGGAGTTCACATAGAGGGTCACGTGCTGGAGGTTTCCTATATGGTGTGTAGTAAGCCATTCACTTCTGAACTATTGGTAAAGCTTTCTAATAAAATGGCACCACACCCACAGTGAGATAGCTCTGCCTTGGATGTCCCTACTTGTCAAAATGAAATGTGTTGGAGTGCATGGAACAGTCTGGGTGTGTAGGTGTGTGTGTGTACATAAACACTGTAGTGCTCTGCATGCAAAAAATACCCCCTGAATAAGCCACTATGGGTAAAATCTCAAGTTCCCAAATTCATAATTTATATGTCTCTCTTAATGGTCATTTTTAATATTTCTAAGACAATAGTTTCAATGTGAGCTTTTACAATTACCACACTTCAGCAATGGCATAAACATGAGTGAATTTGATCTCCAAAGAACTTGCCATTAATTACAGCTGACTGCAACAAATGGCCATTTTGTTTTTGTCCTTTTAGAGAGAAACATCAAAGTCAAAGAACAGAATGTGGTTTATCCACAAGGAATTTTTTGTAGGACTGTGATGAAAGCTCAGGTCTCCAAACTCCTGGTCTAATGGTTTGACTACAAAGAAATCCCTTTTCACTTCATGCACTTCCACTTTACAATTGGATGTGGGTAATATAGTCACAATAGAACATACTCATTTTCTTTTGTGTTTCTCTGACAACAGACAGGCTGCACAGATGCCAGGTTTTTCATATGTCTGCTCTCCTGAGCTTCTTCTGAGGTGTGGATGGGCAAAAGATAAATTAATGCTGTCTTCATGATCCAGAGCTTTGGGGAAGTATGCTTTATGACTTGCTGCTGCTGTCTTCAAAATGCTGTTAGAACCAGAGTGCTCTTGTGTCTGCCCACTTCCACTCTGAAAGTCTTGTGGCTCTGCATCTCCAAGGAGATGCACTATCTCTGGAAAGCTAACATCCTACCTTGCTTTCCATAGGATTTCAGATACTGGAATAGGGCAAAGAAGGCTGAAAGCAACCTGCTTTCAGATGCATTCACCTTATATGCTGTTAAACACAGACACTGGAGAAAGTACTTAGAGCTGATGGGTAAAACAGATACACAGAAGTTGCAGTGGAAAATTGTTTTTCTGATCGTGCCATGGCTGAGCATCCCATTGCAACTGTGTTTATAGCTTAAGACTTTTCTGATGAAAGGATGGGAATTGCTCTCAGCTGCAGGAAGTTCTGTGTCACATGAAGGTAAGCACTGAAAGGAAATGCTGGATGTGATGGGCAGTAAGTTAACCAACTCTATGAAGAAAAAATGTTGTCAAAAAAAGGGAAACTATTATTTCAGATAATGATGTGGCCCCTGATAGTACAAAAAAAAGGTTAGAGAACATATGATTATTACATTATGTCATACTTAATGGTCATCAGTAAAAATGTCTTGTTGGCTTCTGAAAATCAAAGTAGTGAAACTGTGGGTTATGAAGCTGACTGAAAAAAAATTGTGTTTTAAAGAACTAGTTTGAATTGGTAATGATGATTATAAGTAGAAATACATAATCTTGATGGTATTCATAGTGGAGTTATATTGATTCACTTTGAGAAATTGATTCCAATTATTAAATGCTTTAAGACTGCAAGCGATTATAGCTACCCTACCTAATAAAAAATTATCTTCTAAAATTATCCTCCCGCATCTGTGGAAAAATGATTTCTTTTTCTAATCCATGGCAGCACTTTGCATGTTTTGTGCAGTTTGAGGAGTCCAAATGTGTTGTGTATGACAATTTCAGATCTTTCTCTTTTATATGTGAAAGTTTTGGGCTGAAGGTAGAGGAGGCATAAGTAAATTTCTGTTAGTAAAATCAAAAAAGACTTCATAAATATGAAAACCTAGCACACTTTAGTAAGTTTGGGACTTTTTGAGGATTTTGAAATGTTAGGGGGAAAATGCTATCAACAGATTTTGAGGGAATTTTTGATTAGATTTTTTTTATATGAGTGTCAGCCTTTAAAACAGGCATGGAATATTTCAGTTCAGCTCTGGTACAAGTATGGTAAATGATCAAATGCAGCAGAGTTTTTGTTGGTACAGCTTTTTGGCTGGAAGGTATCTAACACTCAAAATAGAAGTAGGCTCACAACTGATATTATGGCATTTGCTTTCAAGAAATACATGCTTCAACATACACGTGGAAAAGACATAAAAATGCTACAGCCCGTCGGAAATAGGTGAAATGAGAACCTGTACATAATTATAGGGCGAGAATGTAAAAAGACCACAGAATTAACTAAGCCTGAGTTAAAGTTCTGAGTGCTGAGTTTTTTGAAGGTGAGGTGAGCTCAGCAGTGACAACGATGACAGGTGGTGGTGCCAGTGGTGGTGTGGAGAGCCATGTCATTTCATGCTCATTTGTCATCGTCTCCATGGACCCTGAACACCTCGCCAGAAGCAAGCAGAGATCCAAGAATAATGTATCCATTGGCCAGTGGTGTATGTAGTTTCAAAATGAACATACCAAACATGCCAGCTGAAAGGGACAGGGTAGAAATGAGGAGCTACAAGGAAATAGATAAGTGTACCTCAGCTAAAGGTGGTCTTGACATTGCAAGGGCTTTTGGAATGTTTTTGAAGAGAATGAATGATTTTAGGTTTTGTATGGTTTTTGTGGGGAGAAAAGGCCTTTTATTATTTTTTTTCCCCAACATAGTTTAGAAAAAAGTGAGTTGTGTCAAGAAACGGCTGATAAAAGCCAGTAGTGATCTTGACAAACCACATCTAAACCAGAGCCATTTCCCCCACCTTTTTTTCCTCCCTCTTTCCCTCATGCTTGTGCCTCAAACTTGCCAATTGCACCTGAGGAGTGGTAATCATATGTCTCAACCTTTTATCACCTAAATCCAGTACAGAAGGAAATTAATGTGAGCCAGAAAGGATAACCAAGTGTTGGAAATGTGAGAAAAGTTTGGAGACAGGAGCTCAGGAAACTAGAAATCAGAGCTTTGATTGCCATAAGTTTTATTCAGCCTGAAACATCATTCTGTAGTTTAAATTTCAGCTTTTAAATCCAAATGAGCAGTGTAGAATTTGACCTTTGCTAGTAAAAAATTATGTTAATTTTTAAATTTTTTTTGTCATTATAAGGCCTAGTGTTCTGCTTAACTTGAACTAATAAATTGGTGAAATCAAGTGCAAGCAAACAAAAAAACAGAAGAAATAACTTGGACATTTGTTCCTTCCTGCACACACACACCCAGCCAAAAAGAAGCCCAATCCTAAAAACCATGTCCTCATTGCAGACTTAAGCAAAACAGCTACTAGATGTGCTGGGGTTCTGTACTTCTAGCATAGCTGATTTCTGTGGCACAGTGCACAAGTCAAAATCACGTAGCTAGCCTGAGAGCAAGTGTTTGACACATGTTCAGTGAAGATGGCAGTGTTTTAGTACATGAGGATTCAATTGTTGTTGCATCAAGGTATAATGCACCCCAGATGACTTTTAGTGGAGTAGTGCAGATTAAAAAAAGAAAAGAAAAAAATCATCAAACAATTCTTTCATACCTATTTTATTTAATTTAATTTCAATAGTTTACATACATCAGCTACAGAGTCTACCAAGACTGCATCTTCTTTCAATTTAAATATTCTTGGTCTTTATTACTGTATAATACAATCAGCTTTCTCTTCACCCACAAAAATAATAAACAGAGAGACAAAAAAGCCTGTGATACAGTAGTGTACTGATAGTTTTCACCCCCATATTACTCCAAAAGAAAATGTTTTTTTGATCGGTGCACGAAGGGGTCCTGAAACACAAACATGCTCCAACATGATGAAAGTTTTATTAGTTTTTTTCCCAATTACAGATGTATATTCCATCTCTTAAATGAAAAAACCCAACACCCCCCACCCCAAAAGACAAATCCTGAAAACAAAAACCAGACATAACGCCATGTCTGGTGCAGCAGGGTGTCCCATATGTGCTTTGTCATATACACTAAAGAAATGTATGTATGAATATGTAAATATATGTATAAAGAAAGGAGGTCTTGCAAGAGAGAAGTGACGTGGCTCAAGACCCAGAGGTGGTTTGTGACTCCTTTGGTAGGTTCTTCTGAAGGATGATTCTGGTAGGTTCAGCTGTACTTGTTCTTCATGCAAAACACCTGTAAGACAAGACTTTGACCTGCCAGAGACTGAAACACAAACTGTCTGTGGTAGGGGATGGTTGCTCTGGCTTGATCCTTAAATCAGCAGTTTTGAGGAATGTTTGAGTCACTTTAGTCCCATATACAGTTATGCCACCCTGGTCAAGTAGTGCCACATGCAACATCTCCTGTGATTTCCTCCTCTGGGGAGTGAGCGTGGATTGTATAGCTGTTTGTTGTGTCTGTAGTGTCCGTGGGCCTTTTGATGTCCACTTTCTGCACTTTCATGTCCAAGAGCTGCCTCAGACTGTGGCACATCCCTGCACAGGTATGTTGGCCTTCAGATCACTCTGCTTTGTCGTGACAATCAGTTTGGGGATGTGGTACACAGTCATGTGTAACAGCTTACCATGAAGCCTTTCTGGAAATCTGCAGGCTGGAAGAAGCTATTTCATGTTGTTCTCAGACCACATGGGATAGTGAAGAGTTCACTACTTGCACATTTCTAACATAGTCAGCTGCACTGAGCAAATACACATATGCACATAGTGCTGAACTGATTATAGGTCTTGGCAAAACCCTCCTGGAAGAGAGCTGGTGATATGTCACTGTAGTGATGATGAAGATCCAATCCATCAAGTATGACAAAGAGATTCTCCTTTGTGTAATTAAAGGATCAGATAACTCAAATACAAAAGAGTATGTATAAATAATGCATGGAAAAGTATGAAGGGCACAAAAATGCTGTAAACTAAATGGAAAAATGTAATATAACTTGCAAATGTCTTTGGAATGCGTCTACAATAAGTGCAAAATGGATCAGTCTAAGTTAAGACACTTTTTTATTGCCAATAAGAAAAACATTATTAAAGAGCTGGTCCAATATCAAAATGGCATTTTAAAAGCATACAGTTACCTGTATATAGTTTTTATTAGCTTTCAAGTTTCTTCCATTGAGTTGTTAATGGTCCTTTTAAGAATTATGGTTCTGTAAGTGAATGGCTCACAGTGTCAGTACTTCTGCTGTTCTGCTTTGTGCCCCTGTATAAAAATAGATATTTTTTTCCCCACCAAATATCTGGTTTTATTTCCCCATCATGTTTTAATAGGAAATTTTGAGGGAAGAAAAATATTAAAAAACAACCAAAAAAAATCAAATGAAAATGCAACCTCTTTGTATCAAGCTTATGGTCAAATAAAAGGCCACTGTGAAGAAAAAAACCCAATATTACATAAAAGCTTTTACCTGTATTACTACTATTAAAATGACTATTATAATGGTACTTGCTCACAGTGTACCGAATAACTGCTGTGATTGCTTCCTCTGAGGCCTCTTGGCCTCTTCATCTTATGCATTAACCTGCAGCTAAAAAATTCCTAGTCTGACTGTTTGGCTGATCGAACTCTGTGCAGGATTTTGCATCCAACTGAATCAAATGCTGAGCTCTGCATCCAAGCACAGTGTGGATCTCATCCCTTATCATCCCCAGAAGCTGACTTTTTCTGCTGACATCTGAATTTCAAAAACTTTTTTTGTCGGTCTCTCCCATTTTTTTATTAGGCTTCTTTCCTGCGCTTTTTTTTTTTTTTAACATTTTCCCTTTGTCTAGAATCCACTTGCTCTAGATAGTTGTCCATAACTGGGTGCTAAAGTAGGAATGTGTACCACCACCTCGCTGAGAAAATAACATGTCTCCATGCATTGTCTATGATTTGCATCCTTTTTTACTTGTTTTGTCAGCCATTCTACACATCAACCTCCTGGCTATAGTTTTAATTTTCTGAATGGTATCCCAGATTTTTCCGAGAGGGAAGCATTGTACGTGTGTGCTGTGAAGTGCTATGGCAAAAGGCAGTACTGTGAAACAGCATTAGAGTGGAGATATATTTGTTCTTGAGAGCACTGAGGATGTGATAAAATGCCATGTAGAAAAAATGATGCCAAAGACCTGATGTTTTACCTGACAAATTGTAGTCACAGGTTTTTTTTTTAGTCCCCGTTTTAAGTAAACCTTTGCACGAAGCTTCAGTATTAGAGGTTGAATGAGGCCATCTTTAACCCTGCCTCAGAGCTCTGCTGGCCCTGTTGCTCTGCCTTTTGCTCCAGACCCCATCTAGTTCTCACTGGGCACCCACAGTCGGTCACCTGGTAGCAATGCAACCTCAAGTTTGTGCAAACCTCAGCATGCAGTATTGAAACTTCCTCTAAGGCTTGAGAAGCCGAAGACTGCTATTTCTGCTTCACACTGAAAAGCAGGCATAGCTCAGCCCTGGGCAGCTCAGGCGTGCTCAGTGTAAGCCCAGGCTCCTCTGCTGGCTGCAGGATCAGCTGTCCCTTTCCCCAGGTGCCCATGGTATGGCCATGTCCTCTTTCATGGCTAAAGATCTTGCTTCAGGCATGGCAGCAGCACTTTGCACTCCTCCATAACCAGGGTGATGCAAGCAAATGCATTGTATAGCCCTGGCCAGGAAAATTCAGATTTCTGACAGCCCATAGGCCTATGTATTTTGGATTGTGTGNTTTGTTTTTTTGTTTGTTTTTTAACTGCTCCTGACATGTTTATATTCAGTTATATTAACTGGCTTCAACAGGAAATGGGAGTTTCCCCAAGGCTTGAAATTGTCAAAACGTATTCTGATGGCCAGCTAGAGTCATATATTTGCATTTGTTTTTCTGTTTTGTCTTAGCATTTATTAGTGGATGAAAAATAACAGACCTTGGTAGTCCTGAGATTGTCTCCTTGTTCTTTTTTATGTCTGGATGACCAGTTGAGGCATGGTTTGGGAGAGATGGAGAAGAGCTGATAAATGACTGCTCTGGGGCTACATAGTGATTATGATCTGATTGTGCCAGTTAGTGAGACATCTCAAGGTTGTGTCACCTAGAAACCATTGGGGCAGGAAGGAGCCAGGCAGGTTGGCTGGCTTTGAGATAAGGCTATTAGCTGAAGGATTGCCTGTAAGACCTAAAATGCTGATAAGAGCAGAAGGCTTTCCTACCACAGGGAGGCTGTTTATCATTTGCTTGTGACAGAGAATATTCTTTTTTCTGTATATGACACTGCACAGATGATAATTTTCATATGTAGCACTTTACCCTCCTACCCAAACAGTCCTGGGGACAGCTAGGCTGGTGATTCAATCTGGAAAATCCTTTTGATTCAAATAAATGAATAAAATTATTTTGGCAGATAAAATGAAATGAAAAGCAGACGTCTTTAGCCTGTAAACCAAGGGTAGGTGGATGAGTTGTTTGTAAGTGCAGTGGATAAAAAATGCTGGAAAATTAAAATTGCTACACCTTAAAATGTTGAGGGTCTGGTAGTGTAATAAACCTTTTTAACAGATGCGTGTTTGAGGCATAGTCTGTCCATGATCTATGGACAGGAAGCATTTCCTGAGGAAATTATTGATGTGGACATTTAAGATGCTGCAGAGTGCACTGATACTGAACCAGAACTTGTTTAACATGAAAATGGGGAGGAAACTGAAGAAGTCTGCAATTTGTACGGCTTCTGGGAAAATGTCTGTATACGTTCAGTTTAACTTGGCAAGGTTTTCAATCCTCAAGCAAAAATCATTTGACCCAAAAATCAGTCTGAAGCTGAAATTTATAAAATATCTAGAACTTGAGGCTATGGTAATAAGAAATTGGAATGGTTTAATGCACTTGTTGTGTGAAGGGTACATATATGCTGCCTAAAACTGTGTATAATCATTTTTGTATAAAAGGAGTATCTTTGATATCATTGGGTTTTTTTTGAAATAATTAAGCCAGTCCATATAGAGAAACATACAAAGAGAGCCAAAAAAGGGTAAAAGGATGCAAGTCATGTACCAGGAAAGGGAGTTTCGCTGGAAGGCAGCCATCTGGAGAGGTGAGCAGGCAGCTCCAGCCTGTTCAGTGGGCACAAGAACTGCTGGTGGGAGAGGATGAGAACGTGGTGTGACTTCAGGGATCTAGGCATGGCTCTGGAACCAGGGGTCTAGAAGGACTTGAAGTATCTTCTGGAGAATTAATATGACTTCTGTGTGTTTGTAGACAACTTGTGATTGTGGTCACAAGGTACTGTTCCCATCAGAGGATTTAGATCAGCCCACTGAGTGATGCTGAGCTTGGGCTGTTGGCCCAGGCAGCCCAGGCTTACTGCCTTGTCTTTTCCATTGAGAAGACAGCTCCAAAGAGGAATTTCTTAGAACCATCATGCTGAGCAGAGAGCTGACAGCAGTTGTGAGTACAAGGCCTTTCCTAAACCCCCTTCTCTGTTTTGGGGCCAAGCACCTCATGCTGTGCCTTTCAGGGTTCGCTGCTCTGCTTGGGTGACAGGAGCATCTGCTTCTGTATCATAGAGCTGAGTATTTGGAGGCTGAGGGAGAACAGCAGTTTATTGGATAAAGCAGTATGTCGAGAGTCACTGATGAAGAGATTAGTGATCTCATCTTGGTCAGGAAATTTCCCTCTCTTCTCTAGGGTAGGGAACTGCTTTTCAATCGCTTGTGTAAAATGCAGCAGAGTGGATGGGCTGGATGAAACAGTGTTTCTCTTCCAACCCAGACCAGGCTGTGACTTGGCAACAAGGACTTTCTCTAATTGCAGAAGAAGGTACAGTTAACAAAAATTAAGTTTCCAAGACCTCAAGTGGATACTTTTTTTTAGTTTTCCTCAGTTCAGGCACAGGTTCTGCATTTTACATGGCACTTGAGTCTCTTATAAAGAGCCCTTCTTGTGCTAAAAGCATGAAACTTTTGGATTTAAGATCATCTTTCTGCCTCCCCTAGCTGTCCAGGTAGAAGGATTACTGCCTGAGTTCTTGCTCAAAGGGAACTGTGCTGTCCCACACAATGAAATCATCTCTGTCTGCCTTCAGAGCACTGTGGACTTTGAGCCAGGCATAATCTGTTTCCTGACGTTTGAGTCTCATTAATTGGGTTAACAAGATGCTATCTGCACTCCATACTTATGTAAATAGAACCTGCTAGCAAAGATCTTAATGGCACCTGATATATCACACTGCCTTTACATCTATCAAGAGGTACCACTGCAGGAGTCACTTCCAAAAGCAGGTTGTGTTCTTGGTCCCATGGGTCCCTTTATAAGCTGTAAGAAATGCTGGTGGTCAAGGCCAACTGTTCAGATGTCTTTCAAGTGTCCCACTGGTGACCAAATCTCACTTTGTCAAGATGACAAATGACTTGTGCATACCCCGTTCACCTTCGAGCTCTGCTCTAATGTCAGCTCCATTTACTTGTCAGAAACAGGTATTTTTTTTACTTCCCGCAGTGCAAGTGGGATAGGGGAAAGGAAGGAGTGAAGGGAACACAGGCTGAGGAAAAAACCTGCTTGTATGGCTTCTATTCAATATATTATTATAGTTGAGATTTGCAAGCCTTGGACATACCAGAATCTGTTTGCTTGTACATGTGCAAAACAGAAAGAAGGGAATTTGCTTTTCAGAAGTGAGAACTGACCCTGCAGGGCTACGATTATGCAAAAACATGTTTTAACCAATGGATTTTTCAAGAAGAAAGTGGTTGTGCAAGATGAGTTTCTTATTTTGGACAGCAAATTTTTTCCAGAGCAGCATTTAAAAATAAGTGTTTAATTAACAGGGTTTACCCAGAGCATAGGGCATTGTGCATGTGTCTGCATGGAACAGCTCGACTCAAACCTCTGGGTTCTCATGGGTGGTTTCATTGACTGCAGTGGTATTGTTATGTGGCTAAGTGATTGCTGCTGTGATTGAGGGCTGTTACATCTCACCCAAAAGCAGCCATGGCCAGGCCACAAAATATGGTCAAAGTCAGCTCAAGGACTGTGAAAGTGACATTGACAGCTTTGGCTTTTAGTTTCTTCTCAATGACTTCCATATCGCTTTTTCTTAGTCTACAAGTCAAAATACACTTTTTCTCCTATTAGCTACAGTGTTGGCTGAAGTTTTGAAAGTCACAGTCTTAATTTGGCAGTGTGATTAATCACAACAAAGGAAAGCTTATTCCATCTTTCTTCTTTGTCTCTGATGGAAGCAAAGGAGTTTGAGTAGATATGCAGCAGGAACACACAGAAGTGAGATGTGTCAAATTAAACATTATGGTGTCATAAGCTTCTCTGACTAATTCTCCCGTGACCTTGAGCCTTCCTTTGCTGGCAGCAGCTGGCTGAAGACAGTTTGAGGATGATGCTTGCCATGAGTTGCCCATGACCCAGGATTGCCATGGCCCCTACAAGATTTTACTAGTAGCCAAGCAGCAGTTGCAGCAAAAATGAGTGAGCCTTTGCGAGGTGAAGGCAGCATTAAAATACCCCCAAAGCTCCGAGGAGTCCTGCCTGAAAGGCTCCTTTTCCTTGTCTCTTCCCACTCTTCTCTGTACTGACTGACAAGTTGGGGGCTGTGCCTTCTCTCTGCAGAATGTTGTGAATAACCTTTTTTATTTTTTAATACCACTGAGTAGCACAGGCAAGATCATGTAAGAAAACAAATTCAGGGTCAGTGCTCAGTTTTCTTGTAAGTTCATTAAAACAGCAGTGTCTGGAGGCCTTTTGCCTAAATAATTTCATAATAGAAAACAGACTCTCGTTGCTTCTCTCTTTTGGGCTACTATTTTTATTTGGTTGTTGTTCCTCAAGCGTTTTGGTCCTATTTCAAAACTTGCTTCAGTTAAATGAAGAGACTATTTTTTGGTGCTTTCCAGTTTAAAAGCTCTACTGCAAAACTTCTAGGAGTGCTCTGGATTATGAAGCTACGATTGACAGGGATTTTCATCTCAAAATAACATTAAAAAACTCCAACATGTAGCTTAAACATTTGAAAGAAAATAAAAAAACCCTCCCCTTTCTCTCCCCCAGCTGAGATCTCCTGTTGCTGCTTCTGGCATGCATCACATCTTTGAGGATACAGTATCATGAGAAAACTGTCACTTGGTGATGTATTAGGGTAATACATCATGAGAGCATCGTTTCTTTAGAGGATATGGGCAGTAAAAGACATGATTCTGGCCAGACAGAGCAGCAGGGGACCCTGCTCTTTTTCTTTCCTTTTCTTTAATCTAGCTCTGTTTTTGTGTTGTACAGAAGTGAGTTTCTTCATGGGATATGACTTGTTGCAGAGTAAGTTAGGAGGCCCATTGGGCTTTTTAAAGTCTTTAAGAAGTACATGGCCTCAAGGGCTGCTTTGTTCAAAGTTCTTAGAACAGACTGAAGCCCAAAACTAGAGCATTTGCCACTGCTGAAATCTCCAGTGTAAAGGCTGAGACAGAGAAGGCAATAAAGATGCAATGACAGGTAACTATTGTTTGGGTAATATATTTGTAGATTTAGCCTATCAATATGTGATGAAATGATACTTATTTAAAAGGTAGTCAATGCATCTCTCTAATAAATGTCAAAAGAAATATTAATTCACAACATTAGAAGAAAAAAATACTATTGGTCAGTATTCAGTCTCTAATAGAAAATATAGTTGTCAAAAATAGGAATTCTGAACTGATGGACTTTGATTTTGATGGACTTTGATTTTTATGTACTTTTTAATGGCTTTGTTTCTCTCGCATTGACAGTATCTGCTGGAAAATAAACAGCAATGTATAGTATTGGGATGACATTAGTTAAGAAACAAAAGCAAAATATTGTTAGGGCATTCTTTTGACAAGCTGGGTTCATTTTTAAGGTGAGCCAGAACATGACACCATGGCTTGATCTAAAATTTGCTGAATTCAAATGATTTAATAATTTATTTTAAACCTTTGGTGTAATCTGCTTTGCCCACTACGAAATCATCTTGATAATTCATGAGTGTCATCTTCAGCAATTTTTAGGACTAGAATTTGCTCAGGGTGTTCTCAGACCAATTTGTCTTGGCAGACTTCTCCTTCTCCAAGCCATCCTGTGGCACTTGAGGGGGACCAGCATGCTCCAGGAGGCAATACACTCAGGGAAGCAATGCTGTTCCACATCTGAGCTCAGCTGCATTTGGTTGATCAAGCTCAGGTAGTGGAAGCTTTTATGGCTCTCAACTGCCTGTCACTTCTCTGGGAGAATGAATTCTCCATCAGCTTCAGTCAGGGTAAACCAGGCTAGGCTGGACCATGTCTTCAATGTCACTTATTTAGCTCAAAATAAGTTGGGCAGTGTCATCCAAAGGGTTTTGCTGGCTGATATGAGTAGCTGAGAACATCCAGCAAGGGGTAGATCATAAACTCACGGGGCTGGGTCAGTGAGCCGTGACCTTTTACAGCAGCATGCCTACAGGTTTGCACCTGGAGCTTCAAATTCACAGCTATTGCCTGTGACTACTTTTTTCTTAGGTATTGTCATCAGACTTAGGTAACTGATAATTAATACAAATTCTTCACTGGCAAAGTAGAAATATCCAGTGAATTAAAATTCACTGAAAAATATGTGAATTTTAAAAGTGTGCATCTCATGAAATGTGAAGGTGTGGTCTCCCATAAGAATCCCAGTGCGTAACCCTTCCTTGAAATCTGGCTCCTGGGTTACTATGGGTATCTTTTTTACTACAGTACCAACTGCTAGGAACTTGTGAAAACCTTGTCTCTTATTGCTAGAAGACTGCCATGCTGTTCTGCTGACAGGTAAAGAATGTAGCTGTTGCCTATAGCTGTGCAGCTGAAAAACTAATCTGAAGCAGCACTCAGAGGTTGAGCTGGAGACAGGGAGACTGGGAGCTACACGGTCTGGATCCTGCTCTGGCTTTCTCACTGACTCAGTCTCAGTTACAGTAATTGTGTCTGGCCATGTCTACCTTGTCCCTAAGCTCACTGGAGCAGGGATGTGCTGCTACAATGCCTGATGTTCTGGGACTCTGATCCCAGCTGCAGCCTTAGCATTAATGCTGGCAAATGCAGGAGGAAGAGATGGTGCTTTCTCTTCACCAAATGCTGGTGCAGACGGCTGCTGTCAGGGAGTGTTGGGATTGCAGCAGGCCACCGAGGTCACTTTCCTCGTGCTGGTGAACATCATTAAGCACAGTGAAAAAATAAAAAAAATCTTTTCAGTCTGTAAGGGGTTGTGAGTGATTTGTCCTAAGTCACTTGCACATACTCATGTCTTCCTCACAGCAGTGGGGAATGCCCATTTGAAGTGAAATTTGGTGTCATCTTTCAGCAGGGCCTTTGTTTTAATCATCTTTCCTAGGGAGTGGGGAGAGCTCAAATTATGAAGGGGGATGGTTGATGCTGGCTGAGCATCACCACAGGGAGAGCTGCAGCCTCCTCCCTGCTCGCCCTGGGAGGCCAGATAAGCTAAACAGATTACAGGGATGAGGGGGAAAATTGGAGGCTACTGAGCACTCTGCTCCAAAAAGGAAAGAGAGACTCTGAGCTGAACTAAAATACTGTGATTTGCATCTAATGCAATTCATGCTGAAATCATGGTCATGTTGTGCCATGGGCAACAACCTAATGCTGAGGGTACTGAAGCATATGTTTGACTTCACTCCTGTGAGTCGTCCCATTACAATTTTACATGCTTAAAATAACAGGACCTTTCTCTCTCTTGGTGAAGCATATGCCTTGATGTTTGTAGGGTTTTGTGGGCAAATGGAGAGAATTATCATTTTGTAAAGAACAGGCATTGTTTCACAGGGAAATATTTTTCCTACCTTGAATTTAGAAATGCCTCTAGTGTGCTAAACCGTTTTTTTTACTGTGCCCACAAAATCTGTTTTGCAAGGAAGAAACACCCCGGTAATAGGAGGGGAACAAGGGAAATGAGACCTTATCCTCATCTCCCTTGATAGTGGTTCAAAGTGTCTGCAAACATCTCTCCTTGGGGAATGGTGTCTCCTCATTGAAGCCTAATTGCATGGCTCTTGCTCAGGTAGAGAAATGCTCATGGAAGACAGCAGTCCCACAGTTTTAGCAGGGATCTCTTGCTTGCATCAACTCTGCCAGTTGAAGGGAGGTTTGTAAATTGGACCCGAGACAGCGAGTTCCAGGCAGGAGTGCCATAGAAGCAAGGGTACTATTTTCAGAAAGAGCCTCAGGATTTGTCTAGACCATGAGCCAAATATGTGTCTGAACCTGTTCTTGAGTTGGCCCAGCATCAGGATTGTTTGCCTGAAAACATAGGTGCAGCACAGGCTTGGGAGCATGGTGCTCCCAAGCTTTGCTGAGGGACAGAGACTGTGACCAGTGCTGGCCCAAACCTTTTCTCCTGTGGCCTGTGGTGTGAGTGTGGCTTCTTGTGCACTTGAGAAGATGCTCTGGCTGCATGCAACACCTGGCAGAGGTTCCAGCAGCACGGCCTGAGAACATGGGGAGCATGGCATGTGGTGGGAGCCTGTGTTTGAGCCTGCCCTTTGCCTTGCGGTGGAGAGGTTGCCTATGTAAATTGAATACACTTGTTTCATTAATTTTAAATGGCTCTTTCTTCTCCTGAGGTCACATGTGCGTATTTTAAAGCTCCATCCCAAATTCCTTGGGGATAACTTCTGCCATTGTTTGAAAATTGTTATTGTTTTCATGGGTGATCCCACTGGGCTCTCCTAGCAGAAACTTGAGGATACCCTGAGCTTCTTGGTGAGGAGTCCTATCAGAATTACCAGTGGGGCTGTGATGAATAAAAAAAAAAAATGTTGAAAAATGAATATTTTCAGGATTAGTCATTTATGGGAGTCAGTATTTGTACCTAATCTGTCTCTCTTGCTTTTATTATTTTTCCTCCACAGCATTTTTTTGGTTTAATTAAAGTTTAAGCAACATTTTTCTCATTCAGTATAAATAATTAATAACCTCAGGGTATCAGAAATGCAGTGCAAGCTTCCTAAAAGCATTTTCAATACATAAAAAGAAAGAAAAAAAACCCCAATCCCAGACCATCACTGGGGACATCTGGCCCCCCTGAGAAACCACATCTGCAATGTCTTCCGCAGCCAGCTGTGACAGCACAAGAGTGGGCTTGGGGTACCATTGACGGAGGCACTCCTTGGTACAGTCCTGGATAAATGAAGCAGACTCCTATTTTTCTTTTTTTTCCCCTCTTGAAGCCAAATCCAGGTTGAAAAGAGCCATCCTCCTGGTGGCTGCTGTGAGCCGGCAGGAGTCCAGTGGGGAACCCTGTAGAAAGTTGGCCGTGGCTTCCAAGCTGTGGTTTGGCACATATCCTCTCCAAGATCTCTGCCAAATATTCAGACTCCTTTTTAGTGTTTTTTTTTTTCTTCTTTTCATGTTGGCATTTTATTTAACTGTACCATATGAGTTTAAGGCTGTTAGTTTGATACAATTTGTCGGCAGAATGGGCTGTTTTGTGTGGGGTTCTTTTATGGAAGGTAAAAATATGAGGTGTATGTCGAAGGTGAACAAATTGTGTTGAGAGGAGGTTGTAGTAAAGGTAACATGAAGCAGTAACAGTGATATTGGGTCTGGTTAGTGTATCTCTCCTGTGTGGGAATTTGACATCACCTCTGCATGCCAAGACCCTTGGGTCTCACTGGCAAAATGTGGGAGAGGGGAGAAACGTGGACACCCAACAAAATCTCTCATCTTCCCCGAAGTGCATAAAAACACGAGTTCTTCAGCAGCTGGGCTTGGTGAGTGGAGTGAGGAGTCCAGGGTGATCCTCCAGCACTTCCATAAGTGTTCCTTTCCAGGGGAGTCTGGGATTCCAGAGTGAACCCTTTGCTGAGCTGAGCACTGACTGGGGAGTTGCGTCAGATGCGGCAGCATTGTTCTGGATCAGCCTGACCTCTTTTAAAAAAATACGTATTTTTCCAACACTAATAGAAACCTTAGCTGAGGTTCTCTCCCTTTCTGTGTGTGCGCCTGAGCACTACTTTAAAAAAAAAAATAATCCCAGATGTGAATCTATAAACCATCTGTTTAAAATAACTATTGTGCAGGACTATAATTAAAAGTTATTTATTATGAATCTTGGGATCCTATTATGGATTTGACTGACTCTCAGGTTTCTGACTTAGCAAACAGTTTATGTATTTATGAGCCATGTGTCTCTTCCGCACTTCTTGGTGCCAGAGTGCATGTCCTTTAAACAAAAAGGAAAAAAATCCCCTACCCTCCCATAACTGTTGGCTTCTGATTGTTGCCGTCTAAGAAGTTTTCTCTCAAGAACAGCAAAATTTAAAGTATCTGAGAGCTTTCAACATATTCAGAGACGCTGTTGACAGCACAGATGGAGGCTTGGTAATACAGCTCTCCTGCATGCAGCTACTTAGCGACTTTCCAAATGTATGGCTGGGACAAGTAATGAAATGTTATGGTTACTGGAGGCAGGAGGGGACATAACTGGAAGGAAAGGATTTGTTGCTTAAGTCCCATTTGCTCTCAGCCTCCACTTTGCCCTTGTGAAATGGGAGGGAAGGAGGCAGCAAAATTGAAACAAGCAGATGGACAGTAGACATTAAGAACAGTGTTTTGGGCAACTGGGTGAAGCAAAAATCCCAGCCTCCAGATGACAATTACCCTTTGTTTTATTTTTGTACTTTTACACCCAGTGGACCCAGGAGATCTGCACTGGATAATGCCTGACTGCAATAGACTAAACAATGATTTACCAGCCCTGCTTTATCTGCTGCAGGCCTGTGATGGATCAGCATGGTACATTAACCCTTTCCTCCACATCTGCTGGCCTTGTTTTCCACGAGATACAGCATTGAGATAAAACAGCAGGACTTTCTAAAAAGAATTTTGGAATAATGGTAATAATAGTAATAGAAGCAGCAGGAGGTATTTGGATGCACTTCCCTGGAGCTACACTCATCTCTTCTTAGTTCAAGAGGGATTTTGCCATGAGGACTATGCTAGGGCAGCAATATGTTGCAATTGTGCCCCTATTGTATATTTTTTCAGCAAAAGGCCCCAAAAGGACTGGTGGGGCTGCAGCCCTGAGCTGTTCTATACCTCACACCCTGGAAGAGCAGCCCAGCCCTGACAGCAGGGAGTTAGGCAGCTTGGGATGACATCTGAAACAGCCTGTTTTGAGGCCATCTGGGCCTTGCCTATAACAAGCTAGAGAGGATGAATATCAGCTTTGCAAATCCTACCCTGTTTAAGTGCTTAGCTTCTCTTCTTATGCTGGCAAAGATTGGCTCTATTTACCTTTGACATACGGAGCTGTCCTTTAAGGCAGGAGGATGCAGCTTCTCCTCCAAGGGACAGAGCTAACCTTCCTATTTAATTTGGGAAAAACAAAACAAAACAAAAAAACAACAAAAAACCCAACCAAAAAAAATTATAAGTGCAGTAGATTGATGGTGAGTGTGGCACCTACTGCCCACCTTTTAGCAGTGTGCTCTAATAACTGAACATTGAGACAGTGATCAAGACTTGCTGCCCTTCACATCCAGAGGCAATTCAATGACTCATCTCCTGCTTTCCGCACAAGTAGCCTCACTGTGAGGACCAGTGGACTTGTGGGAACACAAAGAACAAGCCCCTTTCTGCAAAAGCCAGGCCACTGAATGACAAATAGTTCAAAATCTACTGAGATAGAGAAAGGAAATATGAATCTGTAGCCTACTGCTTAAGACACCCTCCTAGACAGAAGTACCCTTCAGTTCCTGTCACTGCACTGTGGGCCACTAATATTTTTCATGTGGAGCAGCTGCTTAATGCAAAATAGCCCTCGGCATCAGCACATGATTTCCGAAATCTTCCCTCCCAGAAAACCTGCTAAACCAGCAGCTTTGCTGGTGATAAGGAAAGAAGAGCAAGACCCAAATTTGACTGCCCCTGTGGGGTGGTTCAGTGATACCAAGCTCATCATCAGAGATAATTTTTCTGATTTTAGCAGTGTGGGGGAAACAGGAGGCTTCTGTTTAGGAATAGTAACAAGCAAGTATCTCGTGTTTGAAATACACACGTTGGGGTCATCCTTAGGAACTTCTTGGATTGCCAACAAGAAGAAACCAGGTTGTACCGGAGGGCAGAGGCAGGCAGACAGCACTCAGGAGAAATTGCCTAGGAAGCTGGGCTGCATGAGACATTTACTCCAGTAGTCCTCTGGGAACGAGTGAATTAAAAAAAATACAGAGCTATGTTATTCTTCTGGTCCCTCTTGCAGCAATAATGTCATCCTTCGAGGAGGGAGCCCAATGGGTACCTGCCACTGGCCCCCCTTACACACATCCAGCCCAGCTAGGTTGGTTCTGAAGGACACTGAGCATCTCACTTCTCTCAGAGGTGCACGATGCATGCTGCAGCTAGGTAAATTGTGTTCTCCACAGGAACAAACTCTAAACTGGGTTTTTCCCTTCCTTCACACCCACTTTCACCAGGCAGAAGATTTTCCCACAGATAATGGTAATGGGGCTGATAGGCTTATTAAATCTGTCCTTAAGCAAACTCATTAAAGAGAATCAGATCCTAGCAGAACCCTTTAACATACAGACTGTAGTTGAGTTGGTAAGCTTGATTCTGCTGCCCTTCAACAGACTTTACAGGGGCACCACGTTCCTGTAAAAGGAATCAAGGTTTCACTGAGTGCTTTAAAAGAGATGTTGAACCAGTTGCAATTCTGTGTCGTGGCTGCTTTGTGCCAGTCCAGAGCTGCAGACCTGCCATAAGTTTGGCTTAACCTGCTGTTTCAATTGCATTTATGGTTGCTCTGCAGTGCTGGAGTGATGCAGAGCAGCCAGCACATAGCAGTGACCTGGCTTTTTACAGTAATCGTTTGTGTTGCTGCAGCTGCGCTTTAGGGCCTGATTCTCATTTGCTGATTTCACACTGCCTTGGTGAGAGTGAGTCCTCATTTACACTGATAAGACTGAAGTGCCTTTATAGCTCCCATCAGATCAGGCAGTGACTTTGAAGTAAATAAACCTCTGATTTTAGACAAAGGGCTGGAGTGTAATAAAAGCTGCGTGTTATTCTTCACAGGCACCTTGAATAAGGCCACAGGGAGCAAAAGAAAAAGACTGGAAAGCACAGCTTCTTTTTGTTTAGTTTTATGATTTACATTTTTCTAGCCCTTTGATTTTTTGCTCTCTAATTAAGTCATAAGATTGGGTGAGGTGGGTACTTGCATGAACTAGATGGCCACCTGTGTCACCTAATGAACTGAGCTACTAATTATAGGTGGAGGTGACTTCAGAGGGCTACTTTAAGTAAGGAATTTGAAGTAGCAAAATTTTGCTGACAGAAACGCCCAAAGTATTTGTTTTCTGCACCTATTTAATGGCAGGGATAACCAGAAGGGTTGACACCACTGGGGTAAGGTAGGCAATAAATGGAATATTTCTGCTGCCCGCTGTCGCACATCCTCTGTTGACATTCCTTAAGGTGGTCAATGTGCTCTTTGGCCTTGGAAAATCACTGGCTTTTTGCCATAGCAAGATGACACTACAATGTACAGTGATTCTGTCTGCTCATGGTATTTCATTGAGTCTTAGCGGTTTTTTACACTAATCACCTTGTCTGCTATAGTACATAGTGGCCTCTTTTAGAGAACCTCTAGGCAAAATTAATTTTCTGCAGTGGCAGAATTTTGTCTTCTCTGAGGTTACCACCTCTTTCTCTGCCGTTTGACCTTCATTCACCATGAGAAGCGATTCCTGAGCTGTGTCGTTCATGGGGCAGCTCCTCAAGACCCCAAGGATATTTTAACAAGCACATCATGTAGGTAGTTGTTAATTTAAGTAACATGGATTTCTTCAGTGCAGCACGTTTTCTGTACAAGACTGGGTGGCAGTCATGAGTTACTGTCTAAGTGGGGTTTAAACACCATTTACTTGGGCTCCTGGATTATTCAAAGACTGCTTTCTACTGAGTTCCTTTAGGGGAAAAAAGATGTATTGAATCACAAGGACCTCTCCGGAAGCAAAAGAGCAGACTGCTGGTCCCACATTTTATTTTCTGAATTGCAAGAAATGGTAGCCTTGGGTTTGGTTTGCTTGCAATAGCTTTTGTCTTTTAATTTTTTTTTTCCAGAATAAGGAAGTGACGTGCAAAAGGGAGAAGTGTCCAGTGCTCTCCAAGGACTGTGCTCTCGTCATTAAGCAGAGAGGAGCCTGCTGTGAGCGTTGCAAAGGTGCCATTCCCTTTCTGTTCTTTTCCCTCTTTTTAAAATGTTATCAGTGCACATTTAGGTTGGCAAAGATAGGACAAAATTTGTAGCTTCTCAGCTGGGACTTGGCTGTCACCAGAGGCTAGAAGAGGGCAGTAGCCATAATCATATATATATTTACAACACTGAGGGAAATACATAAATTCATATATTTTTCTTGCAGTTATTAGTGCTTGCACAGCAACAGTCCTTTAGAAATATGTCTTTATTCTTCACTGCCATGTTGTCAGTTTTTAAAGAGTTACCCCTGTTCTAATTTTATCAGAAGTATCTTAGGTCAACATCAATCTGCCAGTAGTCACTGGTCAGTAAGAATCTCTTTAACTTTTTATGTGGTTAGACAGAATAGGAATAATACTTCTGAGTAATAAAGAGCAGGGTAATTATCCATGGCTTTTCCTATTTCTCCTCAATCTGGAACCAAACCAAGCAAATTCGATTCATTTTATTAAACATATCCTCATTCAAACAATAGTATTGCAGACATTTTAATGAAAGCCAAATAAGCAACAGTCTGAACATTTTGCATTTATTTATTGACCAATATTGTATATTCCAAGCTGTTTAAAATGTGATAATTATCAAATAATAAAAAAAAGTGTAAGCATGCATGGCACGTATCTGCTATGTCTAACCACATGAAAAATATGCATGTAGATGAAGTTGAAAAGTTTTTTTTTTACATTGATGCAGTAAGTAATATGCACTAAACCACTAATTTTGCTGAGGGACTGCTGACACAATCAATGAGGTGGAGGATGTCAGATTCAGGCAGCTTTACTTTATTCTTCCTCTGTCATTTTTAATTCTCCACTGGTGATTGTGTGGTATTGAGAGGGAGATAGAGTAGGATAAATGGTTGGGAAATAAAAGCATTTCTTGCCTTCCCAGAGGAAATACAAATGCAGGAAAACAGATTACACTGAAGTTCAGATGTAAGAGACATAATGGATGTGTATTTTTCCTGGAAGGTTGCAGAGGTGTGTTAGATGCTGTGCTTATGATTTGCTTCTGTGCTGCAGCTTTGGAATAGGTTTGGCAAGCCCCAGTTTGAGAATTTGTCTAGAAACATGACACTTAAAAGAGAAGGAAATGAACTGGAAAAAATTAAAGCATCACTGAAACAATAAGAATTTGAAATTACAGATTTTACACAAATTACATGTAATTTACTTCATTTGTCAAATTGTGTTTAGTGTCAGCTTTATAGGAAGAGGTGGCTAAGTGTCAGTGGGATTAGGATGGAGTTTGATTTTTCATTTTCATAATAGGATGTGTATTTGCTCAACGGTCTGAAAATTCTATATACATACATTTGCATATGTGCATGCATGCATGCAAAATTAAAACAGTGAATGTTTCAAAGCTGAGGATATAAACAGTATTTTAATTCAGACTCCTTTTAAGATTTTCTGTTTATCCTGAATTGGGGTGGGTACCTGCAGAACATTATTAATAGGCTTGAGCCTGGCATCTAGAGATTGGTATGCTGGACATCTCTAACGGTATAATTAATAGAAACTATTCAAAAATAGAATCAGGAGGCTCATGGATACTTGTGATAGAAGAGGGATGAGTTAGCAAGGGTCCTTTCAATGTATCAATGGACAGAGAGATGCCACTAACAGGCATCCAACAAGATTCCTCACAAGGAGCTAAAGCTAAAGAAACTAAGCAGCCCTGAGTTTTCGGAGATACTCTTCTCATCAGCAAACACGTAACAAGTGTATGATTGTTTTCATAGTAAAAAAAAGGTTGTGAACATATTTTTGCAAAGATCTCAACTTGTTAAAGTGCTCAGAAATTATCTAGAAAAGGGGCGAGGAAGGACAGGAAGTTTGCTGCTGGTGACCTGATCTCTGCAGCACAGTAAAGCAAGAGGATGGCCTGTGAGGAGCTGCAGAAGGTGCTCAGGGCACTGAACAACTGATGGCAAGGCAGCAAAGGAAGTTAACGTGGATAGGAATAAATGGGTGCACACAGGATAAAACAGTCCTAACTTTACAAATACAGTACTGGGCTCCGAGTTGACAATAATTGAATGGCAGTTTCCAAGTGTTATAAAATACACTTTTATATCAGTGATACAATGATCAACTCAATCCTCAGCAGTTCTCCAAAGGGAAAATTGAATGCTGAGTTTGTTAGGAAAGGAGCAAGGTACAAACCAAAATGCCCTGTTTTCCCTCTGAGTCAGACAGGCTGCTTATTCCTGCCCTTCTGGAGGCTAAGGTAGAGCTATGGACCTTGCTCTATATTCTTCACACTTCCTGAGGTGTCTCTTAGGAGCTGCTGTCAGACAGAAGACTATTGACTCGAAGGATTCTTAGTCTGATTTGAGATGGTGATTTCTATTTGCTTAAAATACAAGAAGAACATTAAATCCCCAAAATTAAACAAAAAAGCTCTCAAGGACTGAATTTTCAAAGTAGATGTGAAATTTCTGAGTAGGTTTTTCTGCGCTTTCTGAAAGGTAAAGCAAAATATGGACCCATTTAACTCCTGCAGTCTTGACACCACACTCTGTCACCAGGTTGTTTTGGTTCCAGGGTAAGAGGCTGATGGAACCACCTCTACACCAGGGGAGGCTGCTTGTTCTCCCACGACTCTGAACACTGCTGAAGTTCCTCCTCTGTTCTGTGTAAGATCTAAAATGAGTGTCCCATGGGGAGTAACTGGGGAATCAAGGCTGCAAATACCAGCCTGGTAGCGTGGCACTTCTGCTACTCCCTTTGGTGTCCCAGCAGCTCCTCGGCACTCCCCTCACGGAGCTCAGCTGCAGCCGGGACTTGGCCCTGCAGCACTTGCTCTCAGTTACTCTTTTGTCAAGCTGCCAGAGTGCCCATGGGGAATACAAGCAGGAAAAGGGAAACAGGTGGGGTTTTTTGTGGCTTTTTTTTTTTTTTTTTAAATACTAGCTGCATTTAATCTAAACGTGAACAAAATGTTACCAAGGAAAGACATCAGAACCTGATGGCTTTTTTCTTGGCTTTGTTCCCAAAGCCTGGGAGAGCTTAATCAGGCCTTACAGGCTCTTGCCAGCTCTCTTTGATAGCTTCACGTCTTCCTACCTTGTGAAGAAATGAATGAATGAATGAATGAGTGAGTGAATGAATGGCTGCTGTCATCTGAGTGCAACATCAGGAGGATAACATTAAGACCAAAGGGCATGTTCCAGAACGGACTTGTGTAGGAAGGAAACCACAACTCATGGGTCATTTGTAACACTGCTGCCAGTGCATTTTATTCTATCATGAGGAGCTCAAGGACATTCCTTGCCCATTGCAGGGGGGTTGGACTTTTAAAGGTCCCTTCCAGCCCAAACTATTCTATGATTATATCTGCAGCAGTGCACACCGCTGAACTCTCCAACTCAGCTTTGCACACAGGAGAAGCTGAATCTTTGGTTGAGAGCTTTTCCTGAAAATGGTTGTGTGCTGAGCATAAGTACCTTGCTTCCGTTTGGGTATTTGTATGCTACTTAGGTAATTTCTAGCACTTCTTTTTTTCATATTTCTTCATAAACAGAAAAAGTAAGGAACAGCATCCAGTGCTGCTTTTGCAGTCAGAAAATTCACTAGTGGAAAGTAGCATTTGAAAAAATTTGGCTTTACTTTGTCACAGAATCACAGAATATCCTGAGATGGAGGGATCCCTCAAGGCTCATCAGATTCTGACTCCAGGTCCTGCACAGGATAAGAATGTGCCTGAGAACATTGTCCAAGTGGTGTTGTCACCACTTCCCTGGGGAGCCTCTTCCAGTGCCTAACCACTCCCTGGGTGAAGAATCTTTTCCTAATATCCAACCTAAACCTCCCCTGACACAGCTTCATTCCCTTGGGTCCCATCACTGGTCACCACAGAGAAGAGATCTGTGCCTGCCCCCCTTGCCCCTCCTCTTCCCCTTGTGAGGAAGTTGTAGACTACAATGAGGTCTAAGATTTAAATTAAGATTTAAATCCTCCAGACTAGCCATGTGTTTTAACACTTTTCTTGACTTAGGGCCCATAGGACCTTGATTGTAAAATCGGTGGGGAAAAGATCACTTTTGCTGTGTGTTTGTGAAAAGTCTGAAACAGAGAAATGTGGGCCCATGCTTATGGATCCCTGCTGCAAGGAGTATGCAGGCAACGCAGTCTAATAGGAAAAGTTTTCAGTAAGATTATTCTTTTGACAGATATTTACTATAGTTTATAAAACATACCATATACCTCTAGCATGCTATTCACTTTGAAAATACTAAAACATTAAGCCCTCTCATTACTTCTGCATAGTATAAATAGGCCACTTTTCAGCTCTTGTTTTATTTAATACATTTAATGAAAACCTATGAGGTCATTGAGATTATAGAAATAGATTTGGCAGCATTATCTTATTTAGTTGGATGGAGACCTATCATTTAGATAGAGAGCTCTCTACATACTTGCACTCTGAAGAAGTGATATTACTGGCTCAGGACTGCATAAAGTCTGCATTTCTAAAACTGTGCACCATATTCTACTCCCTTATTCTAAGAATCTGAATCTTCTATGGATGTGCAAAGACAAAGTTGGTGGGAATTTTTTTTAAAACAAAGAAAATGTGTTTGGAATTTTCTTTCACTTCCCATGTGCACTTTTGCGTTTTCTGTCCTTGTTAACTTTTGAGAATTACTGGGGTTTCTTATTGTGGTTGGTCTTTTGGTTTTCTTTTTAATAATTAATTATTGATCTTAGAAATTCTTGTGCTATGCTCCATTGATATGGAATCTCTCAGAGAATGGAATCCCAGCCCAGGCAACAACAGTCTCCTAAATATTGAATATCCAAAGATATCATAGTTAATTGTGCATTTCTTGGAAAGTATATCAAATACTTGGGTTGAGGATTGCGGCCAATTTCAGCTATTAGGGCTGGCTTGCAAAGGAGGTTAGAGGGAGGTTATGAGATTATCTGTTCTGGCTGCTCTACTAACACCCTGCAGGATCCATATGTACCTCTGGCACTTCGTTTGCCTTTGGACACCCCTAGTATGAGGTGCCTGACACCACTTTGGTGTCCCACTGCAAGGCTGACTGGGGGGACCTTTTTGTGGGGCCCTAATGGAGCACTATAACTTGCAGCACACCTTTGCATGCTCTAAGGCAAGCTGTCAGAGACAAGGGATAATACATGGATGGAGGGGGATGGGATGGGAAGGTAATATATATATATTTTCCTACAGAAATCTCCTTCACCTTTACCTGAATAATCTAGTCCTGGCTTCTGTCATGGACTGGTTATGGAAAGACATGGTTTGAGGACATAATCAAGTCTTAACTTTTCTATTGGCCCTTCTCACTGCTTCTGAGTCTCTTGGCAGAGTGTTCCAGCTCTGAACTAGAAGGTTTGTTTCTTGAGGCTGGAAGGACAGGTTCATCATTGATGATTGATGAACCTGTCCTTCAATGCAGTGATCATTCAGATTTCAGCTTTCTATTTCAAGAAAAGGCAGATGTTTTGAAGCAGTCAGAAAAAGCCACTAGGGATGGTACCATTCAGTATTGTCATAGTGACAGTTTTGATTATCTCTGGTTGTGCCTAAGAAAAGGTCTCTATGTCTCCATCCTTTCTTTGAGTTGACTCTTCTTACAAGGGTCTTAGCACATACATTTGACATCTCTTGAATGTATAGTGTATACTGTTGTGTTCAGTAGTGCCTCAAATTTCAGATGTTCATATTACCATGGTGAATATAATTTTCCATTTATGTAAGAAACTTTTAATGAACAGTCTTGTTGTGTTGTCGTAAACACTTTTTCAGTCATACATCAGTTACCCAGATTTTCACTTTGATAATTTGACATGTAATGTTTGCCTGGAAAAAGATGATAAACATCTTAGGATACGTAGTATGGGAATAAGAATTTTTTTTACTGTTTAATTTTGAAGGTGTGAGCTGTACAGATCATGGATTTATTTGCTGGTGTGAGAAAATAGGGTAAAGGAGCAAGTAGTTGTCACTGAGCAACATCATTCATGACAGCCCTCGTAGCCATGAGAGGTGACAATTCTCCAGCTGCCAGGCGTGGCGAGCACATCGAGTACCAGCTCAAGATTCCATGGCAGCTCTAACTGCATGCCATTTTGGATTGCAAGGGTCCTAGGAACCCCACATGGCAACTTTTCTTCACCCTATACATGGAACACAAGACATTTGGGAAGGTAAAATTCAGTTCCAGGGGTGTGCAAGGGGCAAAAAGAGCACTGGGAGGAGTTGATGCCTTTGTTTCTGCTATTTGCTCAGTGAGTTTGGGATGCTTCGCATTCTAGGTGTGTGAACTGTGTGGTCCTAGCACAGCTCACCCACTCTGCTCTGCTGGGCAGCCTTTATGTGGCCCCTGTGCATCCCCTGGGTGTTGTAATTGCCACGGCTCAGCTGCAAATAGGTTTGCTTGTACTTGGTTACAGAGGAAAGAGTTGGATTTTCACTGTTTAGAGCTGGACTTGATAAGCATGGGAGGTTTTGTATACATTTTCATGCTTCTGTGTTGACAAATGAAGACCGGGGTTACTCAACAGGAAGTTTAATTTTCTGGTAGCTGTCAATGGCTCTACCATCACTAAGACATGTGAAAATATATTTCATAATAGGTATATGTGTGATTCACAATCCTTTTATTTTGGCTAAGTGCTTTCATGCCAGGGAAATACTGCAGAATGTGCAAGTTTTTGATGTGGGTTTTTTTTTTTTTTGGTTTTTTTTTTGGGTTTTTTTTGTGTTTAGGATTTTGAGGTTGGTTGTTTATTTTTTTTTTTTTTTTTGGCTAGAACTGGTATTTAGTGTTAGCATGCCTGGTTACCTCCCTGAGGATTAATTTATCAAATACTAAATAAAACATGTCTTCTGACTGTTTTCTTTTCCCTAATGTTTATTTTCCATGCCAGTAGAGAGGTTATATTTTTTAAATAGAAAGTGGAGCGAAAGAAAAAAAAAAAAAGACTTAATAGGAAAAGAAAGATGCTGAAGAAGTGAGGGATGAGGAGCCAGTCTATTGTGCACCAATCTATCACTTTCTCTTGGGAGAATAAGGAAATGACTTGCCTATAAAATTCTCATTAGACTAAAATAAGCACAAGTTTCTTCTGGAATCTAATTAGGCAATGTCAAATTGAGTAATAAAGAGTTGTTTTTTAATGAACTCCTGAGGACACTGGCTGAGCTTTAGCACTACTAAACTGTCTCTTACAGTCAATTTCCCTATTTTCGTGGTACTGTTATATGGTTGGGTATCTGGGGAAGAAGAAAAAAGGGTCATTTATCAGAGTTGTAGGATTTGGAAAGACAAATGGCTTCCTGATCATCACCTTGTCCACATGCCAATAGCAAAATCAGCTATAATTTGCCTCTTTTGTTATTCCAGTCCAATTCTCTGCAAGGATTCTTCTTTTGGAATGAAATTGTTCTTTCAAATTAAATTGGTCAAGGGTTGGTTTATTATAATTGAAACAAAGGTGCCAAGTATGGCATGCACAACATTGAAACAAAGTAGCTAAACAAGTATATTAGAAGTTATTTAACTATTTTAGCTTTTTTTTTTTTTGTTTGTTTTGTTTTGTTTTGTTTTTGTTTTTGTTTTTTTTTTGTTGGTGCCAGAAGGACTCAGTCTGGAGGATCATTTTGCATTTAAGAGGTGACTAGAAGGTAATTAGCGTTAGTTTCCACTGCATATGCAGCAATTGACCAGCTTCAAAGTATCCAGTGGTTTGGTGAGATTCAGATAAGCAACTTTAGGCTTGCATGTTTATCCAGGACTTATCTGAACTATTTGGGTTGAAGGAGGTAATGGCAACAAAACCTACAACTAACTGAAAGTTAATATTTTACATTAATAAAACACTAGCTATTTTTAAAGAAAGAAGCAAGAAAGACTGAAAAATTAGGATACACTCCTTGACTGATATGAATCACTTTAGCATTTTTAAAATTGATGTAGACCACTAATATTTAACTTCCTTCCATATGTGGAATCCTGATGGTTTTCCTTATGGTATATGTGAGCCAGACTCAAATTTACTTATTAATGTCAAATCTTTCACGTGCTCCTTAGAGTGTTCTCAGGCTTTTTGGGTTCCCTTCTTGAAAACTTCCAATGTAGCCCTTTTAAAGTTTTCTTTTAAGTAGGTATTCAGGCAGAAGTAAGTAGATAGTATTTAAGTGATAGTTCTAAGTTCTGATCTTTCTTGATTTATTATTTTCTCCTGCTCTTCCTTTCAGATGCTGGCTGGAAAAAGTATGTTAATGTACAAATATTTCCAAAGGGCTTTTGGGAAGAAAAAAAAGCTTTAGATGGATTTTAGGAGCTTCAAGTATCTTCTGTCATACTCTGTTGTGGAAATTGACATCAGGGTCTTTGCTGATGCCTTTGAACACAAAATATTCAGTGACTTCTGCTTTCCAGCCCAAATATGGTGGACCTTTAACCATGGATGAGCTAGAATGGCTTGACTGAGTTGGCACAAAGAATGAGGCAGGTTTCACTCAGACGAATTTAGGTGAGGCTCTGAAATTTCCGTGCTGTGAGTAGGGGGACTAGGAAAGTCCGGCTATATGTTTGCAGGTGTCAGCTGAGAGATTTGTACCTTGAAAGGAAGGTTCAGAAAAACTAGCTGGTACATGGGCTTTGTTTCTTTTTCCTTTTGAAAAGTGAGTAGTGGGTGCAGCTCTGGGGCGTCCAAAGGGCAGAGTGTCAGGGCACACCTCTGGTCAGAGACAGGTTAAAGCGTCACCCAGAGACTGTAAAACACTCCTTTCTTACGCTTCTCAGTTTTGCCTGACATTCAGCCTTCCCCCATCTCTCCTCAAGCCTGCTTGTTTTCTTGGCTCACCCTCCCCTTCCTTCGTGCTACTCCTTCTGCTGAGCATCTGCTGAAATCCAGCTCCCACCACTGGTATTGGATCAGTGCTGCCCTGTCTCTCTCATTCAACCTGCTGGCCCATGGCAAAGCTCGAGAGATTTTTAGTACAGTGCTTCTGCAGTCTTTTCCATTCTGGTACCCATTTTTAAATTTCTCTTTTGATGCCTGCAGACACTCCTTACTGTGGTTGCTTCTGGCGTGCCATCCCCTTGCTGCTTTCCACAGGGACAATGGCTGGTGCTTCAGGGCAGAGGATTTTGTAGCATGGCTGGTATGTGCACTTCAAGCAAGAGCAGTGCTGACTGCATGAGTGTGCCACTTTCATGCTTTGTCGACCAGACTAAACCTTGAGCTGAAAATTTCAGTTTAATATGCACATCTGTACATGCAGATTAGCCCAGGGTCATTAGCTTTCTTACAGAGGAAACATTTTACATTAAAGAACATAATTGCTGAACAAATATGCAAGGTATTTTGCAGTTATTTTCCAGCCTAGCCCTTGATTCTTGATTCTGGTAAAAAACACACCCACAGATATTTAACAACACAGCTCATTCCATGCAGAGTGTCCTGCACACTTGTAAACTGTTTCTTGGACTGGGACCAGTATGACCTGGATTTCAGCAGCTTGGGGATGTTAAGCACATTGAATAGGCTCTGCATTAATCAGGATTTTCAGTGAGCAGTAAGTGAGACTGTGCTGCAAGATTAACTCAGTGCTTCTCAGAATGGAACTTCAAAATGCGTAAAAGGAGTATAGGGCTTCACACACCTCTTTTGATGTGTTGTCCTGCACATATGAGAGGTGAGAGAACGATACTTAATGCACTGAGAATCTGAACATTTCTATGTTATTCAAAATAATTTCATAGGGGCTTTGCTACTTAAAAATATGAGATTCAGATGTATACTTCGTGCCCTTCAATGTTTGTCAAAGATGAAATTATCACAGCAAACTCTGAGACTACTAATTATCTCTTTTCAAAATATACCTGTTTCAGCTCAGGTAAGTCAAATGGCCACAGCATCTACAAATTTCTCCCATGTTGCTCTGTACTTAGCCTGGAAAAAGAATTTCTGATTACTGCAAATCCTGTAGTACAAGTCTTCTGCTTTTTAAGAAGTTAAATGGAGGCAATTAACACATTTGAAAATGATCTTTATATATCATGATTCCTTTAAATTTTGTGTTGAATTCAGAATGATTTCATGGAGATTTTAAGTTCCTCTGCACTTCAGAGCTGTGACTCTAGAGTTTTCTTTTACAGTCGGCTCAAAGATTTACTGGTGTAGGGCTGATAAATTGCACTTATATTCAGAAGGACATAAAATGTATCCCAAAGGAGGACAGTGCACCCTAGACAGCAAAGAGTAGTTGCTGAGGTAGGGTGTGGAAAGAGAGTGGTGCCGTGGGCATTGTTTGACTGATTGTAGTTTTGTGATTCTGTAGCTCTATGTCTGTGTTTCAAAGTCTTTGGCAAGACTCCTGTTGGTTTCATGGGCTCTTTGATCAAGCTAATTTTGAATAAAATATACTAGGAAAAAAACCTAAAAGCAATAAATGGAAAATGGGCATTTTTCCCACAGAAAATGGGGTATGTGTTATTTCCAAAATTTTTCTCAGAACCACTCTAGGTCTCCAAAGAATTATTATTTAGTTGAAACAATTTTGTATTAATAAACTAACTCTTTAAAGACAAATATTATATTTCTGCTTTATAAGTATTTTCTGGTTTTGCTTCTCTGGTGAGCTATTTTATTATTTTCTTTGTGTTCTTTTTCGGTATTCTTTTTTTGCAAAATAAAAAAAAAAACCAAAGGAGAAAACCAAAAAGGAAGGGAAACTAGGAGAAACATGTAATCAAAAAGGTGAAAATTAATGTTTGTTTTGGTGTTTGCTTTTTTCCATGAAAATTCATTTTGCACAAAAAAAAAAAAAGTGGATTGATCCAGTGCATGGGCAAACAAACCTGTTTTCTGTTAACAAAGTTGTCCTGTAGCACACAAAGATGAATAAAGCCAAACTCTATGAGAGTCCAAAATGTCTCCCCATGAAGATTCACCTCGCACAAAAGAATTTGATGGCTTTTAGTTTATGTTCTCCTGCCATGAACATGAAAAGGCATAAAGGAGAGGTAGCTCTGCCAGTGTCAGCTCATCCATGCTGAGTTGTGCCTGCTGAAGAGCTCTCCCGAGGGCTTTGGTTAATGGATGAAGATAGCATGGGCAAGCTAGATGATGAATGCTTCCAGCTCTTCTTTTACCCTCTCTCCTCTCTCTTCCCATTCCAGTGCTTGAGTAACTGAGTAGTTCCTGAACGGACTGCAGAATAAGCACTGACATCCATTTTTAAGTGAATTGTCACTGATTTTGGTTTGTCTTGACCAGACATGAGTTAGTAAGGAGTTTGGCCAGGTGTGCATGTGCAGCACAACAGCAGTCTGGGGCAGCACTGCCAGTCCTCCCAGGACATGATCCTTCTTGTTCATCCCAGCTCTCAGCTCTACCTCTTCTGTTAACCCAGGGGAGAGGGTGGGTTGCATTTAGGATGCTGCCCTGTGATCCTCATCAGCAGCCTCCCACAACATTGTGTTCAGCTGAACTGACATGCTTCTCTCTCGTCCTCTAGATTGCAGTTTTGGAGGAAATACATATAACAGCTCCATGAAATGGCACCTCCCCGGCAATCCCTGTGTTACATACCAGTGCCAGGTAAGGATGTAATAAAAATCGTGCTAGTTGAGCTGTAATCCTGAGCCTTCATTTATCCAATCCAAATAACATGAAATATTTTATGCCCAAAGCACAATATGGACTTTGCATTTAAAGTAATTTAAATACACTCAGATGCAGCCAGCTATAACCAAACATTTTGAAGTGTAGGTTTTAAATTACTTGAGTACCCCAATACCCAAACTTTGCTGAAGGAGAGGTACACAGCCGTGCCATTTCCTGCTGTCTTGACCTTGAAGTAAGTCCTCTTTTCTTCAGCATTCTAAGCCTTTTGTGAGATACAAATTATTTTAGTAATTGGACACTTCTGTGTATATGTGTCCATGGGTTTTACCTTGGACAAAAAACCCCACAACCAAATATTTTTTTCTGGGCTCCTGCACTGTTAACACAGTGGTATTTTTGGTAGCTTGGCTATCTGCAACCATAACATTTTCAAGATTGTCGCTTGTCAGGCTCAAACCAAGTAATTATGTAGGCGATTTTAGCTTTTGTCTGTAAATAGCTCTGCCATTTTTGCAGAAAATTTGATCTGGTTTTAATAGTAGCACTCAGGCAGCTACTAAGAATGTCAGTTTTGAAAGAGATTAGTGAGTATGAAGAGCTTCTACTAAGAGGAGAAGAGTGTTTCAAGGATGTTTTTCTCTTTTTCTGTAATACTTCTGCTCTGTGAAACATTTTTGAAAATAAGTACACTGAAAAGACTGAAGCTGGGGCAGTATTCCTTGTACTTAATGAAAAGAAACTCACTACATGAGTTTAGATACACTACATGAAATGATCAGTTCTTTATTGCCTCTTTCAGTGTCTAAATGCAAAACTGGGTGATCCTGTTTATCCTAGATCCACACATTTAAAAACCAATTTTGCCTTGCCTCAAACAGCTTTAAGCAGAAAATAAAAGGTAGCAGCTTTTATGCATAGAGCATCACACCCAGGTTTGGTTTGTTCAGGAGGACTCTTGACTTCTCAAAAAAGTACAGGAAATGTTAATTTACTAATACTTATCAGGCAAAATATCAAAGATAAGCGTCTCTCCTCTACGGAACAAGATGCTTTTATCTGCTTTCTAAGTCTATTTTCCTCCAATAGTAGAGAGAGGAGAATGCCTTGTGTCTGGCCTGTTTTCACCAGAGCTGCATGGCGGATTACCGAGGTAAAGGATTCCTGATAAAGCAGGATTCCTTTTCCTAAGAGGGTGCTTGGTTTTTCACCTGATGCATTTTAAGGCAAATCCCGTGTCTGGAGTCAGGGAGACTCAAGTGGGTCTTTTGACTGTGGATTAACCTGAACCCTGATACCAGGCAGCAGTACAGAAAGAAAAGAAGTTTTGAAACCCAGTGCTTTGCAGCATGTGCTGGGCTTTAATTCTACTGTCAGTAATTGTGAATCTTTGCATGTTAAAGCAACCACAATGCTAACAATGAATGTATCTGGTCTGCTTCTTTTCCAGGAAGGAGTGATAGTAGAGTCAGAAGTACAGTGTGTTGTTCATTGCAAAAACCCTTCCAAAGTCAGGGGAATGTGTTGTCCTGTGTGTCCAGGTGAGATTTCATGGTTAAGATGCTGTTCTACAGGTCCAGCTGTGTTTCTGATCCTACCCATCATCACCTGAGGGCTGCCTCTAACTTCTGTGTTACACTTGACAAGTTACAAAAATGCGGGCTGGTGACTCACGATGCACAAAGTCACACAAGATATGTTTAATTTGTTTTAGTATAGTACATGCAGACCAGGGGATGCATAGGCAATATTCTGTGCCAATATCCATAGGTGTGTTTATGTCATTTTTCAGAGAGTCTGTAAGGTGGGTTTGCAAGACTGATGACCATGATTTTTTTAGGAGGGGAAGGATAAGAGTAATTGTATAAAAGGAGATTCACTTTTTGAAGGGGAGTGAGAATGGGTTGCCTTTGTGAAGCACAGTGGCAAATTACCATGTTTTTTGAGGTTAATTTGATTTTATCAGAGGTTTTGTAGGTAAGCACTGCTCCAGTTGTGATATAATGGATTTATTATAGTTTGATTATTTATAATATCTATTAATATCTAATATAAACTCAGGGAGTAAGAATGAATTATTAAAAAGCAAACAGCCTAAAAAAGTGTTTTAAAGACACTTCTAATGGGAGACTTAGCCTAGCCTTGACTTCATTTTTGTAAATTTATCTGCTGTAGAAGGATGTTTTCTTTCCCCTGCAAAAAAAAGATATTTAGTGTTTCTCAAGAATTTGTTAAGGATTATGAAGTGATTTGTTTTCTTCTGAAGCGATTCTCTCTCTACAACTACCTGAAAGAAGGTTGTAGCAAGGTAGGGATTGGTTTCTTTTCCCAGGCAACTAGTCACAGGACAAGAGAACAGTGTCCCGCTGTGCCAGGGGAGGTTCAGCCTCTTTGGAGGACAACAGGAAGAATTTCAGCATGGAAAGGGTTGTTAAAACTTGTAGTGGACTGCCCAGGGTGTTGACGTCCTTATCCCTGAAGCTGTTCAAGAAATGACTGGATGTGGCACTCAGTGCCATTGTCTACTTGACTAGATGGTAATCAGTTGAAGGTTGGAATTGATATCTTGGAGGTCTTTTCCAACTGAAACAATTCCATGATTCAGTATCAGAGAGGATGGTACAATTTACTTTTCATATTGACAAACAGTGGGGCATGTTAGAAAGAAAAGGCAGCATTCTATCTTGAGCTAAACTTATTCAAATGCTGTTTTCCAGGTTGTGTATTTGAAGGGAGACTTTACAATGAAGGAGAAGAATTTAGGCCTGAAGGAAATAAATGCACCAAGTGCTCTTGTATTGTAAGTATTTGCCTTTTGGCATTGTATCTCCCTGTATGAACTTCAAAAGGCACATTATTATTGCCATAACAAAGCAAAAAATATAAGGAATTCAACACTATTATGTATTCTTCTCTTGGAATTCAGGTCTCTGTTGAAGAATTTATGGCATTAATACACTGTATCACTCAAATTTTGAATTTATAATCTTTTCTGTGACCTTACACTGTACGCAGATAGAGCAGGTTATTTGGGAGAGGGCTGATCTGTTGAATTAGTGGTGCTGTTTTTGTGACAGGATCATGCAGGAGAAGACAAATCTTTTTGGCCTTCATCTATTGATCAACATTTATTAGATGCTTCCTTAAGCCAAACTTTTCCAAGGATTTCTTTCAGCTGTATGCAACAAGGGCTTTTTCTCTGAATTACTGAGTGAAAGAATGAGGGTAGCCTCCTGAGGCTGTCCCAGGTGGATTTTTGGCTTGATGGTTGATGAAAAGGTCATATCCTGGATTTTATTCTTGACTAGCAACAATATAGAGAGGAAGTAATAATTGCATCCTTTGGGTAATGAGTACAGGCTTCTTTTTCAGTTCCATTAAGTTAAAAGATAATGCTGTATGAGTTGGGGCAGATAACTTTGGCTTCCTTTCTGCAGTCTGTGAGATGAGTAAAATGAAAAGTTCAGATCACTGCTTTTGTTGCAATTTGTGGGCTGGTTATCAGCAGAATATGTAAGGCTTTATATTTCAGTAGAATGCCAAGAAATTTGTCAGTACCAGACACGGTTCTCCTGCAGCATGAAAATAAAAAAAAAGGAGGAGAGAACGATAGACTTCAAAAATTAATATATCTCTACACATATACACACATTGAATGAAGCTGCTGCAGAGTACTTGAACTGTTCTGTGGGGGAAAAAACCCTGGTAATCTGCAAAATTAATTTACACTAAGTCATCACTGCTCCCGTGGAGATCAGGGTGCTCAGGTAATTTTTTTTTTTTTTAAGTTTTAATCGTGTAATAATGAAAACATGCTGTCATACACGTCACAGTGATATATGCCCTGGGCTCCTGCTCTGCTGAATGCCTTCAGTCCCAGGCTGGTAACTCCCTCTGTACTTGGTCCCCCTCTTGCTTCAGCTGTAAAGCAGTAGCTTTACACTCTGGCTTTCCTTAGTTATGTTCCTCAGGGGAAGGCAGGTCTGAATGGTTGAGAAGTTTGTGGAAACATGTTTGAGTCTTTTTGGGTTCTGCTTTGCTCTTTCATAAGTACTGTACAGATATTGCCTATTGCCCTGTTATTGGTGTGCCAACATCTCCTTGATCAACTTTCCTTTGTTCTCTGAATATCAAAAGCTTCTGTGCCTAGAAGAGCATTTGGAGGTGGGAGATATCTGGGGACAGCAGTGTAAATAAATAAAGGAATAAAAGGTCACACCTGAAGGTCTGACCTTGAGAGTTACCAGTCTCAGCTGTGTTAGAGGAGGAAATGCATCAACTATTGAGAGTAAGAAGTTTAAATCCGCTTAACCATCCCTTCCAAGAACGACAGCATGATTGTTTGGGATGTTAATGACATCTGAATAAAATGTCCAGCTCTCATTCTGAATCCTTCTGACAGTTAAAGAAGTGCCATCTATGTGTAAGCCGCACCAGATCTCCCCTCCCTATTTCTCCAGAACCTTTTTTACCCTCTTGCCAGTTTCCTCCAGAATTTGAGCCTATGCTAATTCCTATGTAATTTAAATTTGAGGTAAATAAAGGGGGCATCCTCAGGGCTGTGATAGCAATTTGGTACCTGCTTTTCATCCATTCCCTTTTGGGAATGTGTCCTCAGTGAATCTCTTATCTAAGCAGCTGGTGGATGGATGTCTTATTTGAAGATACCTATCTAGTCATGCAAAGGGATGGGAACAGGCTTGTGTGTGATGTGCTGTAATTTGTGCAGGCTTTAACAGATGGCGGGAAGTTCCTCACCCCAAATTAGATTTCTTCTGGGATTTCAGATTGTAACTGTGAGTCTTTTGTGGAAACATGGCATAGGAGGTAGCGCAAATTATTGCTAAGGTATTTTGGGAATGTGTGTAAGGATTCCAGCTACTCTCACTTCAGGGTGAATTCTACTTGGGAGCAAGCTTTTCAAACAGTGGATTATTCTGGACTCCACAGGCCATCACTGTTCCAGGGGTAGCTCAAACTTGGGACTGTGAACACCACTGAACAGGAAGGAAGTAAAAATAGATGGCTGTGGTTTGTTTACCTGGAGAGATGAAGGTGGATCAGAACTCGCTAAATGTATTAAAATGAGGAATTACTTAAAAAAAAGGAATTTTATTGTTGCAAAATGATGCACCCAAAAGTCAGTACACATCTGCAAGTCTGGGTAGTGGGGATGCATCTTGGGAAAACACTTTGGTAGTTCAGGTTTGTGATATTTTCAGCTCAAAGTGGTTCCTACTAGATACTACCGAGCTCCCAAAGAATGTGAAATGGCTGTTAAGTTGCTGGGATTTTCTGTTTATTTGTTTTTAACATTTTTTGTGCAAATGAGGACAAAACTGGGATTTTAGGAGCTAGGGGTCCCCATCTTGGTGGAGCAAGATGGCCAATTGCAGGGCCTCCTATGTGTTCCATGGCCCTGAGGGGCAGAGAAAGCAATGGCATGGCTACACCTGCGTGATTCACTTGGTCCTTACCTGCTGGGTGCTTATCTCATCAATGTGGCTGCTGTTTGACACCACTTGTGGTCCTAGGTATTGTCTACTGAAAACCAGACCTAACCCACCAAACTCATTTCATGGAGGTGAGTGAAACAAGCCATTAACTAATAACTTTTGGGTTGTTACCGAGCCAGGCTGTGCTTGCAGCGGCGAGGCGGAGATGAAAGGCCCTGTATTCCATTACCACTCTCCTAAGCGAGCTGCTCCTTGGGGTGACTAAGATTTCTTGCTGAAAATGAGAATGTATCACCTCTCACTCAATGCATATTGCCTGTCAGGAGTGAACGAGCTGGCTTTTAATGACTCAGTTTCTCTGGGGAGAGGCATTTGTGTAGGAAAGGTGGATGGGATAATAGGGATCTCCTCGCACCCCGGCTGAAACCCAGCTGTCTCACAATAATTCATCTGTCTGGCCTGTTCCTGCTTTTTGTGATAGGCCAGTGGCCTGTTCTAGAGAAACCTTGGCTATTTTCCCTACCATAAGCACCTACTTAAATGAAGGACTGGCTTCTTTAATCAAGTGTTATTTCTCAGATACTACTTTTATGAGGTCGAGAGTGTGTTCCTGCTTGCACAGTAAGAGCACTTGGCTTACATGCTTCCTTTCCTACAGCCTGCATTAAAATAGTCAGACTGTGATTATCGTAAATGTTTTCATTTTCTCCTTTGATGTAGCACGTTTGGGAAAAAAAATAGCGGAGGGGGAAGGAGAGAGAGCCAGGGAGGGAGGAGAGGAGGTTTGGCAGGAAAGTGACCTTGCGTGAGAGCGGTAACCATGGAGAAGCTTATCTTTAGGTGGTAGTATCCAAACTCATAAGCAGCCCCTTTTGACTCCTTGGAGCGCTGTTACCCAGAGCGAGGGCACTGCGCGTTCCGGCACGCGAGGCATGCGGCCGTGCGAGGCACCGCCACGCTGGGAGCGCGCGGCCCAGGGCCGGCCTGCTCCACACCCCTGCCGCGAGAAGGGAAGCCTTGGGAATGGCTTGGGAAGGGAACCTGCTTGGGAAATGGAGGCTGGGTTATGGCACTGCTGGGATGGCTGAGAGCTGGGAGTGGGAAAGGCTGCGCTTTCTGTCTGTCCCGCAGAGAGGCACGTCCTGGGGATGACCGTCAGCAGGGTGGTTACGTGTGTTTGGTCCCCAAACAGCACCGTTTCACAAAAACAACACTGTCCTCTTAGCTGTTCTTCCAAAATGATTTGGAACAAGTAAAACCCAAATAGCTGGAAGTAGAGCACAGGGATTTGAGGTTCTTGGAGAGGTGAATCAAAAAGGGGGGTCTGGTCAATCTCCTTTGCATCATCAGGGGCTTTTAAACCACTGCTCAGAGGGGTTCAAGATGTACCCAGCCACTGGTCTGCAGGGGCACTTGTGGGTGTGTGCATGCAGGAAATGTCTTGTCCCTTATATTCCTGAGTGGTAGGATGCAAATACTGAGTAATAAAAGTTTTGCACAAAGAAAAGGAAATCACGATGGCAAAATCTGTTTCTAAATCAATGAGTAACATGCGTTTCAACTGTGATAAGTAATGAGAAACTACATATGTAAGTGTTTTGGATGCTGAGGGTGGAATTAATCTTGTCTAGCTCCAGCTATTCAGAAGTAATGTGTCTGATCTGAACTACTTATCTGGTCTCCTCTTCAGTTAATGGAGAGAGAGAGAGAGGTGGGATGGATTACTCTCTGCAGATGCTTATCTTCCTCCACTAACTAGAGGGGGAGCCTACCCAGCTCCTGGCCTTAGAGATGGCTGAAGATAGCCAAGACTGATCCTGCCCCTGCAGTCAGCTGGGTGATTAAGCATCCTGATAGTGCTTTAAAGGCTTGGCTTTAACCAGTATTGGGAGCTGCTGGAATACATTCCCACCACAAAAGACAGTGGGGGAGGCACGCCAGTCTACTGGAAAACTCAAGGGAACATGCAATTAAATGTATCCTCAGTGAAGGCTGAGGATAATTCAAATTCAAATTTCCATCCTTAGTGCAGTGCCAAATGCTGATCTTCCCAAATTTCCATGTACTTCAGCTGCTTTGATTCAGCTCCAAACTGCAGCAGACACTGTCTGCCCTTACTCTGGGGCTAAGAAACAGAGACAAGGAGTTGTAGTGAGGGGTGGAAAAGCAAAGAGTTGGTCTTTTGGTAGGAGCAGTGTTCACATCCTCAAAGTTAGTGACATTATTAAAGTGTTTGGCTTATGGATGGATGCAAATGGAGACCAGGAAGAGCTCAGAAATGGGATGTGGAGGGTTGGTCACAGTTTCTCTCTGGGAACACCCCGTAATTTTGTCTGCAGATTTTTTGCAAGACTAGAGAGTTTGGCTTTCCCAGTAGCCTAATAAAAAACCAGTCTTCCAGGTAGGGGAAGTGTGGTTGCGGAGATAGGTGTGGAAGAGCAAGGACTTGGTATGTGCTGAACTTCAGCAAGAAAAATAATGCAGCATGGAGACAGAGGCATTCTCCTGTTATTTGTTTTTTCTTTATCTGGTTTTCTTCAGGCTTCAAAAAGTACACCTACTTTCATGGGGATTGTACACTACCTGGGCCATGTCTGAAATATTAAATTCCTTTATTTTGGAAATATCAGAATTAAAAAAATAATTTGGACATCTTAAAACAAAAGGTTAAAAACAGTGTGAGCTTTTTTCTCTTAGCAACTTGCATAGCCATTTTCAATGTTCTTTTGATTTCTCTCAAAAATTTGTCTTTGAGGAAAAGTTAAAACTTATTTTAATAAAAATCAAGAAGCAAAGTTTAAAACTATTCACAATTTTTCTGAAATGCAAGTAAACTGTGGCACAGCAGTGCAAGTGGGCATAATTCAGTGGAGTTATTCAGTGTGAATAATTTTTATTCATAAGCACTTCCAACTTTAGACTTTGGGAAGCATTTTTCTGTGTCAAGATCTCATTTCCTCCCTCTGTGAATATTTGACTTTCACCCTACCTGCAGAGCTTCCTAGCTCACCTAGTCAGAGTGTGTTCTCAGCTCAGGCTGCAGAAACCCTGCATCATACTTTTAATTTTAGTGAGGATCAAATGAGTGTTTCTGTGCAGTGAGAGACTGCCCTGTTTGGGTGCATTTCCAGGGGAATAGAGGTATTGAGCAACTCCCTGAAGCTCTAGATTACTCTTTAAGGATCATGGGCTCAGAACACACACCTCTTTCTCATATCCCTTCCTTCCTTGGAGCTTTTGTCCTTGCCCCTCCTACTCTTCAGGCTTCAGCTCTAAATTTTCCTTCCATGCTTCAGCACTGTCCCTGTTCCTCTAGTTGTGCAGTCAGAGGGGTCTGCCTCCAGCTGTCCTTCCTTGTCCATCTTTTCATATAGGTAGCACTATCCAGTTATTATTTCTGAGATGGCATGTATGGGCAGCAGTAAAAGATGAGTGCCTGTTGTACTTTATATCCTAAGGACATGCATTTCTGTACCTGAGAGAAAAAAAATGTGGAAAAAGAATGTGAAGAAAGATGAAAGCATGATTTGGCAGATTTCTGTGGGGAATTTTTCCTGTTGGAAAAGGAGGGTGGAAATGCTGAGGAATTGGAGGAAGGTGCTCTGACTTTATAAGGCTCTTGTTTAGACAGACTGTCTTTCCAGATTTATGATCAAAGATGGTATTGTGATAATGAATGAATTAAGTGATACTAAAAGCCATGAAAGACTTAAAGCTTCTTGGGTACCCAAAATGGCCCAAATGAATGCTGATTAACTACACTCCCGAACTGGGAATTGCAGTACAGAGAAAAAGTGTCCAGGACTTACTGCCATTTTAAGGAAATGAATACACAAAGCAGGGTGGATTTTGCATTCCTAAAGCATATAAAGAAAACAATAATGCAGACTGACCACTTTTAAATGGTGATAATAAGGGCTTACACCACAAGTGCAGGTTGCTGTTGTTCCTGAGAGAAAAGGAACAGAGCTTATGTTGTCAGCTGTCTGTCCCCTGTCTTGTTAAACTTTTCCTAATTAACAGGCTGAGATTGATTATTCTTATTGACAAAGAAGAATTAAGTACACAGAGCTTTAGCAATAAGAGGAGGGCTGTTAACAGGCAGCTTCTTATGAGAGGACTATTTTTTATTGGCATTGTGGTGCAGTGAGGACTGCAAACATCTCTGCTATAACTCACTCCTTGCAAAGGCAAGGATCTATCTTAGAGTGAAAACAAAGCAGTAAGATAGCAGAAAACAAAGAACCCGGTTAAAGTAAGCAAACAAACAAGCAAAAAAAGAACCTGCTGTCCATCAGGGGATGAAAGGGTTGCACTTGGTTCCAGAAGTGCCCAGTGAAGACAAAGGTTTTATGAGAGAGGCTGTAGCACTTCTTGTAAGTGGCTTCAAATGGGAATGCGTGTGGCATCTCATGGGAACGCTTGTGTGCAGAATTGATTTGGGTCTAAAAGATTCCCACAAATTGTGGTAGGAAGCAGTAAAAGCAATAGCTTGTCAATTAACAGGGCCTTTGTTTGCCAAACATTTTATGGAGAGTCCAAGACTCTTTTGGCTGGTGGTACAATAAGGAAAGGCTGAAAAGAGTAGGAGTGCTTGGCTTTCATGTTTGTCATCCTTTCGGTTTAAATAAACTTGGATGTCACAGGTTTGGGGCTTGTTATCAGATAACAATAGTTAATGATTTTAAACTTGCACACAGCCCCCTGTGTCCTTAGACAAGATGGTTTAGTATACAAAATCCTGGTAAATGAATTTACACAAGACCTTAATTAACTGCAAAACACCTACTTGTTTTCCTCTCTCCAGTTTTCAAAAGCAAAAAATTAAATAAAAATAAAATATTGGAGACAATACATTGTTACATTTGGGCCTTTAGGTTTTATCATAGAATCACAGAATGTTAAGGGGTTGGAATAGACCTTGAAATCCTACCTCCCCTCCCACTAGACCCGGTTGCTCAAGCCCTTATGCAACCTGGTTTTGAATGAAAATTAATATTAGCTCAGTTGGCTGGAGCAGGGTACTAATAACACCAAGGCTGTGAGTTTGATCCCTGTGTGGGCCATTCACTTAAGAGCTGGAGTCAGTGATCCTTGTGCATCCCTTCCAGCTCCAAATATTCTGTGATTTTCTACCCCTCTTTCTTAAGTCTGACCTTGTATCACTTTGGGTATTGAATTATTTTAGTTAATCATGTTATTGTTATTGACATTGTTCATATTTAATGTATTTTGTAGAAGACATAAAATGAAATTTGGGATCAAAAAGTTTGAATTGCTGATGAGCTCTAGTGTGGTTTCCAAATTCCATTTTGACTTACTATCACTCTGCCTAAATTCTCCTTGCTCTTTCTACTGCATCCTACAGCATTGTTTTTGTTTTCTGTCCTTGAAGCATTTTGCATTGATAAGGGAGTAAGTTTCCAACTCTAACTGATAAACTAGTCTCCAGCTGGGATATGTGATAAATTAACATTTCTTAAAACAAATATTGAAAGGATAGCTAAAGCTCCTTGGTTTCCACCAAAGTTTTAAATGTTAGCAAAAGTACTTCCTGCTTTACTATTAGAAAATAGTACATTACTATTTAACGATTGGAGACGAACACATTGGATAGTCAATGGGAGGAAAATTATACCCAGCAAATTATTTTCAGGATTGTGACAGGCTGTAACATTTTTATACAGTTCATCCTGTTAGGCTGAGAGCAGGATAGGCAGAATAATTCATTAGCTGTCAAAACAGACATGGGAAACAGAAAAGGAAAAAAAAAAGGTGTGCTTTGAGACATGACAGTGATTTACTTACTCTGGTTTAACGTGTCAGAAATAGAATGTGACTAAGTGCCAAACTATCATTACATCCTTGGCACTCTGCTGTGGGTACATCAATGTGAAGCAAAGTTGCAGAAATCCCTGCAGGCAGCAGAGGGTTAGGGTCCGGAGTGGGATGTAAACACCCAGCTTCTGGTGTGGGTGCCGGAATATGAAAGGTGAGTCCTTAAAAATGCTTCCTAACTCCAGTGATAGAAATTGCCTGAGTGTCTTAGCTTTCTTCCAGGAAGTTCTGCTCCCACGGTACCTAAACTTCTGTCCCAAACATGACTAGAACACCATTAAACTTAACAACTCCAAGGTTCATTGAAAACCCAAGAAGTTTTCAGCTCTCTGCCAGAAGCTTTGTAACGAAGCATTGAGATTTTCTACAGAAAGCAGATGTATGTGTGTGCATGTGCTGGGTTTTTTTTGGTTTTTTTTTGTTTTTTTCTAACTGGAGTTACTGGCATTACTTGTTATTTTGTGCTAAAATCATTGGCATGGAATTTTTTTTATTGCCCCTACTTGGGTGTCAGAGTTGATGAAATTGAAAGACCAGATTTCCAGCACTCAGATCTCATGTTTGAGGCATTGGAGCCCAGAAGCACTGGAGTAGCTTGCGTGCTTTGTATGGTTTATTTTCCCTTTTTTCTTTTCCTTCTCCAAAACACAGCACCAGGAATTTTCTGAGAGTAGGACAGAAGCTAATGTGCCTTTGCCAATATAATCCTTCTTCACAGAAAAAAACAGAGCCAGTCTCAACTCTGAGAGCATAACAATGAGGAAAGTCTTGTTCCTTTTACTACCACCTGCCTTGCACCCAGATATTCATTATGCTCAACAAAAATTTGAAAATTAATTAATGCATGTGAAAATAGTTAACTGCAAGAAGTGCAAGGATTTTCTGCTTTTCAGTGCTCAGTCTGTTCTCTGCCCTCTCTCCTAGGGGCAGCATAACTTTCCTCCTCCTGGATGGAGCTGAATAGCAATTCTTCCTAGCAGTCTCAGTTGCTGATGTGCTATTTATTCTTTCAGCAGCCAGCTGAAATGCCCTGCTCCCTGTCTTTTGAGGTCAGTTTTTTAAATTCCCAAAGGTTCCTGCAATTACCCTTTCCCCCCCACCCCCCCACCCCCATCTAGGTTTTTTAGTGATGCACTTAAACAAGTATGGGTATGTCTGCGATGATGCAGGGAGGGAAAATCCTATGTTTATTATATCTTCTACTCTCCCCTGCTTTTTGTAGTTGACAGGTACATGGAAAATCTCTTATCAGTAGTACTTGCGCAGCATCTACTACTGTGACTTGGTCTTTTTGACTGTGAGCCTGACTCTAACTTAGTGAGCATTTCATAAAGTAGCTAAGCGGGAATAGGGCCCATAAAAGTTGACACCTGGTGGAAACCAAGCCAGGGAGGCATTTTCTTTCCCCGTGGTGGTGTTACATTCCTTGTGGTCACAGTAATAGCTCTGCCTCCTGAAGTATGGGCTGTGGGGTTTTACTCCATGTTCAAATTGCCATTGCTTGAAGCTTCAGCATTTGTGGTATTTGAAGGACACATTTTCGCTTCCTGAGTATTCAGCGCAGCAGAGGTAACAGCAAGTGATTATATAAAATGAGGAGTAAGTTACTGGCTGGTTTGAGGACTGAGGGAGATGGAGGGAGAAGAAACATGCTTGTACATCAACAGAAACGTCATCAACCCATGTAACACACTTGCTGTCATTCTCCTGAGAACAGTGTTTTGCAGTGTTTCTCTGAGTCAGATAAGAGGCTAATGAGGATGCTATTAATATGCCTAATGACCAAAGGTACTTTTTGCAGTTTCCATAATGAGTGCCTATTTGTATTTCTAAATATCTTATCCATCTGCCTCTCATTGCTGACAGTCCCTGGGAAATTCTTTATCTTAGACCTTCTTCAAACTTATGGAAAGGTGGCAAAGTTCCCAAAGTAGGCTTGGATTTGGCATGCTTGTTCCCTGATACTGCTCTTCAGACTTCAGTGTGTAGCCCAGTATACTCTGATTATAATAGATTTTTGATTCCTTGTATCATTTTTCTTGTAGGGCAGTGGGTTCCAAACAAAGAGGATGTTCCCTTCTCAGTATGTAACAAGGTTTAGCGGAGGGGAGCCAAGTCATGCCTAGGGGATTCATTTTTTCGTTCTTGATATGGTGGTTGTAAAATGATGTGTGAAGCACACAGTTCTCTAAAAAAACAAGCAAGGCTCCAATTGGCTGGCACCCTGAAGCTGCTACAGAAAGCAAAGGTGCTAGCTTGCCTATGACAACCCAGGGGTGTCCAGTCAGTACAGAGATTAAAATCTGTAATTTCCAGCTCCCCACAAAATCCTTCATCTCTCCTTCATTTTGAACTCTGTCTTTTTCTAAATACTTATGTTTATTAAGGTGGGGAAGCATGCATAAGATTTATCCTGGAAGTGGGCAGATGAAGGCAAAGGCAAAAAAGGAATTAATAATTTCTGATGTACAGGATTTATAAAGGTATTTGTGCTCTTGCAAACAAAGTAAGCCAGTCGTGATGGGAGTAGGAGCTTTAAGTCAGTATCATAAAAATAATTCTAAAATCTCATTTGAAGTTCATATCAACTTTGATCAGATATAAGACTTTCTCCTAGGGATGACACTTGCCCGCAGAAATAAAACTAAAATAAAACATAGCATACCACGCATGCCTTGTCAGAATAGCCTGAAATATTCATATCTGGAATGCCAACAAGCATATTTGTGGTTCAACTACAGAATAAATAACAATTTAATGTTATTAATTAAAAATTATTTAAGCACACAATCTCTGGGCAGTGTACAATATGAAATGTATTAAACTCTGGTTCCCCATTTTTCCCGGTACTGAACAATAATTTGGATAAAATTTAGTCTTCTATAATAGCTTTTGAAATTACTGGTTTAATAAATCAGAACCAATACGCTGAAAATGTGTAGGAGTTTGACAATTTGTCTTCAACAGCCATAATACCAGAATGAGGATGTGTCAGCCCTATGAAATATTATCAAGATGTTTCTTTGCAGTCTGTTGACAGAAATGAAGTTGCTGGAGTTTTTTTAGCATTCAGGTTTTCAGCATTTCAGTGCAGAAAGGAAAGCAATGAAAAGAAACAGGATGGAAATTTTCAAACGTGATAATGTATGATCGTGCTCTTAGTTTTGACTTTTGGCTCCAAAATCTACGTCTTCAAATAAGACATAGCTGAATTCCACCACCTCATTCTCAAGTGAGAAAGTCTCAACAGCAGTGGCTTTGAAATGCTGGCCCTTAGAGAAAAAGTTTCTTCCAGTCCTTTTAAATCAAATTTCATTTAGACTTGATGTCTCCTCCTTTTATCTCAATTAAACAACACTGAACTTAAAAAGTTACAAATATTTAAAAGAATGTGGTTTTCCAGATAAAATTGAGATAACTTTGTTCATAAAAACGGAATCTGGGACCTGGATTGGGTGGGATAAAAATGAGAAACTAATTATGTCCACCACATCATTTTATCACCTACTGCTAGTGCACTGTCAAAACAGCAGACTGCTGTCTTTAGAGATGACTATGTGCTATCTCTAAATTTTGAAAAACAAACTGTTTTTTGTATATTACCACACGTCCCGCGATTTCCTGGTTTAATTAGGTTCCTTTCAGTGGTGCTAACTCAGAGACAGATTGAGTCCTGCGTTTGTAACTTACTGTTTTGATACTCAACAGCGAATACTGGCGAGCTGTACTTTAACATCTTGCATAAAGGCTTGGAGGCCAAATGGAAAATTTTGTTGAAATGGATTGTTTTGCCATATTGAGAATAAGGGATATGAATGGGGGAGGGGGAGGAGAGTGGTGGTTGTGGAGAGAGATAAATTTTCCTTTTTATTCGCTCTTTCATTCTTTCTTTTTCTCGTTCTTTTGCTCATTCTTTTGTTCTCTCGTTCTTCCTTGGAACACCGCCAGAGGCATGGAAAAAGCGGAGTGTGCGTGGGTGCCTCTGCGCACCCACGTGTGTCTATCTGTGTCTTACAGGCGTGCTGCTACTGCGTGCCCATGAGCGAGCGTGTTTGTGTGAGGGCATGCGCTTGTGCGCACGGCCCTCGGTGCCCCTGGCCGTGTGTCCCCAGGGGTCCCCGTGTCCCGTGGGATCCCCGTGTCCCTGGATCCCCGTGTCCCGTGGGATCCCCGTGTCCCTCGGTGGCTGCTGCGCGTCCCCGCCCCGCCGCTAGGCGGCGCTGCCGGACGCGGCCCCGCCGGGCGCGCGGGGTCTCGGCGCTGTTGCGCAGCGCCACCTGGCGGCCGCAGGGGGAAGGCGGCCTGCGGTGGGGGACAGGGCCCCGCTCTGCAGCCACGACGCAATTCCAAGGGCCACCTCAAAAAACAATATGGAAACCTGCTTGTGATGGCAGATTTTGTGAAAGAGACCAGGAGCCGCAAAGTGAGAAGGCGGTCAGAGAGGTGAAGCCTGTTAGGTGAAGAGTGACCTGTTAAGATGGGTGACGTCGATCCTGCCGGGACTGGGCAGGGTCACCTCAGCCGCGCCGTGGTGGCTCAGCCGGAGCCAGGGCACACATCGCACCAAGGTGCACCCGAGATCCATTACCCAACAGCCGGCAGACAGGAGGCAGGGGAAACAAACGCTAGATTATCCCCCTGGGCCTGGTGGAGCTGCTCGGTGGAGTCCCTGCGATGTCCGTGTGGGGAGTGGAGAGGTTGAGCCTGGCCTGCCACCCAGCCTGGCCGAGAAGTGCTTGCCTTTTCCAGCACAACAGGGAGCAGCAGGAGGGGAAATTTGATGCAGGGGATATTTGATACTTCTAAACAAGAAGTAGTTACCCCTTTTGAGATGTTAGCTTACCAGTAGAAAGTTGCTGTGAAATGCTACAGCAGCCTGATGGGCTGTCCTTGAGTTCAGCAGCTCCTAAGCAGAGAAATGGCTGGCTATGACTAACTGGGCAATTAATAACAGAAGTTTAATAGGAGCCATATTCAGAGATTCCAGCAGCTCTGTTTTTGCATGCAGTGAAACCCTAATTTAAATATAATTCCCTAGAACCTGAAAGTACTTGACCCTTTTTTTCTGTATGAGCTGACTTCCCAGCTGGTGGTGTTCCTGTGTGTGTGTTTGTGCTAGTGAGGCCTTTTACGAGTGCTCCTGTTCTCTGCTTTCACGTCTCCCCATCATCATTTCTCTGTGTAGCAGGGTAAAATTGTTGGATTTGATTTCTGGTGACAGTGCAATTTTTGAAAGAAACTTTTGCATATACACATTGATTAAAAACTGGCGGTACTGGAATAAATGGCATTAACTTATGGCTTTTGGTTTTCAGCCTAATTAAAATGATAGGAGAACACAAAGGAATGAAACCTGAACAGTTGTGCTCTGCTGGGGAGTTAAAAAAGGCAGTGATGAGTTGGAGTCTGGTCAGCTCTAAGTGCTAAGTTGGAGTTGTTATTTATTATCAGAATGAAGATAAATGAAATCACTGGTCATTAGCTCACAATGTGTAAAGAGCTCTGAAATGCCTTTCCACATGTGCAGACTCCCAAGGGGCATGTGCAGCCTCTCTGCCTCCTTGAAGCCGTTGACAGGATGCAACAGCTTTGCTGCAGGGTTGTCCACACCTGACATACCTTCTCTTGGGCTAATTTGATGTGTAAGGTGTGCCCACACAGGCAAGCAAACTCACAACAGCATGGGATGAGTTACTGGGCAGAGGGTTTGACTAAGGAGGTGGGTGGGTTAGCTGGTCAGCTGGTCAACATTCACATTGCCACTGAAGTCACCATGTAAGGGACGAATTTAAACGACAACTTTTAACTCAATAGTAGTCCCATTTTTTGCAAGGCTGGAAAGAATGTAGGGGACTGGAGGCATTTGTAACCGCCTGGAAAACAGAACATGGTTTCTTGGTAATGGGCCTTCCTCTTTTATTCCTCAGGGACAGCAGTGCCAGAATGCACTTACTCCTCTTGTTCTTTCAGGCTAGTTAGCAGGAAGATCCACCCTGTGCCAAGTACTGTTAGAATTTAGAAGGAGAAGTAATCTATGCCCTAGTAATTCCCATTCATGTTTTATTTCCCTCATCTCTGAAGTGAAGGGCGTGGGGATGGTGTAGTAGACATGTAGAATAAAATGTAGAATTTTTTTCCTTTTTCACTTTCCGTTCTCTCCTTTTCACTCTAGCAGAGAATGCCTTGCTAATCCTGGGAGGAAGCACCCACATGAATTTCTCTAGGGACAGCTCTAGCTGCCATGTGCTTGACATTTCATAGTAAACAAGAAGGTTGTTTACTTTGAGTCATCACCCATTCACTCGCTATTGACTAATTAAAAAGAAATATCTTGGCTACTTAACTGATGTCTTTGTTCCCCAGGACTCTTATGGATACCTTTCCATTGTGCCTGCTACTACAATAACCTCTTTAGGTGCTTTGTATATCCAAATCCTCTGTTTGCTTGTTCAGCCATGAGGATGCACAGATTGAGGCAGAAGAATGGTTCATCTGGGCATATGTCTTGTCTCCAGCAGTTTCCATAAGGAGGTGTTAATTTAATATTTCTCCTAATACAGTATATAAAGTTTTATCTCAGTTTCTTCAGTTGACTGTAAGAGATGCTGAGGCCAGGAATGTGGCAATTAAAAAGCATAGTAAAACTATCAATTACAAAACCTTGGGTAGGCCAGGTTGACTTCATCCCTGCAGCATTACATAGAGCCCCATCGTGCAGTCAGCAGAAGTCAGAGGGTCAAAGGCGTTTTAGGGTTGGATGTAGTTAGAAGAAATGCCATGGGTTTGGCTCTAGGCCTTCCCACTCCCGAGAGAGCACAGTGGAAGGCAGAGACGGGGATGGCTGTGCTGTCTCAGGCAGCAGAAGCTACAGGCTGTCTTCAGGATGCAGAGGGAGACTGGCTTGATTTAGGAGAAGTAGAAAAGGTGCCTGAAATGTTGGGGCAGATGAAGGAGGTCATTTGTTATTTACTAAATGTTCAATCATGCGTTTGGTTTTTTTTTTTTTTTTGCAGCACTACTTCTATAGCTTGTGCTTTCAGTAGACACGCTCTCTTAACCCTTGTTTTCTCTTGCTGATAAGGTTTATTCTGACTGATGTGGCACATATTTTCTGGACAGTGGTGTCCCTTTAACTGGGGTATTAGGATGCTCTCAATAATTACCGACTTTCCAATGAGCACCTTCCTGGTCACCTACAGAGATGGAATTCCAAGAACAAGGAGAGGGAGAAGTGTCTTCCAGAGACTAGCAGTAACTGAGAAAACTCTTGCACATGGCATGTTTTGAAAAGCACTTATGCTTTTAAAGAGAAAATGTGACATACAGATGTTGGACTAGCATTAAATAGCTATCAATGAAAACTGAACAAACATGACAAGTTCTGGGAGCTTGCATCCTGTGAGCAGAGCATTGCCTCGTATTGAGGGAGCAGGATTAAAAGCTATATATGAATTTTGAGTTTAACTGTGGGTGATGGAACACATTATTTGTAGCTTTTACAAGTGGGATAAATGATTTTGTGATAGCTCTAATGATGAAAAATTTTGGGAAGCAGGGGAAGGTCCATATGACTCAACTACAGCTATATCCCTGGACTGGTAACACTTCTGGAGAAAATGGGCATTTGGCCAGCCAAGCTTAACAATGAGCTCACCTTCCACTGGGACTGCCTGTCCTGTTTTCTTAAAAAGCATCTGTATGCAGGACTTATTCACAGTGGTCTTTCCTTGGTTGTGGCTTGTCCTGTTGGAGACAAAAGAGGAAGCTTGATCTGGCTTCACACCTTATCCTTTCTCCCCACATGAAGGCAGGCAAAGAGCCAGCAGGAGAGCAGCAAAATACATTTCAAGCTGGAACACTTGATCTCTATGCATTTTCCCAGGGAGCGTGGCTTTTCCCTTTTCTTGCACAGTATTTTCATGATGCTGAACATTGTCCATTAATCTGATATCCTTGAGAACTGTCAAAAATAGAACACTCATGTGAGCTGCAGGATTTATTTACCTTCCCCTGAAATGTGGAAAATTCTCAAAACACAGGAAATGTATTAGAAGAACAAATCATTATACTGAGGAATTCGGTAAAAGAATGGTTACCTTTTTTTCCTGCTGCTCCTCCTGCAGTTCAGACCACTAGGAACAATGGCAGAGGTGTACTTAGTTAAGCATGGAAAAAACAGAAGACAAACGTGTTCATCTTCCTCTGTTGGTAGAAAGCACAAAATTTCTGTGTAATTTGCCGTGGTGGAAAGGGAATTGAGAGATGCCCTGAGCTGTGCTGTACTGAGCTGGAAAGGAGGCAGGAGGTGAACAGGTAGAAGTGCAATTTTTTGGGAAGCTGAACAGGATTTGACAGAAGTCGAAGTGAAGCAGCCAGAGAGAGAAGTGGCTGCTTATGTTCTCAGGCAGGAATTCCCTCCCCAGATACAGTTGTTTGAAAACATTGTTGGCTAATGAGAGCAAGAGAGTCTCTTGTTGATGTCATGAGAATAGGAGAGCCTAAAACATCACCAGTAGGAATGTGTGAGTTGGAGTAAAATAAGAATTGATTGCACCTTGGAGCAAAATAAACTACTATGAGAGACAGGCAGTGTTAGTGGTGATTTCATGCTGGGTGAAGCCAGCAGTGCCTGGGAGGCATGAGAATAGGATATTTCCAGGCCAGAAAGATTTGCAATAAGTGCTGGGTGGTGTTTCCCTCCCACTGCTCTTTTGGTAGCAATGCTGTAACATGGTTTGCATTCTCAGGTGGGATTTGCATGACACTCAAGACGTGCTCTAGGGCTTTGAATTTCCAAGTTGTGGAATTCTCTGCATCTTAACAAACGTCCTTCAGTTGTCATAGTGCTTCCCTTTGCATGATGCAGGGTGTACATGACATGGTTAGCTGGGCCTAAGAAGCTTCCAGATCTTCCACGGTGCTTCAGAGTGGGCCCCAGACAGTTTGTAAACAATGGCTTTGGCTGTGTATGGGACAGCTGCTTGACAACTTACTTAATTACTGGATGGAAAACAGCTTTAAGCTTTAAGAACCAAACCAGGTGTTATGTTCTTTAGGAAAGAAGTAGTTTGAGGTAATCACGTTGTTATTATCCAACATGTATGCAGTACTAGTCAAGCTAAAAAGTTATACAAAATATCCTAATTGGTGTTGTTTCCTCTCAGGTTTTTTTTCTGGCTCATTTACACGAAACTTGCAATAAAGCTGTTGATATCCAAAGGAATCTAGCCGTGGTAACATAAACTGTTGCATGGGCTAACTTACACTGTGGACAACCTTAACTATGGACATGGTACTTGGTGAGGGAGCAGATACTTGTATAGTATGCAGAGGAGCCTGTGGGAGAGAGCATTTTTCTTTGTGAAAGGAGACCTGGGCAACAGACAGATGTTCACTTTGCTGGCAGCTGTGCTGGTTAACATGTTACCAACCCCAGACGCTCGATATTCCCATCTTGTGTACGTCCCTGTTCCTGAGCTCTGCCAGTGGAAGGGAGCCAGAAACCACTTGCTAAAGTACTACAGGCTAAGGCTAAAATCAGCTACAGGCAAAATCAGCTGCATAAGCTCAAGCAGCTGGTATAGGTGGCTTGAGATAACCTTTTTCTGCAGCTCATAGACTTGGCAAACCTCTGAGTATGGGATAGCCTCCAGCTGGCAACATTAAGATCTGGAAGGTAACCATCAGCTGGTAGTCTCAGAATCACAACTACAACCCTTATTCTTCCTTATGCCATCTCTTGTGTTGGTCAGGAATGAGGTAAATGTTTTAAACGATCTTTGTGGGTCTTACATTTTTGAATTGGTGGAAGCTTTGTTCAGGTAATGAATCTCACTCAGGGCTTCTCTAATTTATTTCCTGTTTTTAGATCTCTCTGTAAGATTAAAATTCAGTTCTTGTTCTTTACTTCCATCACTCAAAGCAAAACTGGAATGAGAATCCTAAGCTGGCCCAGCATTGAGTGTGGAGGACCTTGTAGTGATGGGGCCTTGGAGAGGCTGATTTTGCTTGCAGTGTTTGACATCATGAATTCTTACCTCAGCAAAGCATGATCCAAACTCACCTACACTCAGCCTCCCTTCCAGCAGAGTGCCTCCTGGAAGAGTGGGCAGAAGGTTACCAGCTTCTGGTACGTTGCTGTAGGCATTTGGAAGTTCCCAACAGAATTCTCCTATGTACAGGGAAAGCATTTTTCTAACTAAACTTACAGATTCTGGCCACCTCCTGGAAGCTGTCTAGCCATCTTGCCTAACTTGACTGCTGGGGAACAGGCAGTGAACAGGAACAGGAGTGAAAGAAAACAAGATCTGTTCTGACATCAGGGAGAGAAGGCTCAGCTGGGGCTGGCTCCAGCACTGAGAGGGGAGAGGAGAGCATCATGGCATTATAATTGGTGCTGAAGTCATGTCATCTTGATGAGTCTCAGCTTTCAAGTGTCCACACAGTGCTTGTACAGCCTTGAGTTCCTGTTTGTGCAGTTGTTCTTTACTAGCAGATATGACCTGTGTGAGCTCTGTGTTGCTCCTGTGTTTCTGTGAGCCATTTTGTCAGGACTATGGGTGGCCAAATTTTCCTTTCCAGGTTTGCAGTGCTGAGGGATCTTTGTGGCCTTTGGATTTCCGAGAGGGATATGATAAATTGAAAGGTTCAGCAGTGAGGATGAATCAGAGAGGATTTTTTTTGTTGGTGCCAGAGATTCCTAAGGAGGAAGTGCCACACAGCATCTCAATTAAACTCTTCTTGTTTTTATGCCACACAGTGTCTTGATTCAGCTCTCTTTGTTTATAAATGTCAAGTCCAGATAAACATAATTTAGAGAAGAGTTTACTCAGGCTTTTCTATCCTCTCCATTCCACTTGTTTCACTTCCATCTAATGAAATGCTCCATAGAGAAGAATTCTTTTTTAAACAATATTTGTGGATTAGAAACATGGAGAAGTGGAAGTTACAGATTTGCTTTTGAGCATTAATAGTGGGAATAGGAAAAGGGAAGAGCTGCTCGTTTTCCTTTCAAATTTCACAAGTGAAATGTTTTTAAAATATGTTAACTGTTGATTTTATGATGATCTTGGTTGTAATTTTTGATTGAAAGGGACTTTACTAATTTGCTTCAACATATACTGCAGGCAGAGATTTTTTTCCTTGTTTTGTTGCATTTAAAAATAGCTACAAACACTGGATATCTGTTTCATTATATTTCGCCTTAAATCCACTCTGAAACCCTGCTTGCAATTTAAAAGTTTCACTCTGGGAGGGAAAAAAAAATGCCTTCTCTTTCTCTCCTTTAATGAACTTGCAAATGGGACAAATGCATGGTGCAATCTGAATAGAATTTACACCAAAATAGAAGAATCCCTGTTTATAAGTGTCTGACATCTGTACAGGTTTTTTTTCCCTCCCTCTTTTTCACTCTTTTAGAAATAAAGAGTGAATAAGCACTTCAGAAAAATAATCTATTAAAATCATTTCTGTCAAAAGAATTTCTGTCACCAAATTCAGCTTTGGTGTAGTATAAGGAGCTTCTTTTCACTGTGTTCAAATTGCCTTTACTGTTATGGCATCACCTTATGTTGTGTGTAAATTTGGCTGTAAAATCTTACCTATCTACTCTGGGAAGCTCTTTGGATCTTTCTTGAGATATCCTTGAGCTAGGAAATATCCTGTCCATGGCCTCACTTACATAGAGTCCATTGTATCTATATCAGAGTTCTGGTGCTTTTGAAAATCCAATTTTTTTGTTTTGTTTTGTTTGTTTTATTTTGTTTGTTTGTTTTTTGTTTTGGTGTTTTTGTTTTTATTTTTTTTTTTTTTTTTTTTTTTTTTTTTTTTTTTTTTTTTTTTTTTTTTTTGTGTTTTTTTTTTTTTTTTTTTTTTTTTTTTTTTTTTTTGTTTTTGCAGTAAAGCAGGAAAAAAGGGAGAAAAAAAGAAGCATAATTCAGACCTGTCTTGGTTTAATGAGATTGTTATGGAATAGACTGAGACTGTTATATTTTGCCAGAATAAAAGTAAAGAAAATAAAAAGGAAAAAGAAAAAGCACAGTTACCATCTATCAAGTTAGAAGTATGTGTAAAAGTTACACAAGGAGTCCAGAGTTTGCCTCGGATGCAATAGTGGCCTCATTCTCTAGAGTGATAACGTGACTGATTCTCCTTCCTTACTTCCTCTTAGAAAGAAGGAGGAAAAAGAGAGAATAGTAATACATCTCCTGTTTCTAATGCTGATACGCAATCCAGAAGGATTTGAGCCAACTTGGAGTGCTCTTTGAAACCAGCAGTAAAATTAATTAAGAAAGTTTGAGAGGGCTACAGATAGAAGGGATAATACATAGAAGATTTCATTTAGCTTTGAAGAAGAGCCCTTCCTAAGCAAGTGTTTCACATTTGGGAAGAGGATGAAATTGCTAAATAATCCCTTTCTCTTTACATTTATTTTGGTTGCTCCCAATTGTTTAAAACAGAAGTGAGTTGAGGGGGAAGGTCTCACGCAAACTGTAGTGCTGTTATCTAGAGTGATGCATTTTCTTCTGTGTCTTCACTTAAATGACAATTCTCTTGCTTCTGGTACATACACTTACTTAAATGACATGGGACAGTACTTTGAGGGATGCTCCCTTCATCCTTATTTTGTTGTTTCTACTTCATTTATGTCTAAAATGAAGCTGTGTCATGCCTGTGCCAAATCAAGAGCCTCTACTGCATCTCCTAGGATACCTCTCTTGGTTATGTTGCCTCAAGAACACCTGGGATGCAGTGGGCATCCTTCCTTGAAAAACAGAGCAGATTTCTAAATAGATTTTGGATTGTTTATTTCTTTGCATAGGTCCTAATTAGTGCTGGGGAAGACAGTCTGTGCTTGCAGGTTACCATCTAAACAACCTTATTGCATGATTTTTACAGAGGCCTTGGGAGAAAGCGAAGTCTCAAAGTTGAAAATGACTTTTTTGTCTAATCCTGTTTCCCCAATACTAACTAGGACTTGCAAGTGTACAGGATTTGGCAGAGTTGTGCTCACGCTTGCAAAAAGTTCAAACCAACCTTTTTCTGCAGTCGGAAAATGCATGAGAGAAAAAACATTTTCTCCTAAAGAAATCATAAAAATATTTTGAAAATAAAGTCCCTGCAGAGTCTTTGAACTACAAACAAAATGATGTTGCCAATCAGACTCCCCTGGTGTTACTGAAAAAAGACAAGCTTAATGTCAGTCAGAATAACGTTTCTTTTACATTATATCCATGATCAATCCTAATAATTAAGTGTGTAGTTAATTAAGGAGACCCGATAGAAAAAGTGCTTGTCACCTACAGAAAATAGTAAAATAGAAAGCCCTTAGCAAAGGCTGCTCTAGTATCAGTTTAGCTTGGACACAGAATTGCAGAGACCTCATGCAGACCTCACTTGGCAACTCTTAGTTTCTTCAGTCCTCTGTTTCTATCATTGCTATTTTTAGCTCCATCTGTAAAAATATGTTTTTGCCAAGGAGCGAAGGCAGGATAAATTGGAAAAAGCATGTAAGCAAACAAAGAGATCACAAAGCTTACAGGACAGTCACAGTTGCAGTTTTGTTAACCTGCTTCCCATTTGTTCCCTGGCTTTGTGTTACCTATTTTGATTATAAGGCTGCCCAGGCAAGAACTTGGTCTTTCAGCTTCTTTGTTTATGCTTAAAACCTGCAGCACATCGTTTTTACCTATGTAAATAAATTACTTACAGAAGAAGATCTGCACTGCTCCACTCCAAGGAAAACTGGGAAAATTTTGTTAAGTTATGTAGTGATACCACTTTGTACAAGGCCTTATAATGGATGTGGGCAGCCTCAAGTTCTCAGCTCATGGTCTGCTCTTTCTGAGACGTATTGCCTCGGCACACTGCCATGCTGAGAGGTCAGTGTGGTCTGCAGGCAAGCCAGAAGCAATGTCTCATCTCTGGCCAGCTCAAATTGTTGAAATATAGAGATTTGTCAGCACCTTTCTCTGCAGCCATGCTGGAGAGGTTTTACTTTCACTGAAATGTTTAGGATAACAACCTGAGCACTGTCTGAATAAAAAATAGCTGGCTATGGAGAGCAGCTACCAGTTGGGGTAGGACAGCTTTTGGTTATTCAACACAGACATTTTTGTGCTGTTGAATAGAACACCTGGCTGCTTGCTGTTGTGCCAGGGAGGTATGGAAGTCCAGTGGTAAATCCTTTAGCATGGCTGCCAGCGCTATGCGAATGTCTTGGGTAGTCACTGGGGATGATGTGGCACAGGTTAGTGGCATATATATGGATTTTGCCCAGAGAGACTTTTTAGTATGGTCCATTCTTGCAGCAGCTCTAATTAGTTCTGACTGATAACTAATTGAAAGATGATTTATCTTGAATTGCGCATGGCTAGCAGACACCTTGTAATTGCTGTTTGCTCTATGTCCATTCATGGTTTGATTGTACAAAATTATACTTGAGTGATATTTTCTATTGGCATGCATTTCTCTGGGGGGCAATGTGAGTACTGCAGAGCTCTTCTGTGATGTGGTGCAAAGATGTAGGAAGTTTTCTTTCTGTGTTTGTAGTGAGTAAGATATAGGGCTTCATCTGCTGTATTTACTAACAGTACAATGTAAATGATTAAAAGGACAGAAATAACTGTACTAAATACATGCAAATGAATTATAGAATGGTAGCTGGGTGGGCCAGGAGGCTGGACTCCTTGAATTCGGTAGAAAATTTAGCTTTGTGGAGTTTTTTGTTTGTTTTGTTTTTGTTAGTTTTGTTTTGGTTTTTAAAATATCTTTTAATATCCAGTAACCCCAGGAGCTACCTACAGTATTTTTGTACTTTCGAAAATGTACTTGTAACTTTAGCAAATACCAGTTTAAATGGAACAGTCAGGTGGGAAATTCCTGTCAGGGAAGTGCAAGCCTTCCTCATTGCATGGGGAGTGGGCAGTGGAAAATGCTCTCTATGTCTAATCAGACTTAACATGTGTAGAACTAGTGACGTGCTAATAAAAGTGTCAGGCCTCGGGACCAGTAATTTACACCCCTGTTTTCAGATTCTCTGTACAAAAAAAAAGAAACTCATTGTGGATGAAAAATGATGTGTGAATCTGTAAGGCTAGGCTGAAAAGAAGCAGATGCTGACATTTCTAGAATTAATATTTTTGCCTTAAAGACGCATCTGTCATCAGCCTCCACTTTATAAGAGTGGAGGAGCACTTATCTAAATAAACATGGCAGCTGTTTTATATGATGTTTTTTAAATAGTAAAAAGATATTGTATCATTTTGAAAGGTATAGCGACCATTAATGTTAACTTACAATAATAGTTTGGTGTGTGTAGCTATTCTCTGCTTTCGAATAACTTCAAATGACACTTTTGCACATTATCAGAGAACCACCCTGCATGAATAGAGGGAAGGTTAATAACTGAAAGTGCATGCAAGCTGAGAACACAGCAAATGCTGAAAACTTACTGAGGAGAGGGTTCTGAGAAGAGAGTAATCTCAGGAGGATGTTAAATAAAGTTAAGAGTAGAGAAAAAAAGACAAGAGCTTTTGGAGAAGTAAATTATCAAAGTTCTCTGCTTATGGATGAGGGTTGCAATATAAATAATTCACATTTTTTCAAAAGTCTTTGCTAGGCTAATTAACATACCTTTTCCTAGTACTTCAACAAATCCTACACTTAAAAATACATGTTTCTGTTTCCTATGAGGGTCTTTAATGAGTCCCTTTACACTGATTTTAAGACTATTTTACATCATTAGACAAGTACAAAGGAGGCTTAACAGGGGCAAGGAGACACCTACACTTGCAACCAGATCCAGACTTTATTTGCTTACTTATTGTCTCTTTGAGGGACTAATGATGGTTTTTGACGAAGAGGCAGTAAGCCAAGTATAAGATTGCACTGTAATTTGCATTTCCAGTTGCATGTGGTGTGACTCCCATTATTAGTGTTAATATAAGTATTTTCTGAAATGTAAAATGCAGAATTATCTTCCTGTGTGAGAAGTACCAGATGTGAAAAATTCTTCTTGGGGTATATGCCCCTTTCACTGGGTTCTAGAAACATACTCCTTCTTTCTAGACAACCTCATGGTTCATATGGTTCTTTTCATTTTTGACTGCTCTGTACTTCCATTTTGAAGTGCTTTGGTTAGCAGGATGTAATTGGAAAGGTAGATAGAAGTATTTCCACCTCTTCTGTCCATCTTTTTGAATGAAGTTGGCCATGTGCTGTGGCCTGAACATGGCCTATATATATGTGGCCTTGCCAAGAATTTAGGTATGGCCATTGACTTTGGGAATGTCATGTGAGTGTAGCTTGGTGATAAGTTCCAAGCTGTTGGTTTGCTGTAATGGGTCTGGCCCAAGAAGAGCAGCATGCTTTAGGCATCTGCCCAAAGAGTTGGCCTGCCCAAGATAGAGCCAGGCCTGTTGTGCTAGAAGTGCCTAAATGGCACCGTATTGCTGTAGGTGCTTCACCATGCCTAAGCCATCCCTGAGAAAATTACCTTCTGGGCATCAGCCTTCTACAGATGCTTTTCTGCCAATGAGAACTCATTAATTAGCAACAGGATCCCATCCATAAAGTAACAGCAATAGTTAGATATGAACTTTATTGTGAAAAAATTGGAAGCAAAGATTTGGAATGTCTGAATGTGTGTCATAGTTCATGCAGGGGTGTAAAGGAGGGTTGGATTTCTTAGGCTTTCATCCATGCTCTCCCCATGCATGTGCAGATTGTTTGCAAGCTAGGAATGCGAGCAAAAACCCCTGTTATTCTTCTAGCACTCTTGCTAGCCAGGACTGGGAAATGTCAGCATTTGCTTCTGATGCTTCTGTAAGTCATTATCCCTGGAGGAAGGAGGAAGTGGCAGAGGAACTCTGACTTGTAAATGATTCCTAATCAAAATGCTTCCCAAGGCTATTTGTGGAGAACTGCAGATTCCTCAGCACCCCTTGCTCAGGCTTGTGTTTAAGACTAAAACATGTTACTTTGCCTTGATCACAAGCCAGCGTGTGCCCTACCCTGGAGTGGAGCCAAGTCACATCTCTGGAGATGGACAGCTCTGTGTCATACAAAGCAGTGGAATTATGCACTGTGGTATTATGAATTTTACTATAGATAGGTAGCACTGGCTGGCAGTGAGTCTAATCCTATACCACTTTGGGTAGATCTGCCCCTGTGACTACTTCACTGTAGGAACAGTTTCATAACCTACTGGTTTCATAAAGGTAGCCTAGTTTTCCTAAAACTTTATTTTCCAAGAAATCTTCTGAATGAGCTGCAGTTTATCACTTTATCTTGCAGTTTACCTCTTTCTCACATAACATTTTACAGTGTATTTTTAACTCACTTTGCTAAGTGATTGGGACAGACAGGATCTCTTGTTAAGGAAAACCTTTGATGGATGCATTAAGGAAGCAGTGTGTATGTAATCCTATATTTCCTGAGGTTACCTCACCAGTATACATGGAGCATAACATTTAAGGAGTGTAGATGCATGTATAAAGGTCTTTTAAAAAGCTAAAAGTAGTGTCCTTACTACTACTACTACTACTACTACAGTATGATTTATTTTACCGTGGATGTTCTTCAGATATCAGTGTGCTTTATCATCAGACCTTGAGGCAAGGTCATCCATAAATTGTAGAAATAGCTGGTGAAGGATTAAGTCTCAACCTCTCCAATACCTTGCTGCCCTGAACCACAGAAGGAGATTTGTTCTCTTTGCTTGTGAATAGAACAGTGATTTGATGTGAACTATTCTGGTAGGTTTTGACCTAGTAACAACTTTTCAAAGTTAAGGTGTGTAGGTACCTGCTTCTACATTGTGTGCTTTTTTTGCTCTTCCGAGAACAACCCTAATTGGTTTATTCATGACCTTTATTATTTGCATCCCAAAACCTGAAGTTTCAAACAATGTGATGAACTGAAGTTCATATTGTCTACAACAAAGTATCTGCTGCATAGAAAATCTTCATTTTGTATCGAATGCCAGTTGTCAGAATTTGGGCATTTGGAGATTTAATTCACTCAAGTCTTGCAATTTATTCCTGCAGATAACTTAAGAGGAATTATTTAAAACTATTTGCCGTAAGGCAAAGCTGTGTGAATACATCTGTAGAGTTTCTGGTTGTGACCAAGTATTTTAAAGAATGATGATGAAGTGAGAGTCAGAATTGTCACCTTTCTCAGGGCCACAATGGTACTAGTATTCTGTGTGTGCAAGAAACACACTGGGGACACTGGAGGGATTTAATAACTGTATCTCTGTGAACAAACTGTTGGGAAGGAAAAGCTGTTTTCAGAAGGGAGGCCAGAACTGCACTGTAATGTGGGAGTTGGAAGTGGGGGTGAAGGGTGTCATCGATAGTTGCCAAACTATGGGGTTTATAGGAGTACCATTTGCTGTAGGATATGGTAAGAAAAGCTTGTGAGGTACTTTCACAAATCTTATGCTGTGGAAAAAGAAGTGGAAAAAAAAAAGGAAAAAAGCCTTTGTGCAAGTTTATCTTATGAAAAGCGAATGATCTTTATATAAATACATTGTGGCAGTGGCTGTCATTTTGCAGGCATTGAGTTAGGGCTTTGAAACCTTATGCAAATGCACTGGTGGTGTATACACAACTGTACACCCACTGGACTGTGCTTCATGTGTTCTTGATGCCAATGAAAACAAAGCAGGCTCCAACTGATTCAGGGGAAAAGTCATGGCTGCAAGAAGCCAGGACCTGTATTACAGAGCTACTGCTCTGCTTCTAATAACTGAAGTTAGGAAAGTCCCTTGGATTTAACCCTAACTTTCTTATTATCTGGAATAGGACATGAATAAGCTGAAGAAGCTTGTTAGTGGTTTTTAATAGTTTTTCTGGCCACAGACAGTTTCCAGCTTAGCATGTTTTATTGCGATTTTTCATAGAAACAGTTCTTTTTAGAAGAGAAATAAATAATCATGTGGCTCACAGCAAAGCTTCCAAAGTCACTGGAGACCTCTGGTGTAACGGCTAAATTAATCATGGATAGCTGAACTCCCTTCTGCAGTGGTGTGCCAGAATTGTTTCCTTGCCAGTGTCTTTGCTTCCCATCTGCTGTCCCCACAAAGCTGCAGCTCTTTACCTTCGAGGTGGTGGAGAGCCCCTTTTCCGCAGTGTGCAGCTGTCCTCCTGGCCCATTCCTGCCTAAGTGGTTATATTGACTCATTTTTCACCATTGCCTGTGCAACTTCTGGGACTTTTGTTCAAAGTGCTGTCATCCAAAGTGGACTGAAAATCAGTGGAAAGACTCCCACTGGGTTGTATGCTCTTTGGGGCAATCTGTGCCTATATCCTGCCTTAAAATCCACCTTTTCCACCTGGTGTATATGTTCTAACCTCCAGCCTTGGCTCTGTTTGAGTGTGCCCTATGCAGCAACCGGCAGGGAGATTAGAGGGGGAAGCACAGCCTGTATAAAGATGTCTGGTTCATAGAAAACACCAAGGTACATGGAGGATAGGGGCAGGGGTACCTGTGGTTGTGGCATTTCTGTTATGTCGCTGCCTATTAATAATGAGCTATTTTTAATTTCAGAAATCTAAAGCCTTTTGATATTATACCCAGCATGGACTTTATAGGGCACAGTGATGGCAGTCAGTTTAACCAGACCTGCAGCAAGGGAGAGTGTGATTAGTAAATGAATGAAATGGCAGCAAGGGATGGAGATGATGTGAAGGGATTCAGATGAGAGGAAAAGCTGGATTTGAGATGCTGGCAAGTCATCTGCATGCTGAAAGCAAGAACTAACCTGCTATGTAGCATTAATGCATTAAGTGTAGTTGGTAAAGTTGAGAAAATTAAGGTAACTTTTTACATAGTCTCTCACTGGGAAAAAAATGAGAAGTGTTGATCTGTTGCTGGAAATAGTGCCTAGGATAATTAAACGGTCCACAAAGGTGCTTGTGGTGCAGTGTGAATCCAGCCATCTCTGAGTTTTTGAGAGATACTGTTGTTTCTGTTTTTTTTTTTCCTTAACTCACTATCAACTAACAGAAGAAGGAATAGGCACTTCTTTTACATTGTTGGAAGCTCTGCCTCCTCTTTAATTCAGAGACATTAAAAACTACCTAATGACAGGATAATTTGTGGGACACATTACTGCTGCTTGCAGAAGAGATTTGTTGAGACAAACAGATCTAACCCTCGAAAAAGCCTCAGCTGTTGAACTGTCCAGGAGAAGGATCAATAAAATAACAGCAGAACAAATCCATGGGCTGCATCTGAAAGCATCCAGCATTTAGGATAGTTGATGGCCAGTCTGGAACAGAGGTATCATGAATCCTTGTAGGTACTGGGAGTAAAAAAAACAACACAGGAAAGACATGAATAAAAATGCCTCATCTCATGGGAAAAGTGCATTAGGTATGGGACACAGACCTGTTTTAAATACCACTGTCCCTGATAACCTAGGAATAGAGATTATGTTCTCAGAACAGCAGAAGCAGCAAAGCTTTATTTCTAATAGATGTCCTGTCTGCAAAAATCTGGGTTTTTTTCCAGCATCTCCATGACTCAAGCACCGAATGAAAGGCAGAAGGTCTGGGAGATGCTGGCTGGAAGGTCAGCTGCTGCCTAACATTGTAGGATGCATTCTGGTGTTCCTTCTAACAGAGAAATCAGGTGCTCTCTATTCTCTGCAGCAGTCTGGCTTTGAAAAAAACTTGTAGGAACTTAATGTCCTTGCGATCTTACTGTCATTATACTTTTTCTTTTTTATCTCTATATACCTTTTTTAGAGTAGTCCCTTGATCATTTGTGGCTGGAGCTGGTCAGTGATTCACAAACTACAGGTGTCCCTGGTTTCTGCCTGCATAAGTCTTCTTTCCTTAGGAAATCAGCTTGAAAGGGGCAAAGTACACACCACAATTAAACTTTTCAGGGCTTCTAAGAGAAAAGGGGCTATTTACAACATCACTTTTAGCAAAGCCAAGAGCTCAGTGTGTAAGCTCTGGAGGGGAGAGAGCTGCTGGCTGTTCAGCTGTGTGACTTTGCAAGTAGGCTATTGGGTCAGCAAACAATTTGATTTCAGCTGGATTGTGAAGCCAGATGCAATATCATCCCAGAAACACTTCTGCATAGTGCTATTAGACTGGAGAAATGTGGCCAAGTGCTGTTTGCACTGTCCCCCAGCTGAAAGCAAAATGCTGTGACCTCCCCCGAGGAGCCCTTCTGCAGTTCCAGCAACTGTGAAATTTCGGACCAGTGTCTCTGCCTGTGTATATGTTAAAGAAAGTTACTACAACCCATAATTTCCTGTTCCAGCATGGTCCCTTTCAACCAAGGCAGTGAATACCCTGGTCTTCCACCTCCTCCCACAGGACACTCAGTGTGAGTCATGTTTTTATGAAACCTGCAAGAAGTAGGACCAGCAGCTTCCCAACAGTCTGATTTCACAGTGTAGAGCTATATCCCAGAAAAATGTACTTCAGTCTCTGGGAGGATGCTGTGATATTTCAGCAAACAAGCAGCAACCCTCTTCTCTCTACAGAAGAGAAAATTTATTTTCTTGATCTAACCAATCCCAGGAAATGTGACTCTTGTGAACTGGAATGGATGACAAGACTGGATAGACCTGGCACCCACAGGTCACCTAACCTCATATTTGGTTAATGATATGGATCATGATTTATGGATAATGGTTAATGGCACACATAACATTCATCCTAAATTACTAAACACATTCATTCTATCGTAAATTACTAATTAATGAATTAATATAGTTAATCCTTCAGCAGATGGATACAACCATATACACAGTAACTTCCAAAAGAGGGAGACTTTTTGTTTATTGGCTTTAGGTCAAGATTTTCTAACTCTGTGACACTTTGCAACTGCACTTGCAATTTGCTAGGAACTCAGGGACATGAATTTACATTAGTTGGAGACAGCTAGTCAGACTTTCTTGTTACTGCAGCCTGTTGATGACAATACCTAACAAATTGTATCATAAGCATGCATATGGAAGGAGAGGTGGTGGAAGTCAAGGTTTTACCTGCTAGAAATTGACAGAGTTTTTTATGCTTCATTGGCTATGTCGAGGAATGCCTTTGCATCAGACTGGGATTAAAAATTGAAATAATTTCAAGAATTGTGCCTTTGCTTTGCCCCAGAGTTGGTTTAGTAATCTATTCACAAGAATCTTGTATAATTTCTAATATGTATAGATTTTTAGGTAATTTTTAAGACATTTAAGGAGATTTATTTATATCCAGACTAATCTGTATGACCTGGTATTAAAATGTATGTGAGCTCTGTAGAGCATTTGCTTCACATTCAGTTCTTAGGACACCACTTTAAACTGTCACTAGGGCCACTTTCTAAAGCCTTCCCTAAAGCCTATCACTACTAAAGTGATAGTGCAGAAAATATTGAGATCTAGATCTAAAGTTTAAAAATCTGGCACATACCAGACAGTATAAATACCTGCTGTTTTGAGCTGAAGCTCAAGATCTCCCTATTCTGAATTGTATCCAGTACTTTCTAAAGAGGCATTTTAAAAATCCTAATCTAGACAATAGATCTGGCTGCAGGGATGTGGGAAGCTCTGGCTTGTCTGTCTGATTCATGTGCTGATTGCTTTTATGCTGAGAACTGTATTGCTACTTTGTGCATTTCTTAAAAATCTTCCTCCTCCTGTGACCCTTCCAGGGAGCTCTCACTGTGTGTGACATAGCTGTTTCAGGGGCCCTGAAATACTGTGTAGGGGTGAAGTTATTTCCAGAGGCTGTCCATCACATGCTGCACCAGCATTCTTACAAGAACCAGAGTGTCTTTCATCTGATTTGGGAGAGAAGACCTTTCCAGATTAAATTTCCAGATTAAACGCACACACTTAAGTACAGTATCCTCTCCCTTTTACCTGAGTTCAGTTTACATGGCACATCAGGGACTATAATCTGATTGTAAGATCAAGGTGTGTGTTTTCAGGGCATGTGATTCCAGAAACATTTTGGAGATGCTTGCATAAGTACATATTGCTGACCTGGTTTATGTTTTTTGTACACGTTTGGGAGGTAGTGAAAGTCTTTATTATCACACAGTAGTTAGTAAGTCAGAGTTCCTGGAGGCCACCAAGTGTATGCAAGCCAATACAGCATCCAGTTCACGTAGGAAGCCCTATACACATCAGCCAATGTGGTGTAATGAAACAAGTCCTGGAATGCCTTAATATTTCTTTAATTCCACAATGGTAATACTCATCATTATCTGAAACTTAAATCATATATCTGTCTCTTCATTGGTATATGTCTATTTATTGCCTTTATGCCTTTGCTGTCACAGAAATGGTAATACTTCTTAATATGTTCATGGTAGTTAGTTGCACTGGGGTAGAATAGTTGAAGACAGTCACACAGTTGTGTGTTTATTTGGCTTCTCTTGCCACTGGCATGGGGCAGACTTGCTCAGTAGTGACCCTGTTGAACTTTCAAAGTTTTTTTTTTCATGCTGGTGGCGTAAAATCTTTCTTCATAGCTGGAGATAACATTGAACATCTGTCTTAGTTCTTACAACAACCCTGCTGAGTCTACAGTGTATGTCTGACCTTGCTCTTAATGTCTGGAATATGTATTCCAGAGTTGAGAGAAGTCTTATTTTGATATTTCCTTTTTTTTTTTTTTTTTTTCTGTAAGGATAGGCTCACTGGTAGCAAATGAAACCTTTTATACTTCTTCTAGAATGAAAGTTAAAAATAAATGTCTACAATCCACTGAATCCTAATGCCAGCCAGAACTTAGACAAAATATTCTGCAAATCAATGGAAATTATAGTTCTTTTAGAGGATGAACAGTCTTTCAAGCACGAGATGAACATAGGGCAAAACTAAGGAGGAATCTTTTTTAGATGATTTATAGCTTCACTAAAGCACAGAGATGAAACCTGAAAATGAAATAGAAAATGAGATGCAAGAAACTTGGTTCTTTGTAATACTTATGTTAACCTTTAATCTTAAATAACAAGTATGCAAAATATTGTTAAGTTTAGACATGCTCATTATCAGTAGCAAACAAATTTGGAATATGGAAATCTGTCCTACTGGAATTTTATGAGTGCTTTAAAAATCTGCTAAAGACAAGCTGTTTGTGGTGGTCACTTTCTTGCCCTCATGGTAGATGAAGTCCAAGGTTCTTGGGGATTAATTACAGCAGGCTCCCAACCTGCAGACATTCTTCTGCAGAGATTTTTGTGTCTGTCCCAGCACACAGGCTGCACACATGCTGTGCACCAGGCATGTGGGTAGCCTACCCAGAAACTGCACTCTGTCCTTTATCCAGTGTGTCCAGCAGTCGGTCACAGCCTGGGTGGCTGTCTCTCAACTCTGCCAAGTTACCTGTGTCCTTACTGAACAGCAAAATAACATAATTGAGGTAGGAGCTGAGCAGAAGTGAATGAATAGCTAGATGGACCAGCTCCATGCTTTCATTTAAAGAAGGTTTCGTTGTCTGTCTTTCCCAAAGATGGATCTCTTGTGGGAGCATTAGAAAGTGCTATTTCATCTCTCTCTCTTCTGTCTCTTAAGAAAGCTGCTGAGACAAGACGAAACCTTAGTCTGCACCACCTGCTGAGCTTTTGGTTTGTCTTGCAGAGATGAAGTGGCAGCAGGAGTTACAGTGTTTTTATTTGTCTGCAAGGTGGAAAGTGAATATTTTATTTGTAGACAATAGATTTCTTACAAAATCTGTTACCTCCAGAAGACTGTGAACTGCAGCAGCCTCCTCTAATTAAAGTTCATGTTAACTATTGCTCAAGGATTTATTTGCCTAGCTCTTGAATAGCATTTCTCACAGGAAGCAGATGTCACTTGTACTTTATTGGTCTTTGCTGGCTTCCAATTCAGATTGGGTTTTACTGGAACAACTGGAGGGTGTTGCTTCTGACCTGGAGCATTCTGGCTGCCTGGGAGATATCATACAAGGAAATGTGAGCTGAAGCAAGGTGCTCACTGTGCAGTTCCCACCCTATCTTAGGTCATCCAAAGCCAATCTTCTTCCTCTCCAAAGTTATTTTTTCCATTGATTTTGGGTTTTTTTTGTTGAATTTTTGTTGCACTCATTTTTTTCCCACACAGCTCTATTCCATGCAATTTAAAGCACTGGCTGCACCAGCTGCTTTGAAAACAGGTATTCTGAATGCTTCGTGAGTCTTGAATTATGATGACTGAGGCTTTTAAGAAAATAGAAATATTGTGTGTGTTTTGGTATTCAATGAGTGCCCAATGAATTACCTCTCTAAGTTCTGTAGAGCAGGTAGAATTATTCTTACTTTAAATGGTACAGGTTGATTTGTTTCAGACTGTTTTTGAACTTGCATTAGCATGACATTCAAGCCTTGGAGAGCCTTTTTGGGCAGCAGGAAGTTAGAAAATAGTTCGGTTTTAAAATGAACATTCCATCTGGAAGCAGGCGTAGCAATGAGGTGAAGAGACAGGTGGAACTAGTCTTAGTTTTGTGCAGAGGGGCCAGTACAAAAAGTAAAGAAGGAGTATAAAGAAAAGGCTTAAATGAGAAAATATTTTATATTATCCATGGCATTTTGTATTTAAAAAATACCTATGCAAGAGGCTGCAAAGGCAACATCTCAATAGCGTGCTAAACCTGAGCTTTGATTCAATCTATCAGAGAAGCAAAACTCCATGGCAGTTCTGCAGAGCTATAGGTTATGTGACTATTAAATGCAGCAGTAAGATTGTGAGAAAGGACCTCTTCTCACCATGTGTTGGAGTATTGCTTTATCTTCACAGAATCATAGAACAGCTTGGGTTGAAAGGGACCTTAAAGATTATCTAGGTACAATCCCCCTGCTATGAGCAGGGACACCTTTCACTAGACCAGGTTGCTCAATGCCCCATCCAACCTGGCCTTGAACACTCTCAGGAATGGGATATCCACTACTTCCCCTGGCAACTTATTCTGGTGTCTTGCCACCCTCACAGTAAATAATTTCTTCTTAATACCTAATCTAAGCCTACTCTGAGTTTAAATCCATTTCTCCTTCTCCTGTTGCTAGATGCTCTTGTAAAGTCTCTCTCCCTCTTTCTTGTAGGCTCCTTTCTGGTACTCGAAGGGTGCACTTAGGTCACCTCGAATTCTTCTCTTTTCAGNAACCTGGCCTTGAACACTCTCAGGAATGGGATATCCACTACTTCCCCTGGCAACTTATTCTGGTGTCTTGCCACCCTCACAGTAAATAATTTCTTCTTAATACCTAATCTAAGCCTACTCTGAGTTTAAATCCATTTCTCCTTCTCCTGTTGCTAGATGCTCTTGTAAAGTCTCTCTCCCTCTTTCTTGTAGGCTCCTTTCTGGTACTCGAAGGGTGCACTTAGGTCACCTCGAATTCTTCTCTTTTCAGGGCTGAACAGTCCCAGTTCCCTCAGCCTTTCCTCATTATCTTCCATGGATATATTCCTGATCCATTCACCAGTCTGGCTGAGATATCCATGCCCTGCTTTCCCTTTTGCTGAATTGTCACCGAAGTTTGAACTTTGGCTTCTTGTAGCCTTTTTCCCTGGGGTGAATGACAGCACTACTTCAGAGAGCCCTTCTCTGTTTTCTTTTCTTTCATTCTGCACCTGTGTCTCTTCTCACAGAGCTATTCCCTAAGCATACTAAGGAACATCACTAAAGAATCAATTTAGTTTTGTCAAGTTTCTGGTATGACTCTTAATTTAGAGCAGTCATTTCAGTCTACAATAAGCTCTGTGTTTCTGCATGCTGCACTGAAAGAATTATGAGCAGTCTTCAGCCATGTGCATTCAGGATGCTTTGGTAGCCCCATGGGACAGGTAGACTTCAGTGCCTGAAAACTTATTATAGAATGGGGGTACAATCAGTATGTTATTTTCTGTGCAACAGTGGGTCTGCCTATATGTAAGAGCTTTTACATGATTCACTGAGGCCATTAGGAGTGGAGTGGTATACCATCAGTTCAGGCACAGAGCTCTTCAAAATCAGCGACTTTTTCCATGTTTCCCAAGGGAGCCCTGAGAGCCATTCAGCATGTAGATTGGAGGAGGCTGTTCATAAGCCTTCAGTCACAGCATCAGGAACACAAGGCTTGTTGCTGGGATGAGCCTGCAGCTCTGAGTGATAAATAAGGCAAGACAGCTAGATGAAAAAAAATGACTTTCCTTGCTGAGACAAAGGTGGACTGATTTTTAAAATTTGGCAGCCTGGACCTCTCGTAAGCATATGGAGCACACGCTGGTAGAGGGTCTAGAGCTAAACGCAGTATTCTGAAGTCACAATTAAGTAATCAGGCAACAGAGCAGAATGAGAAATAAGATCTTATTTGACTGACTCAATCTTAGATGTATTTTCTGTGCTTTTGTCTTTGCCTCTGTTTTTGGTATTCATTGATACACCAGCATATATCCAGTTTGTTTCTCCTTTTCACTCTTCTCTTCTCTTCTCTTCTCTTCTCTTCTCTTCTCTTCTCTTCTCTTCTCTTCTCTTCTCTTCTCTTCTCGCTTTCTTTTTTTTCCTCATTCGTCCTCAAAATTTCATATACCCACTTGGTTTTCAGTCCTCTGAAGAAAGCAGGCCTTCTGGATTTGCATAGTTGGCCTTGGGGCTAGCAAGAATGTGATTTCTTAAGTGATTTTGGCTTATTTGGCTTCTGAGGTCACAGGCATAGTGAAAGAACACCTGCTCTCATCTTGCTTCAGCACTTAATCCCTGTCCCAGACAAGCCTAGAAGGGCATGACACGAGACATGAAGAATAATATAAAAAATTGCTCAATAACTTTTTGGAACATCTGGAAAGGTTCCTGGATAATGATTTTATTTTCCCTGGTTTTATCATATCCACACCAAGAAATAAGATAGAAAGATGCTGTTTCTTCAATTATTCCATTCATTGTTTGAGAGATTAAAAAAAAAAAAAAAAAAAGGATAATCCAAGGTCTCTGCAAGCAATATAGAAAGTCTTGAAGGACAATTGTATATGTCCTGTATGCCTGATGCAAGCAGAAATTTCTGTTGGCAAACACTGCTTTGGCTAAGGCTTTTCAAGACCTTGTTGCCTGTGTGTGTCTATGTGTGTGTGTGCACATTTATGCTTGATATTTTGCTTTAATTTTTTTTTTCTAATGGAATCTGTTTTCCTTCAGGGTGGCAGGACTCAGTGTATCCAAGAAGTCTGCCCCATTCTCTCATGTCCCCAGCACCTCAGTCACATTCCTGCTGGACAGTGTTGCCCCAAATGCTTAGGTGAGTGGTTTCCTCCTGTAGGAATTTTGTAATTAATACAATATATTTGTGCATAACATATTTTAGACCAGTATTTCACAATACTTGTGAATTCCAGGAGGTAAAACAGACTGCTGCTCAGCATTTATAATCCACAGATTTTGAACAGGTACTCAGGGTCAGTGTTAGGGTTGTGATGGGTGGTACTAAGCAAGCAGCTGTAGAAGAGCATTTGAACATAGACCAGTTGCCTTGCTTAGAAGGACAAATATAGAGATGCTTCCCACCTTCATTATATATTTTACAAAGGAGGTTTAGGTGGGAGGAAATGATCCTCTGGAGTTTGCCACAAGAAGAAGGCCTCACCATCTCATATTATTACTTAAGTGAGGATTTGCATTCTTGCTTTTGAAGAAATCCAGGTCAGAGGAAACTTCTGAACCGACATTGCATTTTTAGAAACTGTTGTCAGAGAGGCCACAGATCCAGGAGTCCATCTTATGATTGCCTTCTTAAGGTGGAATCACACTGGCACCCACGAATATTTTCAATTGCATCATACACATTTTAAAGATGTAACTCATAGGCCTCTAAGAAGGGCTAGTTCTTCCAGGTCATGAGAAGCAAGGCAGTAACAAAATAAGGCACTGCCTTGTTTTACGCTTACTGTGTCCACAGATCCCACAGGTTAACATTCCATCTATTTCATAAACAAGGAGCACTTACATCCTACCAAGTAAATTAACTTTAGTTTGGTCTATGGGGTTATAACTAGATTTGGAAAAATTTCAGAGCCAATTCCTCCCAGTTCTTCAATGGAAACTTTTTGTAATTTTGACTATATTTTCATCTGAAATCTCTTTTCAAATCTAGCTTAGGGATATAGAGAGGTCTGGCCTTGGAGGCAGCAAAGCCATATAGAATTCCAGGTTCTCAGAATACTTAACATTTTTGACTGCATGAAACAAACCTGAATTTATTTATTTGCTAATTGAGAAGATAAATGCTACAGATAAATGTCTGCCTGGAACATTTAACCACAGTACCAGAGAGTAATGCAGTAGAGGAATGAAATGGAGAGAACAGTCCAAACGCTGAGCTTCTGTTTTGGCTGAGGACATTTTTCCTTTTCTTCTGTAAACACCCCTTGTCCCCTCCTCCCCATGCTTTTCCTGACTGAACTTTCCCATCCTTGAACTAGGCATTCAAAATGCAGCTTTAATTTTTGACTTCTTCAAGGGTATCTTTCTACAAATTCTTTTTTCCTTTCTTAGAATGTAAACAAAATTCGCTAATAATAATGAATTTCATTTTATGTGGTTTTTACTCTAAAGCATTTCATATACCTGTGAATAGACTATGTCTTTTTACAGGGAAGTGTTAAAAGTTTTGGAGGGGAGGTAAAGCCAAGGGATGACTAACACACTGCATGGCAGTTGGGAAAGAGCAAAGTTTCCAGGGATGCTGAGGCATGGTTTTTAAAGTATCATGTGGAGGACCTCCCTGCAGTTGAATTCTTGATACTCTGCATACATAGCTTAGACAAATGCTGTGGACTCTACTGGGACTTGAATGATTAGTTTAACTAGTGGTTATGAGCCAGCAAAGACAACCATTAAACCAATATCTTCATCACCACGGCTTTTAAAGTGGTGCTTCCTTTGACAGTGGTTTTTAACCAACCATTTGATCTGGGTTGGCCACCTGGAATTGCACTGAGTAGTTTGCAAGGCATGGCAAGAGGGTGTGGGAGGGAACTGGACTTTTGTTCTCTTGCTGACACAAGCTATGTGATTGAAGTCCTGGCCCCAGAGAAAGCAGTAGAAGTTGTTACAGGCAGGACTGTGGCATGGCTTTGCCCCTAAGTGGTGCATGAATGTAGAGCAGTTCCTTTTATGGCTATTGAGCATCCTCAACTGATTCCTTATGTCAGTCCTGCAAGAGAAATTAAACCTTTTGAGAAAGATGCACATCCTCCAGTTGTAGGAAGGCTGGCTGCACAAGCATAGGTGAATTCCAAGTATCTAATTTGCAGGAGAGGGAGGTTTAAATTGTGTCTAACTGAACAAGAGCAATTATTTCTTAACTTCTGTTAAACATTCGATTTGTAAAAACTGAAGGCAAATCCATGGGATTTTGCTGTGTGCTTATCTTTTAATTCACTTCTATCTCAGAGAAAAATGGAACCTTTTTCTTTTAAGATGCTCTACATTTATCAAGAATTATTGAAAAAGGAAGGAATTGGAGTGTGCCAAGACCTGATGGTTTGAAAGCTAAACTATTGGTCTAGTACTTAGTACTTCTAGTATGTACTTAGAGTAGGCATTCCATACCTCAAATTTGATGCCTATTAAACATTAGACCTCAGAAATTATAAGGTAGATATATAGAGAGTGACAGCCACTCATAAAAAAACTTACTAGTTGGCTGCCTCCAAAAGTAAACAGGGCAATTCAAAATTAGGAAGGTAAGTATAGTGTTTTTGTGAAGAGCTCATGTGTATATATCATAATAGTCACTTGTTTAAAATAACTTACTGGGAAAGAAGCTGAGGCATAAGAGAAGCTTACAGGAGTGCAAAATGCATTATAACTTGGGTCTGAAAGTGCTTGCAGGATTGCATGGCTTCAGGAAGAATTTGATTTTGGTGCTGCCTTCCTTGTATAGTGCCCCAAACTTGCTTTACTCCCATTAAACCCAAATATTTTGCAGATTATGGAAACTAAATATCTTGTGTTGCCTTCATTCTGTTCATAAACAATGCAAATTCCTGTATTTCTTGCCACCTTGTGTGACACATGGTACACCAAGCTATCTTAATGAGACCGGACAACACCTATGGGTTTTTTTGGATCAGTGTCACTGAGTTGATTTAGCTTGGCTGCTGTGAACCCCTGAGCCAGATATGCTAGAAGAAGTTAAGACTGCTTTTTTGATAAGTTTTTGATTTATGTTAAAGACTGTTTAAACTAGTTTAAGTGTACCTACCTTAAGAGTTTGCAGTGCTTACTTTTTATTCCTTAAGCTGCACTGTGGACTTTATGAAGAGAAGAAGGATTTTTCCTATATAAACATTTTATATAGGAAAAAAAATTATAAATCATTTATATTCCCTCCCACAGTAGAATTTGTAGAGGTGAATATGTACTAAAAGAATAGTGAACTGTAAAAAGTACATGGAAGTGGAAACACATAGCAAATGACACATTGCACGTGAATTTGGTCTGGTGACAATAAGCCCTATTATTTTTGTTGACAATGTGGCATATTTTCAACCACATTTTGTTTCTATTACTGTTTATTTATATTCAGGACAGAGGAAAGTGTTTGACCTCCCATTTGGAAGCTGCCTCTTTCACAGCAACGTGTATGATAATGGTTCCTCATTTATGTATGACAACTGCACTGTGTGTACATGCAAGGTAAGTCCATAGTGCTTCAATATTGTGTGCTGATGGTTGTCTGCCTTAGCAGTAATTTGTAGGGCTATGGAATTGTAAGCCTGATACTGTTTGGCATCTTGTGTGGTCTCAAGAGAATCTGATCTGAAGAGCACTTGCAGTTGTGCTAGGAAAGTTTAAAAAGTCACTGACTACCTCAGCTGAGACAAGACACCTGACCCTGTGTGATGCAAAATAAAGTTTCTCAGATTATGTGGTCATCTTTAAGACTGCATTAGAATGGAAGAAGAGTTTCTAAATGGTGAATTACCACATCTCTGTTGAAGGTCAGTGATTTTTATTTAGGTCCCTGACATGACTGCAACCACTTGCACATTTTTACCAAGGCAAAAAAATAGAAGTGCCACCAAATCAGTGGGATTTTACAGGCCAACAGAAGTACAAGTTGGGCTTTAGCTTCATAGACCATGAAATTTTCCCTTTATCTGTAAATATTATTTATTTTCTCTGGGCTGACCTATTCAAAGCAGTTGGGTTGTGTCTTGGGTGGATGCGATGATTGAGCAAACAGAAGTATATAAGGACACACAGGAACACAAACATCTTGGTGATGATTTTATGATTTCCTTTCACCCTTGTACCTAGGATTCAACAGTGCTATGTAAGAAGAGGTGCTTACTTCCTGGTGAATGCAATAAAAACAAAGACCACTGCTGCAAGGAGTGTGTCTCATATATCTCTCCTGAGGAGGTGAAAGTGTGCAAGTTTGGCAATAAAATCTTCCAGGTAAGGTTTTGGGTGTGGCTCAAGATTAGGTGCCATTATAACAGCCAAAATAGCATGAGTTTGCTGTAAATTAATATTGTAGCTTGTTTTTAGCAGAATCCTCACCATCCAGGTCCATGATGGAACATCTCAGAGGCAAAGCTTTGAAAAATTTGCCATCCGTTTTTTTTTTTTTTCTGAGTTTGTGTAAATACTGCTGATAGTCACCATTAAAGATTAGTTCCTCCTTGAATGTTAGATGTTGTCTCCCCCTGTGAATGTAGGTGGTCAAGCTGCTGTTTCATGACAATTGATGCATTTTTAGTAAGAGATACTGATACTCTGCTTTCCCAAACACTGATACTCATGGAGGAGATATTCTGAGTGGTATGTAAGCTTTATCGGCTGAGGCAAAGAGTCTTTTCCAAAACTGAGCCAACAGGAGCTTTATGAAGTTCATTTTGGCTGAAAGTTACTTGATTTACTACATTTCACGCTCTGCTAAGGACAGCACCCCTGACATCTTATACCGGGACAGCCATGTAATAAGTGTTACCTACTGTGCTCTCACCCAATGTATTCAAGTCACAAGGGATTCCCTGCAGAACACTTCTGCTGTTCCTGAGACCCCATTTGTTTTTCCAAGTGGTGCAGCTTTTTTTCACACTGTGTCAGAAAAAGATTCTGTCACTTCACGGGCCATCTGTGAATTAAGAGACCCTTGAATCAGATCAAATGTTAAGTCCTTTGTGAATACTTGGTTTGCTCAGCCAGAATTGCTTCCCATTTATTCCATCTTTTGTGTACATAGCAGAAGTGTTTATTCTGGAAATTACATGTGAACCTACTGTATGCTGAGACTATGCTCCATCTGATTGGCACTTTCACACTGGCGCCATTGTGCTTCAGGAACAAATGCCTACTTCTTAGGCACCCAACTAAAATATTCTGCTTCTTGTGAAGATTTTATTATATTACTAGTATTATATGGAGTGTGAAAAAATAACGAGACAGTACAGCCATTTCTGGCCTTGTGTGCAAAATAGTAAATTCAGTGTTGCTCAGTTGAAGTCAATGGTTTAACACAGGTAGAATGGGCACAGCAAATGTGTTTTTGCACTCCTGTGCAAACCAGCTGTAAGATGAAAATTCAGGGCAGCTGCATGCAGTCAGCTGTGATGTATTCTGGTACCTTGGCAGATGCCCAATGAGTGGTCATTAGAGACCCAAGAACATCAGAAACACCAGGCAGTAGAAACATGCCCTAGAAACAAAAAAATAGGAGAGAGACAGCCTTTGATGAAGCAAGCTGAGCTGAGTAAGTCAGGCTCCTTGGCATTTCAGATATAGTCTGTTTCTGTTTCTGGTCAGAACATCATGTTGAGGTGGGCACATAATTATTCACAGCTGTCTGGTTGAACTGCCTGTTCCTGTCAGGTCTATCCTCACCCTTCCTTCCCAGCAGCCCTGTAAACAGAAAACATGCACAGTTTGGCTCTAAGCAGACTAGCATAAGACTGTAAGTGGGTGAGACAGAATGTTTTAGGAACCACACTTGGCAAATGCAACACCATGTAAAAGGGAGCCAGGGCAGTTCCACAAGCAATTCATCCCAAGTGGGGACAAGACCATGAGGCATATTAAGCTCTGCACTTCATATTTTCAGAGCTATACATAGGCTATCTTACCTGCTCTGATTTTGAGAGATTCAGCCCTGTATCTCTTCTAAATATTTTCAGATGTTTAGCAGATCAAACATCTGTGAAAGTACTGTAGTAATCGAAGCTAGAATACGTTATTTGACCATTCCTGCCCTAAGTTGAAATGATGCTACATACGGGAATAAATTCACTATATGCTGACATCTTAATCCATATTTTCATGTGCAACATCTAAAGATTCACTCAACCCAGTGAATCAGGTTTTTCTAATTATGTGAAGTTAAATGAAAATTTGTGGTAGGTGTGATCGCAACTCAGATGCTTATTGGAGAGAAAACAATGCAGATAATCAGGACACTGTTGGAAAATGCAAATGTGATTTGGTTAGCCTTGAAGAAATGAATTTCTTACCAAAAAGGCCAAAGGGAAGAAAACCTGGCTGAATTTGATCTCTGTCTTGAATCCAACTGACCATGGACAGACACATCAAAATAATTTAGACTAAACAATGACACAATGCCAACAGGAAAAATGATCCTTTCTTGTGCAATGATACATTGCTGAAATAGCTTCTTGTTGCCACCCCAGCTGATACTATATCATGTTCCCTCTTGCAGGATGGAGAGATGTGGTCCTCTGTGAACTGCACCATCTGTGCTTGTGTGAAAGGCAAGACAGAGTGTCGCAAGAAACAGTGCATTCCAGTCAGCAGCTGTCCTCATGTGAGTTTTTTAGAAGAACTGAGCCTTCTCTTTTCTGCTTCACCATTATCTTTTCCAGGGTTTCTTGGAAGTGTGTGTATGACAGTTGGACATGCTGTTTGGAAAGAAATGTTAATTTAGGTTGGCATTCCCCAAATGTGCTACTGTTATCCTGAATATGGTCTTCCTGCCTCTGTCCTTGCTCTGAAGACTCCGCTCCTCCTCTCCTTCTCCTTTAACTTTCTCTGTCCCAAGTATCTGCATTGGAACAGTTCTTTGTGAGTTTTATTTAATAGTTTTATAGAGTGGTGAGGTGACTATGTTAATATTTCAGTAGTGTGCATATTGTTAAGGCAAGCCACAGGAGGTTGTTGTACTTGCATTTCCCAGTGCCTATGAGGCTTAATACTTGGTTGAAAATGTAAATTAGACAAATCAAAGAAAATGTGTTCAACCAAGCCATACTACTTTCTCTAAGGTTGTGGGCAGGCTATTCTTTATTTGAAAGTCTGGAGTGAACCCAAAGAGTGGTGTAATTTTAAGTTAATGGTGTCAAAATTAGGTTTACTTGAAGCCTTGAGCTAAAATCAGACTTTGTTTCTTGGATTTCTGACACTGACAAATTATTTTGGTCTTATGGCTCAATATGGAGCCATCTTTCACAAGGTGAAGCTCTAAATAGCACCTCATGTAGGGGCAGATCTTTGAGCAAAATTGCAGAAGAGAGACCAAGTTGTTAGCATTACACCTTCTCAGTGTTTCCTTCTCGATGCTGGAAGGAAAATGTGGAGGAAAAGTGAGGAAAATGTGAATCACAGATGCATAGATATAAAATTTTTAAATGAAAAACTCTTTGTAAAATGTTATACATGTAAACTTTTGACAGAAACTGTGGTAGAAAAGAGAGCCTGCACCTTGGCACTCTCTGTTCTGGTGTGACGGTGGGCTTCAAGATCCTCAGAAGGAGCAACATTCTTTTCCTGTCACTCTGGCACTCACTGCAGAGGGCAGTTCTCCTCTTAATGGGCCTCACACAAGGTGCTGCATACACATCAGGAAGTGTGAACAAATGGAGTTGTTCTTCTGGGAATGTTATATTGCTCATGGCAGTCAGGTTTGCTGCCTTCATGCCATTCACAGTATAAGCAGGAAGTGAGAGCTTGGGCTCTTCAGGTCTCTTTGAATTCTTTGTTGGTCAAGAACCTTTCACACACTGCATCGTATTTATGTTTTCCTTGTGCTGATGCATTTTAAATCTTTAAGGTACTTCTGAGATCAAGCAGCTAATATGACTTAATAGAGATCTTCAGTGAAGTACATTGCTTCAGCTGTATCTTACATAAATTTGATCATTGAGATGATTGGTTGAACTGGATTCTAAAATGAAAATAGTGGTGGGTAAAAATTCACCACTGACAGTGCTGCAGCGTATCAGTGAGATTGACTGACAAACTCATTCAGTGCTGCTATAGAACCTGATCCAAGGTTAGTGTGAAGTCCTAAACTGCCCTTGACCTCTGAGGTGAGTCCACAAACAAGGTCTAGTTCCTTAGGGCTGTAAAGACCATCCTTGTTACCCTGCAGCACTATTCCCCCCAGTATATAACTAGTCAGCCAGCTCCCCACCTTAAAATGCAAGCTGCAGGCAAACCCACCCTCCTCCACAGGTACACATTACATTTCTGCTCTTCCAAGCTAAATTGGAAGGACAAGTAGGAGAAAGAATGTAAACTCTAGAGTAATATTTATTTTCCTATTCCAAGAGGGTAGTTTTAAAGCAAATAATGTATGTTAATTGATTTAAATATTTTACTTTTTATCTCTGCTCCACTATCTTTGATGAGACTTTCTGTCACAAATCTATAAACATCAATTAAACATATCACGTTATTTGAGATGAAGATATATTAGTGGTTCTGATACTGACAGTTTATCGTGTATAGAGTTATGCTGCTGTCTCTGCAAACTGTAGATGTGTGCACTCCATTCCTTTTCTCTCTTCACAATATTTTTGACAGCAAGCAGTCTCCACTGACTGTTGAAGACTGCTGTGGAATAAAATGTGTTTTAGTGTCCCTTAGGTGCCCAGCAATATAAAGTTATCTCATTAAACCTGTATTATTTTACAGACAACTGAGTGTGAAAGGATTGAAGATTCATAAAGAATTTAGAATATTATTCCTTGACTTAAATGCTTTACCATGCAGTCTTAATACTCTTTGTGTGATATTGTGGGTGGGGTTTTTTGGGCTTTGGAATCTTTTCTTATTTATTATCATAATTTTTGGCCAATTATTTCTTGCAAATATGGGTTTCAAAGTGGTAATGCTGCAGAAATTTCCAATACTGCACAACCATTTGTATTATTCAATCTATTGGTTGCAGGCTGACATATTTTTTAAGACTGTTTCTGCCATTTTTTAAATTTCATTCATGAACTAGACACAAATTTTTGTTTCTTTTTTTTTTTCTTTTTGGAGCATTTAATCTCGTATCAGTAATTACAGGAAGTATCTTTCTTAGATTCTTTTCATCTGCTGCAGAGACAATACATTTTTCAAATTCAGTCCCTCCTGTCACACTTATAGTGAGATTGGTCCTCCTTGGTGTTCTAGTGAGCCTTGTGGCTTGTGGTTTCTGTTTCTTACTTTCTGACCACTGCACACAGATACTCCCTCTCTCAAGTTACCTGGTGTCAGCCTGCAGGGTGTGGTACATACTGGCCCCCATTCAGCAAAGCTATTAAGTGTGTGTCCAGTTCTGCTGAAGTCAGTAGGCCCTCCATGTGTGCTTAAACTTAAACACATGCTTAAATACTTTATAGAAAGGGAACAATCTCAACATTTGGCAAGACTGAATTTCAGAGATCCTTTAGACTTCTTACTGAATTTGCTATTTACTTGCCCTAGCTCTGCTCTACTCTGTTCCTTGCCTTGTGCCATCTCCTTTCTGATTACCCATCCTTATAAATTTTCACTTTTCCCCCTTTCCTTATGCCTTTGCATTCCTCACTAACATCTTAAGTCTGTGGTAATGATCAATGGTCAGGAACATGCCTCTTTTTCTACTGCTAGAGGAGAGCTTGGTGAATTTTACAGCACATAACCTTTTCTGAGCTCCAAGGCTGTGCAAAAAGTTAATAGAATTAAATTCATGGCAGGTGAGGACCTTTGCAGAGTTCGATTCTGTGGGTAAATTTTGAACCCGTGAACTTCAAGTGAGCTGAAAATTTATTCAGAACACGTTCTCCCATCTCTAGCACAGACTGCATATAATGTTATACACATCTGTTATTATTACAAACAAAAAGTTGCTGTTTTTACTCTAGTGCCAAATGAGGCACAAAAAAACAACAGCTGTTGCTATTGCACAACCAAACAACCCCCTTCCCCCCAGCAATTAGTCTTGGCTTAAAAAAATAGAAAATAAAAACCTCAGACACAAAAGTGAAAACCCCATAAAAAAGAAGAAAAATCCCAGAAAATAAATAGACTCAAATGTGGTCTGCTTATAAATATTCATAGAGAAAAATGGGATCACATCACTTAGCCCACTCCTAAGGGAACCCTCAATGCTAACGAACTCTTGCAGCACATGTTAGCAATAATGGGTTTCCTTATTCTACAAGACAAAAACAGGATCTCAGGCCAACATGGTGGCTCAAGTAACCAGCCTCAGCAGGCTGCCTTGGAGATTCCAATTTCACTTGAATTCTTGCCACTTCCAGCTTGGCTGATGATTTCAGCTCTTTTATTGAAACAGAGAGGTAAGGCTGTGCAGTGCAGTGTGTGGCATTCTGCTGCATATCTCTGTTCATACAAGTATGTGTTGCAAGCTCCCTATTTCTGTGTGGTTTTAAGGGTTCCTCCTTTAAGGGGTTTGTTCTAGCAGGTGCTTGGTAGGCCTCTCTGTTGCAGCCTGGTCCTTAGCTATTCTCTGCCCAGGGACCTGGGAGTCACAAAAACATTTAAGTGCTGCTCACTCTGCCAGTGCAACTCTCATCCAGCCCTTTTCGTAAGTCCAGATGTGTCTCAAGTCTGTTCACATGCAGTTGCATATTCAAAGACAAGCTTGCGCTGAACTGAGCCCTGTGGATGATGTTCCCAAGTGCATTCATGACCAAGGATTCATTCATGCCATCTGTGTACATCAAGCAAGAGCAGGATGGAACATGCTCCACTCCAGTTTGCTAGCAGGTGCTTGGAGTTCATGTCTCCCCATGCACATCGTCAAAGCTTGTCAGCACTGTAGGCAGAAAGCAAGGCAGACAGCAGTAGGACTGCCTGTGCCCACTTCCCCACTCTTTGCGTAGATCTGTCACCAATTTGTTGTCTGTTTTCACAAGTCTTCTATGCTGTTTGGTGGGCAGGATAGCACAGCTCCATTTGCTTGCTCTTGCTGTCCTCACCTTCTTGGTGGGGAGCAGGAGCAGTAGTCACACAGAGGGGACTTCCTCTGTGTTCAGCTGCTGTTGGAGCAAAGGGCCAGTACTGGGGAGCAGCACCGCTCCATATACCTCTTCCTTCCTTATGTTGGAATATGGGTGAACTCCAATATCACCATACGTTCTGTTATAACCACTGCCAGTTTTTGCTTGGAAAAACACATTGTTCAGTCTGAAATTTTCCAGGCTTATCTGCTAGCTTGCTGATTAACTTTAGGTAACTTGAGTAAAAGAAAATAAAACATCTTTTAAGCTGATGAAGACTGAAAAGGAACATGAATGTACCTACACAGAGGCATGCCTCCTGCTCCTAGTCAGCCTTGTATAAGACACAACCAGAAATACATGAACCAGCCTGCCTGCCTTCCTTCCTTCCNCCTCCTTCCCTCCTTCCCTCCTTCCCTCCTTCCTTCCCTCCTATTTGGGAGGAGTGTGGGAGTGGAGCAGGTTGCATCTGCTCAGGGAACACACAGGAAATGAATATATTTTGGGAAGGTGGGGGAAAGGTAATGAAGTGATCTTTTTAACCTAGTGACTAGTCTGCTTTAGCTATCTGTGCACGAGTCCAAAATTCTCTCACACTCTCTCTAAAGAGAAAAGTGGTAACAGAGACCTCTTTTAGTATTTCATTTCTTATAAGACCACCAGGAAGCTCATTGAATAGTTCTGTCTGTTTTTAGCACCTGATATTTGAAGTTGTAACTAGGGCACTGAGTTCAAACACAACTTGAACTATTTTCAAAGGCTTATCCAGTCTTACAACATGACACAGTCATTACTCCAAGAACTCTTTCATTAAATCAGCCTGTCTTTCTCCCAATTAGGGTAAAATCCTGAACAGAAAAGGATGCTGTCCGATTTGCACTGAAAGTAAGTTATTTCTTCACATTCTTTAAATTATTTTTTATTTTTCTGTGAAAATAAATATATAGAAGTATGCTTTCTTTTCTGCCTCCTTTTTAGAGACAGCTAAAGGGCAGGTGATTATTTTTGGCCATGGATGTTGCCTCTTATAAATCAGTAGATTTAAAATAAAATGCCTGAGTATTATTTTTTTAATTTTATTTTTCAAAATGACACTATTTTTGTCAAATCTGAGATGCTGCATTTTGAAAGATATAGTTAGTCTGTGAAATTTGTAGGCAATAAAACAAGAAAATTAATAAAGTTGTAACTTTTAGGACTTGGGTACCTTTTACACCTGTAACTAATAATCCAGCTACATGCATATATAATCGCATTTTTGCTGATCATTTGTGAGAGTTGAAAAAAGGTGTGCAGAAATCTGAGACACAATCTGGGGCAGCAGTGGAAAGTAGAATAGACAGCTATTCTTCTTTGTTTATGATGTTAATTCAACCCTTACCTTCTTATCCCTTTACCTCTCACTTCAGAAATGATCCTTAAATTGCAATATTATCCTCCTAGTCAGCAAAGGACATATACAAACACTTATCTTTAAGCTTGTTCTATTTAAGTCAACAGGGAGACCTGAAGTTAACAAGATACCATTATGTATTTCCGTCAGTATTATTTAAGTATTTTACCAAATAGGGATAGACTGCTAAAATGGGGTTTTATGATCTATTGGAAGGCTTTTGTAAGAAGGAAGTGATCCTATTCTTTTGTCTAAAATCAAATGGTTTTGCTGTTCAATTCAGTTCTGGGTTCTCTTGAGCACAAATCTCATATGCTAAATATCTGTTTTTTCACTCTGCGGCCCAATTATTTTGAAACATGTAACTCGGGATAAAACAAATCTAGCTTGCAAGTCTTCATTATCAAAATGAAAGTAGATACAAGTGACAACCTCAGAAACACTTGAAATAATACTGAAAAGAGGAAGAAATGAAAGGGGATTCAACTGACTAGCAATTGGTTTCATATTAGCTCAGTTTCAAGGGAGGAGAAATTTGCATAAACCTTTGCTCAGATATGACATACCATTAGTGTAATGAATTTGTCAATCTCTATCTCACCTCTTTTCTTATGTTTCAGTCTCATTTAAGATTTCTCTCGTGTTCTTCCTGTGTTCTTCTGTAACGTGAGAAGGGAATAAAATAGTGGGGCCAGCCATTCCCTCAAAGCACAGGAGACCCTCCACTGTAAAAGGTTAAAAAGAAGACAGTACAGTGACTCCTTCAGAAATGCTGCCAGAGACTGATGACTTGGGATAATTGTTTAATGGGAGAAGGAGGCAAAAAAAATACAGTTCTTCAAAGTTAAAATAACTCATCTAGGAACCAGGTTACCTAAAACCTCAAAACTGCTTGATGATGTAAGAAGGGAATAATCATGACTACAAACATGAGAAATTAAGGCCAGATCATTGTTGCTTGTCCTCCTTCCACTCAGGTCTGTAGAGAGCCTGGCTCCATCTTCCCAGTGACCTCTTTCCAGGCGCTGGCAGACTGCTATTAGGTCTCCCCAGAAAATTAACAACCTTATTTCATTATGGGAAGGGACCAAGGGTCTTAAGGGTCCTACCTGCATTGCACTGCCTGTACTTGAGCCGAAGAAGCTCATTGTCCTGTCTCACAGTCCCATGCTCCACCAGTGCACATGAAACAGAGGGGTCCTTTTCTTGCAAGAGTTGTCTCAGTGTGGACCCACTTAGTATTTGGAGAAGAGCTGATTCCAAACTTTTTTGATCAACAGGACATTCTTGGCTTTTACAGATAATGTAATGAAGGGGCTTAAATACCCAGTATGTGGTGGCTACCATTAGCTGTTTTAACATTGGTATTTTAACATTTGCCATTTGCAAAGAATTAATTCAACCTTTGCACCAGAAGTGCTGTAAATCTTACCATAACTATCATCTGATAGTAATTGGAAACTTTCCTAATTGAGCCAATTTCTGATAAGATATACACACAGTCCCTTCCATCACCCACTCACTTATGTTGATCCTGATCCTCTCTCCACATACTAACACACCAAACCTTTCTGGCGCTCCAGCAGATATTAATTTTCCAAAGTAAAAACAACATAGGGAGGTACAAGAACATACTGTACATGGGAGAGCTTTGAGTACAGTTTAAATGCAGCCAATTTCTATGAAGTGGGTCAAAACCAGCCACATTGTGAAAGGATACACTTTAAACTGAAAAAAAAAAATAATCAAAAGATTATTTTCAAAGCAGTTTGTTGCAAAGAGGAAAAGTACCTCGTCTCCTAAAGGGCTGGAGAGTCTCTTTTGTCTACTGTTGCTGAAGTTAACTGTAGTTAGTTTTGGCATGCTGCTTTTTAAGCTCCATGGCTGGCGTACAGTTATCACTAATTAAACACAGTGGTCATACGAGTGGAAAATTCAACAGTTTAGTTTATGCTGCTGTAAAAAATGTAATGAAATGTACTCTTTTGGGCTTGATTTAGAAAAATCACCACTGACGTCAATTCCATAAATTAGTAATCCTATGTTAGACCAAGGTCATTTTCATATTAAAAATAAGAAAAAACTAAACCTATGTTCAAATAACATTAACAGACTGCTCTCAGCTTCAGACAAAGATAGGAACTTGCAGTGGAAATTACATCTTTGTTCTTGACAAAGAAGAATTCATAGGCCTTGCTGAAATTACAGTTCACAGAATGAAAACTTCCTACTAAAACCATGTAGATACTTTAATCATTGTCAATAGTCCTAGAACAATCTTACACAGGTCATTGCGGGATTTTGTGGATGAAGTTTTTTCAAAGTGGACTGCAGTCATGTAGGTTTAGACGTACAGTACATGATTAATCTTGGGACAAAAAGTTTGTTCATCAGAAATCATTCTGCAGCTTTTTTAATGGACAAAATGATCAGTGGAGCTAAACCAAATTCAAGGGTTTGGTTTAGCTCCACTGATCCAAATTCAATTTGGACCCACCTTAGACGTAAAAGGTTGGTACTTCCACTTGGTCCTGCATCCTTGTTATGTGATTTTATAGAATTACTGAAAAAAGCCCTTGCTTTCAAAGAAAAGAAAAAAAAGGAAAATAAACAAAATGAGGTTATGCATTGTAGGTATCTGTGAGAGCAGGAAGTGGGGCTAAGGACCACGTAGGTCTCTGTTTTTTCTGTTCTTTCCGGTCCATGAAGAAATACATCAACAAAAAGAATGCAATTGTTTATTCATACTGGAATACTGTTCATGATTTGCCTCCCATTTCAACTGTGATGGTCTACAGTATAAATATGTGTTTGGACAAATTGGAATAGCTATTTTATTTATGAAATAGGCCATAAAGTCTCCTGTGGAGTTTTTGACACCACACCTTGTAATGTGTATTATATCAAGCTGCACTATGCAGCAGTTATGAGGAAAGTCCTCTATGGCTAAGCATTTTTTACAGAAAACCTAATGAAATTCTATTATGCATGTTCTGTAGCTAGTTTTTAAAAGTTAATAAAGTGTTCTGTTTGATTTAGGGCTTAATTCAGCATATGGGCTAATTACATTCAAAGTTTAATTTTATTTTTAAAAAGCTGAGATACTTTTGAATTATAGATGTGTAACCAGAACACCCTTCATGGGTAAACTTGTGTTTTTTCCTCCCTCTCCTTACTTAGAAAGTGTCCAAACCGATTTTACTTATAATTTAAAGTATATTTTTCTTGGCCACTCTTAACTACCTACAAGCCCAGCAGAGTGTGACCAGACATCTGGACATCTTGGACTTCAATTGACTGCTCTGATCTCCTGAAAAAACAAAACAAGCTATTCCATGAGCACCAGAGCTAACAGAGCCTGGTTTCCTATGGATTTGTGTCCCATTTCCTTTATATCCCAACAAATAATAAACCCAGCTAGAGACAATATATCCTGTGGCTGGTCTGGAGCTACAAGTGTGCTAATTGCCCAGCCAATATGCTCGTGCTCTCAGCTGGTCAGGATGTGTGTGCTGACTGTCTGTCTGGCCTCCACCAGGCAGTATATATATTTTGCCTTTCTAAAAAGGCTGAATACTGTCTAGGGGAAAGGAGGCACTGGGTGGAAGGCAAAAAGGTACTTTTTGGCAACCACTTAGTTTAATAAGTGGTTCTTACCTGTGCTCAGCATACTACTTACTAGAAGTGAGTGGTCTTTCAGACTTTTATCCCTCCACATTGGCCAAACAGGTTGTGATTTTTTTTTCTTTATGAGAGTATGTTAAAACTTAGGAAATGCTAATGTGTTCTTTTCCATGCTGTTGCTTTTTTAGCTTCCTTTTTTGTACAGCTACATGTGTTTTCAAAAACACTGCCTTTTCTAATGAAAGTCACTATTTCATCTGAATTGGGAGCATGATTTGAAAATTCAAGGAAAACATGCCAAGAGTTCTATAGTATTCACTTTTAGCACCTAAATAGTATTAGTTTGCAAGTAAGCTGTAGAGCCTTAGGTGGGAGCTGAGCAAACTGCATTAATCACACATGTAGTTTAATATTTCAGTCAAATGTAAAAGTGGGAAATCCGTATTTAGTTGCTTAAAAAACAAACGTCAAAACTGCCAAGCTTCCAAAAGCTTTTACGAATGCCAGAAAATTTGAATATTGATTTGGGAGCAACATGCAGGATTTTCAAAAGAGCTTTAGTGGTGTTTGCATCCAGCTCTCAATAATGTTTAATCAAAGTTGAGTGCCTGAGGTGTTTTGAAAATCACAGCCTCCTGAACATACTCTGGGGCCCTTCTTTGAAAAATTTGTGTTTTTCAAGGATATAGAGGGAATGGGTAAATTTGTGTTCATGTGCATGTCTAGATGAGCAAAAGAAGACACCAAAGATTATGAATGCCAGGTTCAAAAGAAGGAAGTGGCAATGAGTCTTCATTTTTTTTGCCCAAGGATGTTATAGACGTCCACAACATTGTTGGACTTGAAAAATTCACAGAAAATATTTCTATCAAAGGTTACAAAATTAGAAGAAACCATGTCTAGCTCAGAAAGTCCCTAATCTGAAAGTAGTTGGAGGTTGGGAGAGTCTCAGGAGGAATAGAATTGCCCTTTTCTAACTCCACCTTAGAGAGCTGGTACAAGGAGTTTTGGCAATAAGCTGGGAACAATTTACTGTAGGGAAAAAAGGGTAAGATCTACACCTGTGATGCTGTGCCTTGTTATCATAAGCTAGCAAAATCCATACTCCAGGGCTGGGAAACATAACTTTGCTGATGCAGCAGCCCCTCTTCATCTGTTATGTCCCAACAGAGAAGTAAGTCACACACAATCCTAACTAGAAATCAGTGCTTCCAATAGATTTCAAAAATTGCCAAGTAGAAAGACTGGTTTGTTTCAGAAGGGAAAAGAAAAGAAAAAAGAGGAAAAAAAGAAAAAAAAAAGAAAAATAAAAAGCAAACCATAAAATATTAGGTGATTGAAACTCTCCCAAAAGGACATAAACAACAACCCAAAAGCTAAAAATGACAGGAATTCTTTTCATGTTGACTGTCTTTTGCAGTCTTGTTACACCCGGTATTTAAGGTTTATTTCTAGGCCAACCAGTTTTTCTTACTGGCAGTGCCTGAGTTATCACACACACTCTTGCAGGGTGTGGATTTATTTTTAAACCCCACAATTTTAGCAAACCTTTCAAGAATGTTTTACACAGTGATATCAGAGAATCAATTATTCAGACTGGTTTTAGGTGGATTTTCCCTCTTCCATTTCCTTGGTTATTAAAGAAAACAGTGAAATTTGGATCAGAACTTAAGCTATCCAGTCCAAAATACATTTTTAACTGCACGGCATCAAGTTGACATATGATGTGACACGATGTAACATAACATAAAACAACAGTACTCTGCATAACACATTAGAAATTAAAAATAAATATTTCCTTTGGATCCCATTGGTACTATCAATTTTACTTGCACATCTCTAAATTATGTTTGTTCCTCTCATGTCTTGCCTCTTAGTCACTTGCTTAGGTGAAGAATCAGCCTCCTCCCCCCAACAGGTTGGTTAAAAACATGTGTAACATATCCACATTCTTGGCCTTTAGAAGCAGAGAAAAATCAGATCTTTCCTCTGGAATATTCCCTGATGTTTGGCTGATTTTTTTTGTTGGTAATTTCCTTGTTTTCATTAAAGTTGTCATTAAACTTAAGGAAAAACTAAAGCTGGAAAAGCTGAAGTACAATCTGAGGTGGTAATAACATGTATCTTAATACTCATCATGCAGATACTTAAATGTATACATAAGGAAATCAGAAACAGGTTAGTATGATTTAGTAACAGGTAAAGTCAGATGATCTTCATACAAAATCTATAGATTATTTTTCCTATTGGTAAAAATTATGTTGGTAATTAAAAACCATATGGTTCCTGACAATTAATGGAGAATCAATTAATATAATGGGCTTTGGAAAGCAGTTATGAACATCTGCATTGATATCAGTGAGGAAAAGAAAACTCAGAGAAGTGCACATTTTTAAAAGCACTCTCTTGCCTAAATGTCTTGGTTTTCCAGCTTTGTGTAACATCTGTCGGGCCTGTTTTCCAGAGATGTTGATCAAATATGAATCATTCTGACTTCTGATGGAGCTGTCCTTGAGCTGTCCTTCTGATTATGTCCTTGAGAAATTGAAACTTTTGGTTCCTAGTTGTCAGACACAGTAAAGAGGGGTAATAATGATGCCAAGATGAGTTACTGGCTTAGCTAAAGAGGCATGCATGTGGCTAATTAGGTGTAAAAGTACAAATCACCCTAGCTCTATGATAGCTCTGCACCATGCGGTGAGGGGAGAGTGAGATTAGGCTTTAGGAAGACCTTTCTCACAGTAGGGACAGCCCAACACTGTAACAGTTTGCTAGAGGTGGCAATGGAGTTGCTGTTACAACTGCTCTTTATGGGCAGGTTAGATAAACATCTGTCAGCTATAATATAAGTACAGGTGATTCTTCATTGCAGCTGAAGAAGAAAAAGGTAGTGTCTCCTGGGGCCTCCTTCAGCCCCATTTTCTCTGTCTTGTTGTAGGTTTCCTTGGGTGTTCTTTATAGCTAGAAAAGCACCAGAAAGTTTACAGTTCCTTTAGCATAGCACTCTGCCTAGGCTGAAAAACTCTGTTGAGAAAGGTGTATTGTGTAGTTAGAACTGTATTGCACTCTATGGGAGAAATTCCCTTCCCCTTCTCCATGACATTCATGTCTCCTTTTTTGTAGATTTGAATTTGCCTTTTTAAAGCTGGTTTTTCAGGCAAGCCATTTATTAGTTAAACAGGCATCATCTTTCAAAGCAGCCTTAGCCCATGGGTATACAGCTGGAAACAGCAGTGTGCATTTCTCTGCCTTGAGACTCCTTCTTCCAGGAACAGCAGCAGTGTGGTTAGAACCTATTGTTATACCAGAAGGCTGCAAGGCGAATGTGTTTGCTGCTCTCTTTGGTTGTGAGGCTATTCAATCAGTTGCTGGGTAGCTGCAGGGTAACTCAGAATCATTGATGTGAATGTGGAAATGTTCTGTCTTTGGGCTGTAACTTCTCTGACTGGCATATGGCTGCAAACATCCATAAGAAATCTCCATCTATTTGTAATGATGCAAATGATTGGTAGAGACACCATGCTCTTTGGCAGTCATTGCATCATGTTAGTCATGTACTACTGACTTTTAGTTGGGAGCATGATATCAATAACTACTACAAGTCAGTTGTGTATAAACAACATATACAATAGCTTGTAACACTGAATCAAGATGTTGGTCCTACAGGTATTTTGGGAAAAAAAATGTAAACACACCTAGTTTATAAATGTAGAATATTTATAAGTGTGTATGTGGGCAGAACCAGCTCCTGCCAAAGTCTGATGGGTTTTTATTACAGGGAGTCATTGAAATTTGAAAAACTAAACTCTACATTATGTTTAAAGGACAAAGCTACAGGTTAGCCTTCCTATCCTGCCCCAGTAATGAACTGGCCTTTGGTTCAACTACCCACTTTGGGAAAGACTTCTACAAAAGCAATGAAGCTTTTGTTTTTAAAGATATATTTATTCCTAGTGGGTGCCAGTCAAAATCTACCACTAGGGCAGATAGATTAGGTGAGAGCAGCATCTCTAAGTTCTTATCAACTGCTTTTTTTCAAACTTCACTTGATCCTGATATGGCGCTTTTGTTTCTCACTCACCTGCAGAGCCTGGCGTTTGCACTGTATTTGGAGATCCTCACTACAACACTTTTGATGGACGGACATTTAACTTTCAGGGAACATGTCAGTACGTTTTGACGAAAGACTGCTCCTCCTCTGCCTCGCCCTTTCAGGTGCTGGTAAAAAACGATGCCCGTCGGACGCGTTCTTTCTCCTGGACAAAATCAGTGGACCTTGTGTTGGGCAGAAGCACAATCAGCCTCCAGCAGCACCTCACAGTGAAGTGGAATGGGACCCGAATTTCACTACCTTGCGAGACACCGCAATTTCAGATCGATTTGGATGGTTATTTGCTGAAAGTGACAACGAAAGCAGGTAGGACAAGTCTATGTGTGTGTCTGTGTATGTTTGTGTGTGTGTCTTCTTTCTCTCTGAAGAACTTCTCAAGTTCAGCATGAACAGTAGTCAGTAAAAAAGCATGATAGCAGTAATAAATATCATTATAACTCTTTAGAGTTTAGAGAAACCCACAGCGCTTTCAAAATTCCTGCAGCCCACAAGCAGACGGAAATCCCAGCTATGAGTTTGAAGTCTGCAGGATATTGCTAAGCTGTGTTTCATTCTTCAGCTGACAATTAACTGCCTGAATAGACAAATGTGCCATGACTTTCACTTGCAGTAACTTAAACGTGGCTTATGCAGAGTATGGTGGGTTGACCCTGGCTGGACATCAGCCAAACATGCCCACCAAAGCTACTTTATCACTCCCCTCCTCACCTGGACGGGAAAGAGAAAATATAATGGAAGACTCATGGTTCAAGATAAGGACTGGTAGAGATCACTCAGCAATTACCATCATGGGCAAAATAGACTCAGTTTGGGGAAACTAGTGTAATTTATTGCCAATCAAATGAGGGCAGGATTATGAGAAATGAAGTAAAATCTTAAAAAAAAGCCTCCACACTCCCAATCCCCTTCTTCACAAGCTTATCTTTACTCCCAATTCTCTCTACCTCCTCCTGCCCTGAGTGGCATTGGGGAGGTTGGGAATGGAATTTGCAGTCAGTCCATCACATATTGTATCTACCAGTTCGTCCTTCTCAGGGGGAGGACTCCTCACACTCATTCCTCACTCCAGCATTGGGTCCCTTCCATGGGAGAGAGTTCTCTGCAAAGTTCTCCAATGTGAGTCCCTCCCATGGGCTGCATTTCTTCACAAACTTCAAAAACCTGGGTCCCTTCCACAGGGCGCAGCCCTTCAGGAACAGACTCCAGCATGAATTCCCCACGAGGTCACAAGTCTTGCCAGAAAATGTGCAAGTGTGGGCACACAGATAGTGTGGGCTCCTCTCTTCATGGCTCCAGGATGGACTTCCCACATGGTCACAGTCTCCTGTAGGCATCCATTTGCTCCAGTGTGGGGTTATCCAGGGGCTGCAGGTGGATCTCTACTTCAACATGGAACTCCATGGGCTTCAGGGGGGCAGCCTTGCCTCACCATGGTCTTCAGCATGGGCTGCAGGGGTATATCTGCTCCAGTACCTCCTCTTCCTCCTTCTCCGCTGACTGCAGGGTTGTTTATCTTACACTCTCCTGCCTCTTTCTGTCTGCAGTTGCACAGGTCTTTCCTCCCCCTTCTTAAATGTGTTATCCCAGAGGTGCTACCACTGTTGCCAAGGCCGAGCCCATCTTGGAGCCAGCTGCAACTGGTCCATCTTGGAGCCAGCTGCAATTGGCTCCATTGGGCATGGGGGAAGTTTCTGGCAGCTTCTCACAGAAGCCACCCCTGTAGCTCTCTGCTTCCAAATCTTGCCATGCAAACTTAATATATAGTATTGTTTGATACTTACAGATAAGAACAGAGAGGAGATCAGTTCTTAAACATAAAATTCAGGTTTTTCAAAGTTGCAGCAACATATAATGCAGTTTAAGTGAGCAATTATATAAATTCATGGTTATAGTGGCTGGAATAAGTTTAAGTTGTAAAATTATGGAAATATTTTACTGGGGCTACCCAGCATAATGGAGACCCTGGTTTAAAAAACAAGGCCTAATTTACTGTTCAGTGCCATCTTATTTGGCTTGCTTTGTGTCCGAGTAAGAAGTTGTCTGCAAGGAACAGAGTCTACAGCACCACGAGCAAAAGGAAATTAGAAACTTTATAGAATATGCTACCTTAGTTCTAGAAACAGGGAAGGGAGATAGCATTCTCTCAGGTCTTTTGAATCTTAGAAAATACATTAATTGTCAAAATACTAAAGCAGAGGACTTACTTTTGTTTTGATAAGCTGTTCTGAAACTATAGTATCCTTGCATGGATAAATACTGAGGGGAAGTTTAAAACTTTCTCATTAGCATGTGTTAGCTACTGCTATAGTCCTGAGAGATTTCACTTACACAGTGAAGTACTGTTTCAGTGAGAATACTATTTACTGTTAATTCAATTAAATGCCATGTGAAAGCAGTGAAACCAGTCTTTCTTATGGAGTGATACGGTCACAGGCGTGACGCATAGTCATACTCATTATCTAGCATAATTTTTTTTCAAGAGGGACACTAGCACCCACTGTTGAGCTGAGAATTTAGACACCTGTTCATATAGCCTCTGGAAATGTGAGTCTGCATAATGTGGATCCCAGCTCTGGGCTCATTCCTCAAAGTGGCAATGCAGATTTTTGTGGCTGTCTGTAAAATGCACACAAGTTGACCATTATTCGCAACTTCTAATTAGAAGCATCTTGAGGGTTTTTCTTTGCAGCCAGATGAACACCATGAATTCAGGCGATGTGGATTTCATTAGCCAACCACAGGCCAAGGAAAGGTTTTCAACTGAAGATGAATGACAGCTAATCCTGTTGCTATTCCATTTGTCTCTGGTGCAAGCCTGATAAATGACTGCACACATCTTTGTCCATGTGTTGGCAGAGGAAGTGCAAACATGGCATATGACAACATACCAAACAGTGTGTAATCACTGCAAATTATAGCCTAAATAATTCGTCCTCTTAACGGAGCAAGATCAGGTTTCTCTCACTGAATACAGCATGATGGGCCAAGTCCTTCTTTCCTCAGCACATAAGGCCTGGAAAGTAGCAGAATGGCCTGGCTCCATTTTGCTGGGAGAGGGCAAGCAGCAGTGAGGCTGTAGAGAGGAAGAATGTGCTGAGTAGAACTAGTTTAAAGGCAAACATTTTGTTCCACAGGAAGTTCCTGTGTACCGGGGGAAAAAATTGGAGAAATTTCTGTTTCAGAAGGAAACATGGATTTTTAAGAGATATGCTTTCCCAGTGTACATTGAAAAAAGAGAAGAAGGGGGGAAGCATTGAAAAATAAGCAAAACTTCTGCACTAGAAGTAAAATTCAAAGTAAAATTGGGCTGGGAAATGCAGGTCTGGTGGTTACAGCTCAGCCAGCATTCCCACGGATTTTGGTTTTCCTTTTGCAGAGCTGGGAATTGAGCCTTGGGTATAACAGGGAAGCCCAAAGCTTCAGGAAGTCTTGTGGTCCCTGGCTACAGGGCAATGTGCATGGCAGGGCAGTCCTGGAGTTTCATACCCCGATCGTTCAGGCTTCCAGGCAGCCCACCAGGCGAGCTGGCAGGAAATCAGCTTGGAGCCTTGCCTGTGCTATGCTGGAAGTTCATTGAATACGATATGTCTCCCTGAAGCATTTCAGTTCTGATGAATTGGCATTTTCCACTGAAAACCTGTTTAGTTGATAAATTCCTCATCCGCTGTAGCACTGGATGCCATGCAGCAGAAGTCCTTGCACTCTGCACTGACAGCTGTGGATGTGCTTGGGATGAGTCCTTATCCAAAATTTGTGTGTTAAAAAAAGAGTAGAATTTCAAAGGGCTGGTGGTACTTATCTATTCCTCTATTGCACGAGCATTTTGTTTTCTCTGTGCTATCTTTTACACAAAGCCACATTGCTGCACTTTTTCTGTACCACTTTGGCATTAAATCTTTATGGAAGGGCCATTGGCCGGTTCTTGAGGATTCCTTTAAATCTCAAGGATGCCAGGAAAATCATGCAGAACAATTGATGAAAGCTTCCATCATGAGGAACTCAGTGTGCGATGTACATAAATCACACAAATTGTGATTTAAAATGGAGTACATAATGTGCCAAGTTAAGAAATCAAGTAACAAGTTAGTTAAGCATTCTTCAAAGAGAGAGGATAATTGGAAAAAATGAGAAAGTAACTCAGAGAATATTCCTTTTCTGCACATCCCCAGATGGGACAGATGTTGCATCCTTTGGCTTCACATCTCTTGGATTCTGATTCTTGTCCAAGTGAATGGGAAACTCATCCATTTTGGGCGGGGGGAAGAAAGGGGGGTATAGGCACCAAGAACTCTTCCAAACAGTTTCTGTCTGCCAAGGAGACCCTTTCAAGCACTGCTCTGTAGCATAATCCCGTCTGTCACAGCTCTCGTTGGTTTACAGAAGCTAACTGGATTTTCTGCTTGTGAACAAATAAAAGGCACACACTGCACACAGTGTGATCAAGCTCCAACAAAATTATCATGCATGTAGGAGTAAATACCCTTCCTTGTTACTCCAAAAAGGAATAAACTCTGTTATGGACAGAAACCTCTAGGCTGTTCATCAAAGCCAGAAATTACCCTTCCATCTGAGCAATTACAGCAGAATAAAGTGTAATTAAGCCATACCAGCTAGAGGAAAGTATGTCCATGAGGTAGTTACACAGTGAGTCTCTTGAATGAAATCCAGTAATCAAAGCAAGAGTCTCTATAGATTTAAAAATGTGCATTTTTATATGCTGAGAAGAAAAGCCATAATTTTATGTTATTCTTCTGCATACATGGAGGTCTACAAAAGCAAAATGTAACAAAAATTAACTCAGGTGAAGAGGGCATAAATATTCAGGAAAATTTTCTAGTTAACCTTTCATAGATAATGTATTTTCACTGAAGGTCAGTAAGTTTTGTCTTGAGGAAAAAAAATAGTCCTAAAAGGAAAATTAAGATAAAATCCTTAGCCAGTCTTTTCAGACTTTGTTTAAAGTAGGGAGGTTCTGCGGGAGCTTCTCTGGGGGAGGAATTTGAACACAGCCTTTAAAACTATATTTATTTTCTGAAAAGAACTGTCTGAGAATTTGGATCTTGATGCTTTAAACTTTGAGAATGTGATTCTCAAGTCTGAAGAAATCTTGGATTATAAGTTAATGGCAAGTATTTTCTAAATGCCAGCACAGCAGTATTAATCTTGTGTCTGCAAATCAAACTGTGTTTTGTTTTGTTCAGTGTTGTCAGAAGCAAAGACAGCTGGATTTTGAATTTGTCCAGCACTGATAGTGTATGAAGCAGCTTAAAAGGCAGTTTTCCCCTTGCCACTGTGCTGGCCTCATTAACAGTTGTAGTCTTGCACAATTTCTCTGTTGGCTGGGTGTAAAGTGTCTTTGGAGGAGGAGACAGTGGCCCCATCCATGCTGGGTTTATGAGGTAATTTTAAACTGATTTCAGGCATAATTAGCTCAGGATATATTTGTGCTATCATTGCTAACCTATGGTGGTAAGAAAACAGTGTTATTGACTGTAATGACAGGTGATGCAGAATTACCTTCACAGCCTTGACGAGTAAATCATTCCCAAAACTCTTTTAGGTGACATGGTGTAACCTACACAAACACTAGGGCAGGATGTTAAGATGGCAACACACCCCTTCTATAGCCATAACTGCTGCTTGAACGTCACCCTCTTCCTCTGCAGCGCGGGTAGGAATTGTCACAGGAGACAATGGGATGTGTTGCTGAAGGAAGGGTTCCAGCTTTGAACTGAGTCACTGGTATGTTAATTACTTACATGAGGATAGGACAGGATTTGGATCACACAGTGACAAGCACTGATTTACAAGAGGAAAGGGTAGTGCTAAGCCAGCCCACACAGCAAATGAAGAAAGCTGGAGAGAAGCCCTGGTCCTGCACCACAGAGTGATGCTCTTTGGTATTCTTGGCTAAGAAGGGAGAACAGGGTAAAATCTGGATTATCCTGTTTAAAAGCAGGATCCTGTGTTTATTCTTAACTAATTGCTGCTCAGAGGTATTTTAGGAGAATAAATTAACATCAGCAAAATTATTTGTGATCTTCAGATGCAGGTTTACTGCAGATGTGACACAGAATCATTCATGAGACATTGGAAATAATTACAAGAAAGACCATTTTTGAGTAGAAGTTAAGCAGCAATGTTTCTTGTTGTTTTTATCCCAAATTATATCAAAACTGTTTTCCCTTATGAGCTGCCTATTTACTCCTCAAAGAATGGAATTCATTTAATTTACAGTCACTCAGGTAAAAACTAGAAGTTTAGTCTCCGCCTGATCTCTGGTCCCTCTAGAGTATTTCTGGGAACAGAAGGACATTCAGAAAGTAGTTTATTCTCTCTGCATTAGACAATCCTGTTGTGAGCCAGAGCTGCCTATTTTACTCCATCAAAGGGCCTGGACAGCTGACTTAAGCTAGACACCAGCTTTTAGATGGGCACATACAGATAAAATGGATTTCACTCACCGTAAGTAACTTTGATTTTGATGTTCTGGAAAGCAAATTGTAGCAGAGGACTTACTCCCAGCCACTAGATGATGGTTTGATGTTTACCATAATTTCTCAGTATTGCTAACTTACGCAGACTACTTCAAAAGGTTCATTGTTAATGCCTTTTGAATGAACAGTTAAAATCCAATTCAGAATGCTTTCTTATAACAGTTTTGCCCATCTGATATATCTTTAATCCTTATAACTATTTTTACTCCCACAAATTAAGGTACTTGTATTTGAACAGTTGTATGCACCCCAATGAGCCATCACTGTCAGCTTTGTAGGCAGGAATAGGATGTTTGCCGTAAGGTGCTCACTGCTAGAGTCTCATGGGACATGGACATTCTTGTATGATCACAACCTTTGCAATGGGTGACAATGGCTGAACTTCTGGGCCCCCTGCAAAGTCAGCTAGAAATTTACCACAGCGAATTCAATTTTAAGAATTTTGCAAGAGCTTTCCTTTGATGTTGAGAGTAGTCCTGCCTTGGCTCCATATTTTTTAGGATGACTCCATTCATTAACAAGAAGGAACAAAAATGAGAGATAAGCATGAAGGTATTATAATTGACTGTAATTTAAAAACCACTGCACTTGCCAGAGATGCTTACTGGGAGCTATGGGAGCTATATAGAAATCTAACAGCATTATCAGATTGAAGCTAATGGCTTTGTTCAGGTTCCCATAAACACTGTTTAACAATCATAAGGTGCAATTTGTTATCCTCAATTTCTTTTTTCTTTTAATGTACTTTTTTTTCTTATCTTTTTGTTAGGCTTGGAAATCTCATGGGATGGAGACAGTTTTGTGGAAGTCATGGCTGCACCTCACCTGAAAGGCAAACTCTGTGGTCTGTGTGGCAATTACAACGGGCACAAGCGAGATGACCTTATTGGGGGGGATGGGAATTTTAAGTTTGATGTGGACGACTTTGCTGAATCCTGGCGTGTGGAGTCCAATGAGTTCTGCAGCCGCCCACAGAGAAAACCTGTACCTGAGCTCTGTCATGGGACAGTCAGAGTGAAACTCCGAGCTCACCGGGAATGCCAGAAGCTCAAAGCATGGGAGTTCCAGAGCTGTCATTCAACGGTGGATTATACCACATTTTACCGGTAAGTGTGGCTTACTGTGGATGAGATACTAAGTTACTGTATGAGGAGAAAAAACACTAAGTAGGCCCCATTTCAATAGCATTTGAACATGTGGTAAATTGTTTTTCTAAGAATTAATGTACAGGTTTATAGTTTTCTGAGTCCAGAATGAGAAGATGGTCCCGAGCTAATAGACCTGAGCAGCCAACAGGCAGGCAGGCTTGTGATAACCTAGAGAAAAAGTACTTTTGGAGACTGAGGAAGGAGGGAGAAGAGACCTCAAAACGTTTTTGTAAACTCCCTCTGACTTCAAAGTCAGTTGTAAAGTTGAGGCTGACTTTAGTTGCTATCGCTTGTGGTCCAGCAAAGTGTGCCTTCCCAGAAACATTTTGAAAATTAATTTATTAAAGGAGGGATATTAAATATGACTACTGCCTCTTGGATGGTGTCGTTTATGGGTTGAGAGTTTGAAAAGGGAGATTTAACAAAAAATTCCATGTATGGCCCATCTTGCCCTGGGAGAAAAGAAAGATGAGGATCTAGAATCTTTGTCTGAATGAAGTATTTATGATTTTTTTATCTTTAAAATGCCTAAAGTCTAAACCAAAAAGACATATTTATGTTTAATTGGCATGAGTTTATTTACCCCTCACTCAATAAATAAAATTCTCTTTTCTTTTGATTGCCTGACATAAAAGGTAAGAGCAAGCCAAGTCACTGTTCCATGGTTGTGGATGGAGCTGCCTGATCTCTGTGCTCCCAGCTTTCTCCATTTGGACACATCCACTGAACTCTTTGATTTATTAGGAAAAGCTTTCTAGAATTACTTGATTTCCCTTATGCATTGCCTTTCCTCTTTTTTATAATGAGACAGAAAGACTTTTATCTAGTACATTTGGGACTGAGAAATGCTAGAAGACCTACAGCTTGGCTTGTAGTCTGTGTGCCTCTGCACTTATTTTGCTATGGTGTATCCCTGTGCTAGGAGCCTGGCAAAGAGTAAAGATTATATTGTGTGCAGGTTATAATACTTTATCTTTTCCAATGGCTGAAGGCACAGCAGAGAGCACTAGAGAAGCTAACACACATACAGGGTCTGTTGAACGCATTTCAGCAACATTCCCATCTCACTTCCATCGTCCTTTAACGGTAAGTGATGACAATGCAAATGGAAAACAGGCACAAAAAGATTTGTTTAATTTTGCAGTGGATTTTTTGGTTCCTTTTTTAAAGTAGCTCATGATTAATTTAGTGCAATACACTTCCTGACACCACAGCAGAAAGTGATTTATATTTTGGCTGGAACAGTCTAAAAAATTCTACATGCTTGCACTCAAGAATTACCGTAGACCTTTTCTGTTCCTTTAAAATGATGTCTAATGTTTGTCCTGGAAAGACAATGAAATCAAGCAAGTATTTAATTTGATTGTGTCCTTTTGTAGAAAAGTGTATTTTTCCCTAAGGAAATTTCATATTCTCTCAGAAGTAGCTGTTCATTTGTTTCCATTTAGATATTGCTAGCTGTTAGAATGCTCAGCTTCCAACACAGGAATAAAGATAAACTATAATTTATAACTAAACAATGGTATGTAGTAGAATGCTGCTTCTTGTTAGAAACTGCTAAAGTTGTAGCAAGGAATTTAGTCAATGACCATGGCCATTTTTCATACCAGGAAGTTTCTGTGAGAAGGTAATGATTATGACACATGCGTTCAAGAAAGTTCTGGAAAGCCTTCTAAAATAAATCTTTGTAGATATAAATATATGTGTGTGTATAAGTATAAATATGAGTATTTGAGAGATTTGCATTTTTCATTAATTTATTTTCAAAAAACTTATTACTGGTGATGTGCTTTTGCAGGAGATTTAAATTTCCATTAAAAGAATTTCAAATTAATACAGCTTTCAACTGAGGTTTTTTTGGAAAGGCATATTTAGTCAATGTTCTCTAATTTCAGGGTAAGTTTACCTAAAATTTTTTAAATTCTGATTTTTTACCTCTCAACAGGCTCCTAGCAGTAAGAAACGTGAGGAGGAAGAATGATTTGAGGAGTCAGATTGTTTTATTTTCTCCTAATACCCTCACTAAATTAAATAGCATCTCAGTTTTTACCCTCCAACATTACATACTATGGAATTTTTCCTTTTGAAATACTACATTTTCATGAGTTAACCTTTCTTGGTCATTCTTGCCTATATTACTGGCATTGCTTCATTTTAATTCTCCTAGTCGGATAGTCACCTGCTGTTAATAAAAATTCTCAGAAATAGAAATAAACTCAGCAGGAACATTAGGAATTAGGGTGTGTTTTCTCCAAATACCAAAAAAGGCAGCGAACAATGCATTGCAAACATTTGTCTGACATTGTGTTACTGAGGAGATTTCTGTAAAGATACCTCAAATTCACTTTAAGTCTCATTCTTTTTACAGCTGCAGTTTCTCCTTTTGTTAGCCATCCAAAAAACATACAGCATGATTTTCGTGATTGTTAAGTAAAAAGGATATAATTAATGTTTTACAGATTACAGAGACCATGATTTACAGAGACCTAGCTCCATGTAAATCCTGAGCTTGACCTTGAGAGATTCCTGACACCTTAGGTTTTGCATCTTGCCCTTAACCCTTTTTTTTGATGTTGTGACTTTGGTGACTTGTGTTTCCCTGCAAAGCATATGGCAAAAGAAAGCACAATATAAGTGTGTGAGAAAGGGTTTTGAAATAGTCCTGACTGCAAACTGACAAACTTAGCATCCAATTTTATACCGCTTTTTCAGTTCTTTATTTTGTAACTAGACACGTTTTATGGTTTTTAAATTGTGGTTTGCTTTGTTTAGTTTTGAGCTGGTATTTTTTATTTGTCTTTAATGGATTGCTAGTTGTTCAGTACTCATGAGTAATACTCTAAAAATAACCCTTAGGGTTGAACTTCTTGGAGGCAAGTTCATTGAGCAGGGAAATGATTTTGAATTTCCAGGAGATTTTGGTAAATTCTGTTAGAAGAAGAGATTAGCAGTTAGTGTCATCACCATTTCCACTTTTCTATTTTGGTATTTCAATATGGCTAAACACCATAGAGTGGTCCTTGAAAAAAAAGAGTAAACCAAAAAGTTACCAAGGTTACTCAGTAGAAAGTTTTAGACAAGATATTTAAGCCGTATATGCAATAAAGCTGGCACTCAAACTCCTGAAACTGCTCTTGAGTATAAGCAGAACAAAAAATAGGTGATACTGTCTCAATATCTTGTGCTGCTGTTACCAGAAAAACCTCTATCACATTATTAGACAATAATTTAAGCTCATGGATAAAGATTTGGGGATCTTGGGGAACCTGAGGAAGAAGAAGATGACTTTCTGTGCTTACCAAGCCAAGGCTGCAGGAGACACTGTAGAGAAAGACACAGGACACATACTCCTAGAACACCTGCCTTCATTAGCATCCATGGCTTTCTAGTAGGTTGGTGGGGTCTTTTTATTTAAACAATTGCATCAACAGATTTGGAATGTGACATCATCATGATATCAGTGTATCACCCATTTCTAATACACCTACACAGCAGCTGAGTTCACAAATGACTAATTAGACAGTGCTTGAGTCCCTCACTACTGCCATAACTTTGGAGAAAAATTCAGTATCTTGAATTTTCAGTTTTGCCATGCAGTAGATTTTTTTATTTCACATTGGAAAATTTTTGTCCCTAACCCTTAAGATAACTCTTTTTATGATTATTACTCTTCCTATTATTAATATATATTTTTGCTATTGTTGTTATTACTATATTTTTAACTGGCAATAGCACACTGAATAATTAACTACTCTTTTTCTCCTTTATAATTGTCCTCGGGTGTGTTTTTCTCTTAAACACTTGAATTTAATCATCAATATTTTAGGGCAGGCAATAATTAACACAGTAATAGCATCATTTGTTTGAATCTGTTAATCACATGCATTCAAGAATTGCAAATCTACTTTACTGCAATTCTTGACTTAAATGTTCCTTCTGATGTGGTGGCATTTCTCCATCTATAGTTCTCAGTTAATCAGTTAATGAGTTCTTATTTCAGTTAGCCTATTAACTTTATGCAGTTAACTGCTGCAGTCTTGCAGTTTTTCTAAAAATTTCCACTCAACTAGAGAAAATATTACTGCTTGGAGTTAAAGCATAAATTGCCATGTTGTGTAGCCCATCAGATCTCTGTTATTAAGATTGGCAGTGATGCTGTAAATGGCTGCAGAGAGCATGTGAGCCACTGCATTGCAAAGATAATTACAAACTCTGTTAGAAAGATGGGGACCAAGGGTTTGTGGCTTTGAAGCAGAAGGTTTGAAGGTTTTTTTCCCTGTTAACAATGATGTCCTACAGCTGTAAAATTCATATGGGTATGCCCCTATGTTCACTCAGCAGGATGGTACAAAAGAAATGTAGGCTGAAGAACGACTTCAGAAAATCCTGTTCAAGTGTTTAAGGGTTGGATGGCACTGGGATCTCTGGAACTCTCAGTTTACTGCCAAGGCGCATATTGCAAAATTCTCCCCACAAAGTTTTCAGGTCCTGGCTGTGAATTCGGGCACAACAGTTGCTCCGTCTGAAGCCAGGCTGCTCCAGGGCTCCTCCTGGAGTAAGTGCAGGGCAGCTGTAGCTCTTAGTACTCACCAGGGTGATTCCTCTCCTGGCTTCTGCTCCTGAACCAGCCTCAACATGTGTCTTTCCACCCACCCCAGGGCAGAGCTGGCCTGTGTCCCCCTTCAAGACAAAGCCAGTGGTGTTGGCTCAAGAAAAGGACTGATGACATGAAACTGTGACTGATCCCCTTGCAGACCTGGCACAGAGCAGGGGTTGGCTCTTGCTTCCACGCGCCTTGTCCTGAGGAATGGATGTTTCTGTGCCTGTCAGACTGCCTGCCCAAAGCTGGCCCTGAGTCTGGGTACGAGCAGCAGTGTAACCACATCAGAGAGGAGCTCAGGATGAAATAATTTACTCAACTTCTTGGGCAAATTGTCATTGAGCAGCTGTACGACCCAGGGAGCTTCTGGTTAGAAAGGAATTTAAAGATATTTTAAACAATTATTGTTTCTTTTTTTTTTATTTTTAAGCAAATCTGCAGCAGGATATGAGTTTTCTGTGAATCACTGAATCACAAATTGGGTACGGTTGGTGGGGACAGCAGTGGGATCATCCGTTCCAACTTCCTCGCTCAAGCAGGATCATCCTAGAGCACATTGCACAGGATTGTGTCCAGATGGTTCTTGAATATCTCCAGTGAGGAAGACTCTATAAACTCTCTGGGCAATCTGTTCCAGTGCTCAGTCACCTGCACAGTAAAGTTCTACCTCATATTCAGGTGGAACTTCCTGTGCATCCATTTCTGTCCATTGCCTCTTTTCCTATTGATTGGCACCACTGAGAAAGCCTGGAAACATCCTCTTGGCACCCCACCTTTACATATTTATACACATTAATGAGGTCCCCTTTCAGCTGTCTCTTCTTGAGGCTGAACAGGCCCAACTTCCTCATAAGAAAGATACTTCAGTTCCCCAGTCCTTGTTGTCCTCCCCTGGACCTGCTCCAGGAGCTCCATGTCTCTCTTGTATCCAGCAGCCCAGAACTGGACACAGCACTCCAGATGTGGCCTCACCAGGGCTGAGTAGAGGGGCAGGATCACCTCCCTTGACCTGCTGGCAATGCTCTTCCTAATCCCCTCAGGATACCGTCGGTTTTCTGGGCTCCAAGGGCACACCACCAGGTCCTTCTTTGCAGAGCTGCTTCCCAGCAGTTTGGCCTTCAGCCTGTACTGGTACATGGGGTTATTCCTCCCCAGGTGCAGGACCCTGCATTTGCCTTTGTTGGACTTCAGACACTTCTGCTCTGCCCATCTCTCCAACCTGTTGAGGTCCTTCTGAAGGGCTGCACAGCACTCTGGCAGTAGATGTATAGGCACTGTGAGAGCCAGTGTGTTCCCAATGCTTGCAAGAGCTCTGGTGCTTGGGAACCAGTTCTCCATGCATATCTATCCAGACTGCCTACTGCCTTTCCTTTATGCCCCTATATGAATTATCTCCCAAACCACTAAAAGTCAACCTGTGCATTTTGTGTAAGGCTGTGATGCACTGACTGAAATACAGGTAAGAGACACCATGATTTAAACTGCTGGTAGCTGACATAGCTAACAATGAGAGAAAATGGACTTTGTGGTGTCTGATGCATTTTGAGATTTCTAGCAGCAAGCATCAAACTGTCCTGCCTGTATGCTAAACTACTGCATATGTGTAAGTCTTTAGATCACCATTGTTTTCAGCCCCTCCTTGAAGTATTTTTCATCTGATATAGCCAAGAGAGAGTGAGTGCAAGCTGCCAAAAAAATACTGTTTAGATTTAAAGATTAGAAGTTTGGATTTGGACAAATGGGTTGAGTGGTCAGAAAAGATAAATCTAAAGCCAGGCTGAGCACAATTATCTGCAGATCATGATTCCTCTTCGTCTTTCCCCACACCCCTGACCTTGGTGGGGTATTTTTCATGTAACCAAGTCCTGTCCACTTGTGTCTGTTTAGAAAAGTACCTCAGGAATTTAGGGCTAGGAAACATTCTTCTCTTTGTATCATTGGTTATTACAGCTGTAAAACATCGAAGCAGTGCCAGAGGATTCACAGATGTCTCCTTTCCTGTTGAGGTATTGGGATTCGGTGGGGGGAGGGATTAGGGTGGAGAGGGCTCCAAAATCTGACAAAACAGTGGTGTTGGATAGACACCATTCACCTGGGACCATCCATAGCTTGCTTCCAGCTGAGGAGTGTGTGCTTCCCCAGTGACCCACCTTGTACTTCCCTATACGGAAAGTTGTTGGTTTTTTTTTTTATTTAACAAGGAGAGATCTGTTATAGGAAAATCAGATGAAGCAGCATACTACTATGTGATTAAACCCCTGGAAGTTCCCTTTCCTTCAAGGGATGGCATGTCTGGAATGTGTTTGTTTTGTTTACCTAATTACATGATCACAACCCTACCTGTCCTTTTACACTGAACGGGATGTTATTTCCTACTGGTTGTAACTGCATTATGAGGCTTCATTTCTCACTCTTCCAGGAAAGAACTTCATTTGTCATTATCATGAATGGAAGTACATAGAGGCTTAAAATGAAAACCCACTTCTGCCTAGTAAAATTTCATTTCTTTCTGGTTTATTACATGGCTCAATGAAATTCAAGTCAGGTGTTTCATAACCAATTGCTGTCTTCCTCATTGTCCACTGCCTGACAGATGTGAGATTGCATGTGAAACTCTAAGGTCAGTTTGACTGAGACAAAAAGGATCCTGAAGGATGGTAGGCACTGTGGAGTAGGGAGGAGGAGGGGAGACATCCAACAGAAAATGCCCTTATTATTTGTCGATATGGACTGCATTCTCAGAAGCTGTTTTATATACTTTTAATAGAGATTTGATAGGTTGGTTTTGTTTGTTTTTTTATGGTGCCTTGAAGTCATGACGTAAAATTCTGATTCATTGAAGTTAGTGGGAATTTTACTGTATTTGGGTGACAGGTTTTCATCACTGTGACTTTTCCTGTCCCAGGCAGCTGTATTACAGTAATCTTTGCATCAGTTAGTCATCTCTGTTTTGTCTTCCCACCATTTGCTGTACCACAGGTAATTTCAGAAAGCTTCAGCTAGTTGTTTCATCAGCATTCTTTACTGGAGTAGACAAAAGAAAACACATTAGATTCTGGACACCCATATCCTGTTTGCTTGTCTGTTTTATCCTAGGGGAAAAATAAAGGGTGACTTTCCAAGGCAGAAGGCCTAATTTGTCTGGCCGCAGGCAACTGAGAGATCCTTTCTGTGTTTTACTGACTAGAATTCACTTGTGGCTCTTTTTTCTTGTGTGTATCGAACTTCTAGAAAAAACCTTCAGTGATAGGTCTGCTGTCCCTCACATTTTTCAAACCTTGTCTGATAGGCTTTAAAACATGGCTTAGGCATTATTTCTTTAATATAGACTTCACCCTCATAAATATCTTTATTAAAGCTACAATATTCAAATGCCACTACTTCACAGAGAGCATGCACATGCAGTAGGACTGCCCTGGTGAAATACAAGCACATCCCTGTTGCATACACTAATAAATAGTTTTTGAAAGAACCCTTTCCTGTTCTAGAAAGCACCACTGATGTTTTAGTATTATAATAAAAAGCATGATTTTTAAAAAAAGGAGAGAAGATGTGGAGAGGAACTGGTAGAAAAGCAGAGTGATATCCTCCCTTATGGAAATATTTAAAAATATGCCACCTGCAATTTGGTGCAACTTAATCCATTGCCAAAGAAAAAAATACCTGCTATGCTGAAGTATTCTTTTTAACTGCAAAAAGAAATCCCATTTTTGGAGACATGCTGTTTGGAAAAGTTGTAAGCATCATCAGAAGAAACCACCATATGTCTCTGTCAGGTAACACAGATTTTTAACTATGACTGCTAAAATATCCAAGACCTCTGTTTGATCTCATTTTAATTAACCTCTACAACAGGTTCTCAGCAGGGCTTTCTTTGTGAATTTGTTTTAATTTAATTTTAGCTTTTTATGTTTTAAGCTTTATTGCAGTATCGACTTCAACTAACACCCAGAGATGCTTAGCTGATGGCAATATGTCTATTTCTGTAAATAAATAATTCAAGAAACCAACCCATCAGCTCTCATTTTCTGCCTTAGGCAGAGGTCAGTAAATGTTGCAAGGAAGAGGAAACCCACCCATATGGTAGCTGGCCAACTGTGCCATGTCATACATGGGGAAGAAATCCTTTCAGGCCCCTGAGATGATCAGTTTACATCTCATAACATGAAATTTTAATTACCATTCCTTTAGCATGCATAACTGCAAAGCTACTATATTGCAGTTCCTATTTTAAGCCACCTGCAGTATATCCTTCCCAATTAGACACACAGCGAAGATGAGCAAGGGTGTTCATAAGCAGGCAAGTGAGATGAATTTGTGGGAAATGTTTTAAAAATAAGCTAAACCTAATCCTCCTGTTATTCTTATGAGTTCATCTATGCTTCTGGCAGGATAACCAGACAAAGCAGGACGTGAGCTGTGACCAGCACAAAAAAAAATTTCTGAAGAAAGTTTGCCTTAGGAAGATTTTGACAGCTCCAAGGAGCTTATCAAGCTTGTTCTCCCTATATTTTGGAGAGCTGACTTGCTGCACATGAGGTGTCCGTTCTAGAGACATTATATGGGTTAGATTTAACTGAAAGCTTTCTTCTGGGTGTTTTTAATACTTGGAGATTTTTCCTTCAGTTCTGCTGTCTTTTTTTCTCAATCTCACAGGGCATCCAAAAAATCTGGGATATTCCCAGGCTTTGAGATCTCTATGGACCTCTGCATTATGTCAGCTTTTAAGTAGCTGTCTGTGGTATAAAGCAGCAATCCGGGATACAGGCAAATCTCCTTCTTTCCTGTCTATCCCCATAAGGGCTTGCTGTACTGAGAGGTGTGTGAAGGTCCCATACTCCACACTTGCTCTCTCAAATGTACAAACTGCTAGTGTGTAAAGCAATTAACTTTTAATTATTCAAGCCTTGTTTTTCTATTGTTCTTCATGGCACATGAAGGAATCAGCAGTTCACAGACTGGTGATTTACACAGTCCCTCAAACAAACACAGCACAATCCATTTTGGGGGCGTCTCCTGTTGCTATTCAACCTGCAAAATGTTCACACCCTGGGCATCAAAGCTCTGAGAGCAAGAGCAGATCAAGCACTGTCAGTGAGATGAGAGACAGATGCAGCTCTTGATTAACTGTGAGCACAGACGTCCTACATATGCAGCAGGGCAAGTGATGGTGAGGGCTTGGGGCACGACAACAAAAGGTCCTGACGCCCCCATGGCAAGTTTTAGCACCTGAGGGTTATTGTAACCTTGGACATCGCAGCACCAAAGCAAAGAGCAGACAAGAATGGTGGCACAGGTACTTGTGCTAATCCAGTAGTATGTATTTATCCATTGTAAATATTTAGTATCACAATTCCTAATCTGGGGTAAGGTATGGGTATGTGTGTCAGGTTCACCCACTCTTTAAACTGTTGAGACACTCATTGGAAACACGTCTGTAGCTGTGCTCCTGTAGTTAACTCTGTCTCTGGTGGATTCATCAGAGCAGACACAGACTTACAGAAATTGCCAGTGTCATCCTGGAGCAGGGGTAGAACTAAAAAGCCACTGGATGCAAAGTACACTATAAAGAGCACTTTCCACACCCAAAGGGAGAAGTAGGGTTATGTTTTCACTCCAAATGGAGGGATCAGCATATGTGAGAGCAGGTGCCGTGATTTCAACCCTTCATTGTGATATGCAGAGGATGAGAGTGTTTAAATCTCTCTCTGACTCCCCTACTTAAGCCGGTTGAAATGAAAATTGTTGGTGAATGTTCTGGGAATACTGAAGGAAGTCGGAGCCGTATGTTTTTTTGCATTCCTGGGTACTCCTACAACTAAGATTCTGTTTACATAATATTCCTGAAACATAAAAGCTAAAATAAATCTAGCATGTGAAAATTAATAACAAGTCATTTCTCTTATGATAAGTCCAGAGGAAGCTGTTCTAAGTGTTAAGGTATTCAGACAGCTGATTTTTGTACATCAGCTCTCAAATGAGGTATGTAGTTTACACAGAGTGAGTGCTTGAGGTTATGTAGTCTATGAGTACATGAAGTTAGAGCTTGTTGAGGATGGTGGATACCATGGCAGCAAAGAAAAAGATTACAAAGCTGATTTCCTAAGTGGTCCTTCTTAGCACTTTACATTTTCAAATGGCAGTGTAAACATTTAATTCTCACTGTACCCTGGTTTAAAGTTGTTGAAATGAAGAAAGACTTCTTTGCTGTGCAGGAAGCCAAAAGCGGAGTTGAGATTAAAATGTGAAAATGCCTGGTTCCTGGCCTCAAACTCAAGTCCTTCTGATGGGATTTAAGAGGTTTCACATGCACAAAAAGTGTATTGTTTTATTCTTGTCAAAGCACAAATTCTCAAACTTTGAGAAAAAAGCATTTCTAGTTTTTTTAAGAAGGCACTAAATCTTGTCTGCTCCTTTAAGGCCCAGCAGAGATGACAACCTCATTAATATTCCATGCAGCAATGTGTCTTTGGCAACTAAGAACCCTAAAATAAGTCAAAACCTCGTAATTAATTGAAGCATGGGCTATAAAACACTTGATTTTGGAGCAGAAGGAGACAATATGCAAGAAAACCCCCACTGAACTCTATGTTCAGATATCAAAGATTTGGCTGAAGTTTGAAAGCCCATTTTTGTTGTTCTGCTCATCAGTCTGTCTACATGGTTTTTCTCTGTTGTATTAATTTTTCATCCCATTGTTCATGAAAAAAATTTCCATACTCTCTGCAGTATGGCAAGGTGATGACATAGATTATAGATGTCCTTGTTGTCCTCAAAGGATGACATAAACTTTCAATAATTTTAAGATTTTCTGTGGTTATAGAAAACATTTTCAAAAATGTCTTATGGATGGCATGAGGAATACCCTTATTGGCCTTGTGTCTGAAGGCAAAGACAGTTTGCTGAAAATATAGAGAAAACATCAACAATATGTCACTAGAAGTGATTGAATGTTGTTCTGTAATCAGACAACTTAAACAGATCCCACAAAAAGGTGCCTATTTTTTCTGCTGTTGAGCTTGTTAACATGATCTCAGGTTCTATATGTTAGTTAGGCTGTGTTTTGTCAACATCCGAAAAATGTAGTGGTTCTATTTTGCATCATGATTCTTCACTTTACAGAAGGCCCAAATCTTCACTGCAACCATTAGCAGTAAAGATCTGACTTCAAAATACCCATTAGCCCAGAACTGAAATACACTCCACAGGCATTTCAGTCCATTTGTAAGAGATATTTGGTTCGTATTTCAGCTCTCCTTTAACTCACCTGCTCTGATTTCCAGATATTTTGTCTCTCTGGTTAGTTTGATCTCTATACTGTTGTTTCAAACTGGTGTCTACCCATACCCTGCAGAAGAAGAATGCAATTAACAGGCATCTGTGAACTGAGTACTCTGCACAGCTGGGTGAGATCACGCTAGACATGGTGGCAGAGAGACACTGAAGGAACAAATTTCTCCAGCAGGATGTTCTCTCATGAGCCTGTGCTTTCTCCCAAGATGTCTAGACTGCTGCCTGACTTGACATAATCTATTCCATAGCCATAGCCTGTATTATGTGGTAGCCAGTGATATCACTGGCCAGCATTCCCATCTGTTTTTTGAGGCAAGGAATTCACACTCCATGGTTCTTTTTATCAGCTACATGCAAACTGTGCACTGTAGCCCCAAGTATTTTCTTCACCGACCTCATTTATTTCTCTTTGTCTCTTGGTGCTGTTCATATTTCTCTACAAATGATAAAGTACTTAGCCAGGAACACTTTTTGGTTATGGAATACCACAGGCAATTTTGTCAACATTCTCCTTCTATGGAAGTTAAATTTTTATATGAGCAGAGGATATTTAACTGTGGCACTGTAAGTAATAACATAAAAAGATGCTATTTATTTTCTTCGCTGTCCTTGTAGCAGACACAGGCTATGTTCAAAGTCATGCCAGGGTTTAAAATGTAAATGCTCAGAGAATTGTTGGTGAAATATGTTTTAGTTCCTTAACTGTGATGGGCCTGATCGACAGTGGTCTGTGCAAAATATTTAAAAGCTTTCCATATGACTAGGAAGTCAAGAGTTGACAAATTTCCTCAGTGTTTATAATTAAAACCCAGAAGAAGATATTAAACATTTACTGGTTTCTGTGTTGTGGTCAATATTAAGATTTATTGACTTGAGAACCATTATTGACTGGGGGAAACTAGACCTGATCTTTCTCTTAAGACCTACTAAATCTGGATAGTGACTGAAAACAGAAGGTTGCATGGTTTAGACATCCAATAGCAACCTATGCCAAGGATAAGAACTTCTTTGACTTTCTGAAAAAGTGCTAAGTTTTTACTCATGTTTTTTTACAATGCTTTAGGAAAATTAGTATTGCAGTAATGCTTTTAAGAGCCTTTTATTTGTGGAAATGCCCCTTTGACATATAATTGGTGAGGTTATGTGGAGCGCATGAAAATGCTGGATTGGCAGCCTTAGGGAGAGAGTTTTGTGTGTTGAGTTGGTAGAGTGTTAAGTGGATACAACATGAATAACAGCAACAGAAGTTTCTTGTGGTATCCTGCTGTTATGTTTCCAGCTCGGGGTGTGACACCACAGCTTGTTGAAGTCCACAGAATCTTCCCTATATCTGTCCAGTCCTTGTCTGTCTCTCAGTTACTGCAGATGATGACTTTTGTGACATGAACTGCTCCATCCTGAGAAGCATGTAAATGCACCTGAACTTGTTCCAGGTCACCACTACTTTGCTTTTGTGTTAAAAATTTTGTCACTTGGAAACATCAGATGCCTGAGAGTTGGAGCCAGGAAAGTAAGAGATCAGAGACTGATCTCATAAACCAACATATTACGTGACTATCACTCCTACATACACAACATATGTATTTTTGCTTGCTCCTAACCGTTGCCTGAGTTATATGCATTGCTAAAGAGCTGAACACAGAAATTAATCTCTTGCAGATGCTGACTTGTGGCTAGCAGCATCCTTCATTTTCAGGCTTAAGGTACTAATATAATTCTTAAGTCTGCTTTCCATTCAGATTGTGAGAAAGTCTTCCAGATTGACATGAACCAAGTCTTTGATTCATTTTATTGGTGGTGAGAGTGGATCCTCATGTCTCAGGGTTCTAGACAGGATTGTATTTCATGAAGTAGCCCAATAACCCACTCAAGAGTTAGATCCAGCAAAGAAGTTTATCCAGCCGCTTTTGACATCTCCCTTCCTGGGCAGCTTGGAGCCCATCAAATTACATGTTCAGAATGAATTTAGACTTCTTGGTGGATAAGCAAAAGGATTTGTTATGAGCTGAGTGGGGAGTAACCAAGAGAGGATTATTGTGCTAATGTGCGATAGGAGCAATTTTTGTAGTATTTAGTGTCAGCTGCAGGAAAACCAGCTTTATCTTAAGATTAGTGGTATTTCTGAAAGCTGGCAGAGACACAGGGATTGGTTTTCAAGGTTGTGTTTGTTTTGTCCTCCTCTCCTGTAGTGTCCACTGTCTGTTTTGAATGGAAAAGTGACGCCTTACTTACCCTAGGAAAATGCATTATGTTCAGGTAGCTAGTGTTTCTAGAAAACATAAGTTATAACTTCTTACAGAGTTTACCAGAAGCCAGTTGCCTCAATATTAAAAATTTTTAGTGTTCCTTTATATATCTTATAAATATGAATGCTGTCTTTCTGTGCAGTAATCCAAATGAAAGTGTGAAAGAATATATATTTCTTTTTTTTTTTTTTTGGTTGACCTTATGTTTCCCCCTGTCACAGTACAGGTGTGACAGTAATGGAAGAACATATTTACAGGTCTGTTGGGCAGCTGGAAAAAAGATCCCTCCCAGGGCTGTTCACAAAGTGAATCATTATCCTGACTGTAACAATAAATATCATGACAGAGAACATGTAAGGATTTATCCAAAGGTCACATTCACCCAGAAGGTTTCTCTGCTGAAAGAAGCTCTCAGCTGTGTTAAGATTAAAGAGTGTCAGAGAACCATAATGTGTGTGATTTTTTCACTCTGAGTAAAATATGAGCTGTTTGTCTAACAGCCCCAGGTGAGAGATGCTAGTGTCAGACCGCCTTGGGGCTGTCATATATATTTCCAGTGGGTTTTTAGTGTTCAAGAATAATCTCCTCTTTGATGCATTTATCTGACACGTCCTAAACTCCTGTGATGCCCAGGAGGAGAGCTTTGTCCTGCTATTCTGACTGCTTTAATAGTCACTCTGAAAAGGGAAGCATAATGGGAACAACTCAGACAAATGACTGAGGTCCCAGAAATGGAAGTAGTTGAAACGAATCACTCACCCTCTTACTTGCATATGCTGGTGGGCCAGTCCGTGGTAGCATGATAAGCATGTTATCTGCAGCAACAGGAGGCTGCTTGGGTGACTCATCCCTGGTGTGCTTTGGTGAAAACCTTTGTGTGAGATTTTATGCATGCATGAAAGGATGCAGTCATGTATGTGGCAGCACCTCTATGGCTAATCTTGTTAATGTGCTGCTTCTTTCATTGATAATATTTTAAAGTCAGGAGTAGTGTCATGGGTTTAATACTGATTTAGAAGCAAGAGTTTTGCCCTTAATGGTGCGCTGTAGCCCATGGTTGTATGATGTCTCTCTTTGGTCTGTCCCTAGCAGATTGCATCGTTTTTCTCCTCCCCTACCAATAGTGAGGGAGGCTCTCTGAGCTCAGGCAGGACACCTCAAACTTTCAGGACCATTCTCAGTAGTGGCTGTCCCCAGTAGATGCTGTAGAAAAACACTGTTGTGGCAGAGAGGAACATGGGGTGTTGCTGTACTGAATGTTCCTTGAGAAGTAATTGTGGTTATTGTTGTATCTGTGGACAGTAAACAAATTAATTTTCTGACATGTTGCAGAAAACACCAGAGAAAAACCACGAGAAAGTTTTATGTAATTTTAATAGCACTTTGTAATTTCCTACCCCACAAGTCATTTAATTTTTCATCAGAGGATTCAACATTGGAGGTGCACATGGTGGACGTGAGGAAGAAAAGATCTGCAGGTCTCTCCCCCTGGGTTTCCACTGTGAGTTGATTTTTCTGAAAACACTCAAGTGGCATTTTTTTCCTCTGTATTTTATAGAAGCTTCAAGTGATCACCTCGTGAGAAGTGGACCCTACTGAGGACTGCACAACAGGTTATAGGAAAATATTTAAACAGCCCAGCAAGAACTCTTCAGCAGCCAGTTAGCAGGTTTTGTATTTACAGCAAGGGGGATTAGAGTGACAGCTCTCTCAGCAGTGTAGCCATGCTGGTTGTTTGGATCATCTCTGAACCTGCTTTCTGACTCTGAGTCCACATTGTTCTTATGTTGGCTTGATCAAGGGAGTCACAAAAATTATTGTGGATTGTTATAAGAGATGGGTTTCCATGTATGACAGCTTTTAAATATGGAAAGTTGCCATGAAACACAACATGAGGAAAGAGGAAAACACCTAGGGCTGAACTGGTGTCATATTTCTGTTTTACTTCCGAAAAACCGAAAAATATAACCTTGTGCATATTCAAATTGCGCAAGATAAAATACCTTAAATTAGTTGTCTTAGCTTGAGCAGAGTTCCTAGAGGACTTTAGTCAAAGCAGAGCACACAGCTTTTGTCAGAAAACCCAGAACTTTTTGTTGTTTGAGGGTTTTTTCCCACTCGTTTAATACAAAGGTGATTCAATCCTAGTGGAGAGCAGTCACTGTATGTAATATTTTTCTGTGTTATTATGATATTAAATAGAAAACCTTAAGCACTATGGTGATACTCTCAGCTGTAGCCTAGTTAAACACAGAAGACTAGAATCCCATTGTAAGAAAGTAATCCCTTTTCTTCAGGTAGCCTTGGTCTTTAATTTTGAATCTCCAAAGCTTTTTAATAAGCATACTTTTTTTTTTGAACCTTCAAGAGGTGGCTGGTGTTTTGGAGGTGAGTGAATGGGAGGTGTGAGGCTTGGTCGCAGCTCTGTCCTGTGACACATATAAACCGGCTCAGGGATGCTTCGGTCAAAGTCTCAATTATTGAGTGTGCAAGATAAAGCCTCCAAAATCAGAAAGAATTGGTTGTCAGGTGCTATTGTAGAGTCTGTCCATCTCCACTGACCTTTTGGTACAGGTGGGTTATCAGCTGTGCAGAACATTGGCTACCATTTAAACCACTACTGTGCCCGTCAGTGCACAGTTTTGCAGATGCACACATTGTACCAAAGGCTAAAAATGTGTGCCTGAACCACCCAGGCAAAAAGTACTTCAAAATTTATTTTTATTCTCTTTTGTAAGCCCACTTCTCTGTCTCTGGTACTTTAGCTTCATTGATGCATGCTTGCAAAAGAAAGAACATAATAAAATCTCTCTTTAGAAAAAGGTTTTGAAGCAGTGATTTTCTTTTGAGCTTTATGTCATGGTTTCCATTTGCCGTCATGCTTGGTGCGGTTTGAAATTTCCTGGCGTCTTATCCATTGGCTCAACACTGCAGTTTTCACTTTGTCTTCGTTGCCCAGTTAGTGGGCAGAGACCAGGAATGTGCTTCTGGAGTGGCTTTCTCTCCTGGGTTTAGGTCTCCAATGCACCAGCCCAACAGCTCTGCTAATGTCAGTGTTCTCTGCTGAGCTTATGTTGCTGGAGAGTGTGTTTCGTGGAAGACAAGTTGGAGAAGCAGACTATAGAGTTTAGATTAGCCACCTTTTTCAGTTTGGTGACTGGAGCAGTGAGATTAGCACCAGATTTCAGTCGTTGTGAGCTGGGAGTGGGAGTGGGAGGGGAGTCGAGTGCTAAGGGCAGCAGCTGGTGGCTTGATCTTGCTTGTGCTCACAAGTGAGAGGTATTTGCCACTTAGCTGATCTCTGGTATCTGCATTTCCTGACTTGCATGCTGTGTGATTCCTGTGATGGTTGGAAACAGCAGTAAAAGTGGATTTAGAATGAAAAGGTTCCATGCTGCCATGTGGTCTTTTAGAGTGCCATGGGTTTTCCTATGTAGGTTTCTAGGAAAAAGGCTGCTCCAGGGGCCAGAGGTGTTTACTTCATGTTGTAGGAATTTGCACTCCAACCAGAATATGAGGCTGTTGGAAGTTCCCTGGAGATAAGACCATGAGTGTGACTGACTATGCCAATGGGATATCTAAATGGAGAAATTTACTTTGACTGTTGCTGCGTAAATGGATATTTTACAGGGACCGTCCCTTTGCGTGGCAGAATATGCAGAGGGCTAGGACTGTGTGTTGCCAGTTTCACCAGCTCCAGGGGGTACTCTCAGTACAAGCCTGTGTCAGGGCAATTTCTGCAGGTCTCTTCCATCTTGCATCAGCTGTGGGTCAGACCTTAATGGCACGTTTTTCATCTGTCTCACTGCAGGTGAGATGATTTGCTTGAGGCCGCCCTAGAAAACCACATGTCTATTCAGGATTAACAAGGAGGCATGTTTTAAACCTACCCTTAACTGCTGTGCAACTGCGTGCAGTAGGAGTCTGTGACTTCTGCTGCATAAAACAATAGAGGTATTTTGGTTGGTAGTACAATAATATTAACAATAATTATAAATAATTCTAAAAAGAAGTTATAATTTAGAAGGTTGCTCTTAGCCAAATTCTTCTATTTAGCCTTTAATCTGACATGTCTCTATTTTGTCTCATGAATGGAAAAACATCTCTGGATCACTTTCCACAGAAAACAGGAAAAAGAAAATAGGTGCTGGTATTGTCATCACAGTTGATGAAGTCACATCAGTTTACAGATTTCTCACAAAGTTACTGGAAAACTGGTGCTGTTTTATTTCAGATTATAATATGGGATAGCACTTGCCGCTTCTGTTGTCAAGAGAAACTCTGTGTTTTGAATGTCATCCCTCATGACCTCCTTTTTGACCTGGATAGCTCAGGCCTGATTAATCTAAAATGACGCTGCCAAGACCTTGGGCCAGAGGAGTGTATGTCTGTAAAATCTGGTAAATACTAGACAAGTAATATGATAACAGTGATGAGGCATGGGCATCTTCCACCTCTGTGTGTATTCGCCATTGCTTTTGGAAGTCAGATGCAGCAGACTGTGTGCTGCTCCTGCAGAGGGCTGGGATTTGGAAAGCCAGTTAGCACATGTCTTCAGTGCTTCAGGCAGTATCAGAGGAAGCCCTAGGAACCATGTGTACCCCAGAAACATGATTTACATATTACTCTGTGGTTGCAGAGTGTGATCTGTGCATTTTGTTCATCCTCATGAATGCACTGGAAGTAGAAATAAAATATGAGAGAGAGGCTCTGCTTCACTGAGATAATCTGAAGCAATGAAACATATTGCAAAGCAGAGCAATGGGGAAGTCAGGAGGTGGGGTCAAGGTCAGCTCTGCCATTCCCCTGCTGCTTAAGACATGGTTTGTGGGTATATGGGACCAATCACTTCCCAAATTGTCACCATTCCTCTGCCTTCCCATAACAGGATCCCAGAGGGGAAGGTACAGGTTCCTTGGTTGGGTCTTCCCTCTGCCTTCAACTTGGAAAGAGTAAACTTAAGGCTTGGCATAATTTCTTTCTTGCATCTTGCAGATGTGAGATCTGACTGTCAATGCAAATAATTTAGCAACTGCCTCTGATTTGAATTGAGCCTGGGGCTAAAAGCTGTTTGCATTCAGCAAGCAGTACTCAAGTTGCATTTAATGAGATAATGTAACTTCCCTCTGTTATTGGACATTTATATAAATAATTTGTGGTATCCTCAGAAGAAACTATGAAAAGATATAAATGAAACAGAACATGGAACAATGAAATGCTTCTGAGGCTTTACCTCCTGATCTCAAGCATTCAGGGCTATTACCCTCATGGAGTTAATGGTGCAAAATCATAACCCATTAGTGTGTGACCAATTCCCTCCCGGCCTTGCAATCTGCAGTCTTTGGAGCATGTCAGCAGTGTATTTCAAATTTCCTCAGCTTTTGGATTGTCTTTGAATGTAAAGAGATTCTGTTAGAATGTAAAGAAAAGAGCAATTTCTGAGAAGAGGAGGAGCAGGGAGGGAATGGGAGGACTCCTTTTTCTGGCATCACCATTAAAACACTTGAGTCAAGGCCTGAGGTTAGTTAACTATGAGACCACAATAGCTCCCTGGTGAGTTGTCCCAAACCGACTGGCTGCCTAGCTGGAAGATGCTTCGACCCTATAGCTCCTTGGTGCTGCTTGGCCAGACTGCTCCACACCTGGGCAGCAAGGAGCTGACTCCACCCACACAGTCATCAGCTCCAGTGTCCCCAGAGCTGAGGTTCAACCTTGCTGTCTTTCACAGCTCTTCTTGTTCCTCTTGCTACCATATTTCTAAACCAACAGGGCTTCAAAGCAGAGTTGAAAAAAGATGTGGTTTTCATGTGATTTCTGAACATGGATACTAGCTCTGTGAAGGACCAGATGTAAAAGGGTTAGGGGAAACTGACTCATAAATTGTTTCTGTTGAGACTGTGATCGCATGTGATAGTATTCTGCTGCTGAAAACAAATATAATGTATTGCTGCAGAGCCAGGTTTGGGGTTATGAAAGTTGGGTAGAGATTCCTGCCTTGGGTTCTCTGTGAATCTTCTGTCTTTCTAGTGAAACTGGACTGATTTATGGTTGTGTCTGGAAACTAGAAGTGGCCCAACATGGATCCAGAGGCGAATGTTCTTAAAACGGAGTGTTCTATTGTGCATATGTGCAGATATGCATATGGGGGATGGAGAATGAGTTTAGTTTGTTACTAAGTTGGAACAGATGTCAGATCTGGGATTGGAGATTTCAGTTCTTCTCCTTGTCTTGTGGAAACAATGCATTGCTATAATTTCCACGGGTGAGTTGGAGCTGGTGTGTAGCTTAGGTCTCAGCTTTGTTACTCTCTGTGCTCTGATATTTGTCTGAACTGAAAAGCAAAATACAATTTAAATGTTACTGTCTTGAAAAACCAAAATGGAAATAGATGTTGGGAAGAAGCATTGATACTTCTGTGGAGAGGAACCTTTCAAAGTCCCTCACACCTTACTGCTGTTCTTCTAAGTGGGTCAGACTATGTGGGCAGCTTAATATTGTATATCAAAAAGTAGATGAACTGCTTGTCCTATGTGTGATAGAATTGAAAATGAAGAACTTTTAAAGACTTAATCCTTCTATTCACCATTTTGAAATATGGCTAAGGAAAATCCTGTGCAAATCAAACAGACAAAACTGGCATACAAGAAAAAAACTAATGAACATACATACTGAAAGGGAACATTTTATTCTCCCCAAGTAATTCATGCCATTTTATGGTTTATTTGAAATGAAGTAGTCAGTTCTGGCGGGATAGTGAGCTACTTGGCACATATATTTGGTTGCATCCGTGGAGAAAAGAAACAGCTCTTTCTGGAGAAAAGTCAGTTTGTGAGCATGAGAGAACTTTTTCAGAGCTGGTCATGTAGGATGAGATGTCAAAAGCTGGTGGTGCTGGCCGACTGTACCTGGCATTACAGACAAACAGAATTTTTACCCTGGACTTCAACAGTCATGGAGTTATACCAACACCAAGTGTTTCTGGAAAATGTTAACCATGAAAGAGCCTTCTTTTCTCAAGCCAGGCTGTGTCCTCCTGTAACCAGCTTTTCAAGAGAAGGGAGAAGCTGGCCTGCGGTTAATCACCACATGCCCAGCTGGGACCAACTCAGGGATGGTGAATGTAGAAATGCTTAGAATATAACCCTTAGCCAAAGCTAGTGTTATTTGCCTAATATCCAAATGCCCTTAACAATTCTTAGAAATACAATAGTCATGTCCAAGTCCTAGCTAATATTATTATTTAAGGCTTTAAAAAGCCTTACTCATCTTGCTTAAGATCCTAGGGTGCTACTGTCAAGCACATATTGCAATCTCATTGCTGCCCTCAAAAAGTTTAAGTTTTAAAGATGAGTGTTTGTCTAGCTGTCAGGACAGCCTGTCCTGGCATTGTTCTACCTGTACTGAACTTCATTTGATAAAGCACAAGCCTGCTTCACTGCAACAACTTCCCCATCTAAGTGCTTCCTCCACTAACATTTCAACGGGATTGAAAAGTGGGTGTATTAAGAAGCAGAAAGAGGGAATGATAATGGGGTGTCTGTAATATTTCCTGTCTTCATTGTATATAGGTTATGTTCTCCAGCTTTTCTTGTTGTTCTTAAGAAACATAGTCAGATCTCACTAACTCAGCAGAGCCAGGTTAGAATGCTGCTTACATGGAGTAGTACCCTGTGGGGTTGAAAGCACACACAGCAAGAAGTTTGTTTTAGGACTTACTAAATGGCATGCTGCCTTGGAAGGCAGTGCTGTAATATAATCATAAAGATGCCTTATAAAAACAGGTCTGAAGGAGTACAAAGGAAAGCTATTTGCAATGCACAGCAATACATTTTATTGAGCATACACAACAAAGAAAGGTATTTTTCTGTACTTGTGAGCACATCTGTAGACACCCCTACAAGTATACACCCGAGGAAGTTCTCTTTTCCCAATGAGAAATAAAGACCAAAGACAAACCACATGTGAGCATAAAAATTAATGTGACGGTTTGCATAAAAAGTAAGGGAGGGGGAGGGAGTGTTAATACTATATTTTTCTGAGTTTCTTTTCTAAACATTTAATTCTGACCACCTAAGGTCTTCCTCCACTTTAACTTAACTACACCCTTTTCGTCACTTCCCATCATGAAAATTGTATGTTTCTGCGAGATGATAAACAGGTGTTACTTTTCATTCTGGCAGCAATGGCATTTAGTGCAGGATGAAATAATCCTACCATTAAATAAGAAGCTCACAGTGGTGTTGTGAAGCTTAATTTGTTTGGGAAATGCTTTGCAGTATTCAGATAAAAGGCACTCTGGATATTCAAAGTATTATTACTGCACAGCTGGTGGTCTACATGCTGCAGATGTTTCTTCCATGCTGTTGCATGGTTACTTAAGTGGCTTCTTGGTGCAGATGTTCATGAGTGAGCATGCACAACCTCCTCTGCCGATGTTTTTTGACACGGATTTTATTGCTGCTTGACTTTTGATCTTGAAATAAATATTCTTCCACTGGTGAGGTGCTACGTGTGTGTATGACTACATCCCTCTTGGTTCAGCCCCCACTGCAAACAACAGCATCTGCAGATATTTACTGTAGGCCTTTCTCTTTAGCCTCCATTTCCTTCTGTGGCTTTTACTCGTTCCCACAGTGTTTGACTCTGGGGATTCTGACTCTTCTGTTAATACTCTATCACCATCACTCTCTTCATGCAGACGTGATGATTCCCTTTGTACTCTTTGCCCAGATGGGATCAAGAACTTCATTGCATCTTGATTCTTTCTTTCCTTGGCTGCTGCAACTGTTACATAAATGGATCTCTAAGAATTTCTGGGCTTGCCATTCATAATCTCTCTGAAAAGGTTTGAAGATAAGATGAACTAATTTCTTCATGTTCTGTGCTAGTCTTTCTTACAAGTGGAGAGAGTTAAGGTATGACTTCAGCTGACATCCACATGGAATGTGCTGAACATGTGCAAATTTCCACAGCTGTATGATTTCATCAACCTATTTCGTGAGAGAACTAATGATAAAATTTACCTTTCTCTTGCTTTGCTGTATTTCCAGCAAATGGAAGGATATTCAGTCCAATACAAGGGCAACTTGTAAAAGTAAAAAAGATTTTTGTCTTACCCAAAGTGCAGTGCATAGCCTACTGAATTACTGACATAAGAGTAGAAAAGGACCAAACCCATACACACACATTGCACACAGAACGAGGAAAGTACAGCAGAATGATACTGGTTCTGGTTAACACAGACTTTATTTACAAGATTCACATGGAAGACAGAGAGGATTTGGTACAATACACTGGACTGTTTGTTCTGATAAGTATTAAAGAACTGAGCTCTGGACAGCATATTAAAAAGCCACAATCTTGAGGCTTAGAGGAAGGAGTCTTGACCTTTGTGAGAAGGCAGATGCTTAAAGCTGACTGCATCTAGGCAAATAACTTCAGAAGGAGATATTCTTCTACTTTCTGTAGCATTTTAGGCAGAATTCAGCATAAATCATAGCAAAAGGCTCAGTCTTTACCTGTAAAAATCAGATCTGAAAGAAAGACAGCTTGAGAAGTCTAGACCCTGGCTACATTGTGAGGTGAATTGCACCTTAAATTGCACCTCCTTTCTTCTTCCAGATCTTTAAATGTGTAACAATTTTTCAGTGCTCGTGAAATCTTGTAAATGATATCCATGGAGACCATGGCTACCTTTAATATATAGAACTGGTAGTGTTTATGCAGATATATACCTTCTGACCCTACTGAAGTGTCTCATCCTTCCTCTGGGTTCATCTTGGGAGGCATAACTTTCATTCTGCCTCTCTTGCCTTTCTGAACTATAAAAATTGCTACACACATGTAACAGGATTTACTCCACCTAACTTCTCCACCATTGCTGTTCCAAGAGGATAGACTTATGGTATTGCTGCTTGTCCAGATTCCAATATTTTTTCATTCTTTACTGCTGGCACTGCAGTTGTTCCTATTCTTTTGGTGCACTTATTTGTAATATTGATGTGCCCGGTATCACTGGAAAGGTGGAGGTAATAGAGAGGGAAGGGGGAAGAGCGGAAGGGAAGGAAGAAAGAGCTTCTAATGTTCTCTCATTACTCAGTTCATCTCCCTTGTTTCATGACCAATACCTCCTTCCCTCTTCTGATATATTCCTTTGCTTGTTCTGGTTAGGAATTCCAGCTGAAATCGAGTCATCATACAGGTAACATTTGAATTCATGTAATATCGTTCATTATGGTGTGATCATTTGTGACTTACTATTGCTTGATAACAAAAAATTCTTTTGCACATGAGAATAATTAAATTAAATCACTGCTCCCAGAATGGAGGCTGAAAATCAATGAGGAGGGACTTTTACTCCTGCCACTTTGGCTTGAATTTGAAACATTTCATACAGTAGCTCTGCTAGGAGTAAGCTGGGCTTCCTTACTAATGTAATAAAATGCAGCATCCTAAGGGGATGAGGGAGTTGCATTCCAAAACTTGCACTGCAAGCGACCAAAGTTTAATGGAAAACGTTGAGAAGATTCTATTGAAAAACCAATTTTCATACTATATATCATACACTCTATTTTATGTTTTCCCCACTCCCTCCTTTTTTTCCTTACTGGCACGAAAACAGGATCTTTGTTTTGACATAGCTAATCCACTCATGCTTTCATATGGGCCCTCAGGCTCCCCACCTGTGGAAAGATCCATTTGAGCAGAAAAACTACTGAGTGAGTTCCACATGCTCACCTCGAAAGGAAGAAATCAGTGGCCTCACAGAGGTATGGACTGTAAACATTGTGGTTCCCAAGGACCCATGGAGAACATGAACACAATCTCCTGCACAATCTGCACAATTTCCAGCAATAACTTTTCCTTCTTTATTGCCCTCTAGGATTTCTGTCCCCATCTATCAGCCAGACTTCTTCAGGAGACGTGCTGTATGGGCTGCTTTGCCGCAGTTGTGCTGCCTCCCTTTTCCCAAAGTCTGAAAGGCACACTCGGGGCTGACAATTTCCGCCTGCAAACTTTGCTGGTGAGAAAGGATATAGTAGCTTGCAACCACTGCCAAGTTTGACAGCAAACTTCATAACAAACTGGTACAGCTCCGAGATCTCTGCTTCTGTAGTGAGACCAGGGAAGATTTTATAGGGTGAAAAGTGATAGAGAGAGAATGAATTGCCTTGTGGCTCCATCAGGCAGCATGTTCAAGGTGGCCAGCATCAAGCACTGATCTGTTCCACAGTCTCAGCCCAGCCAACAAAAAGAAGCAAAACCATATTTAGATGTTTGGTACTTTGTATACAAGACTAAGCCCAGAATTTATCTTAGTACCTTTGCCATTGGACATGACCCACAGATGAACAGGAAAAACAACCATGGTTATTCTATGATAGGGAGTGTTTGCTCATGTGGCTGTAATTTCTCATTAAATTCTGCTGATTTACATCCGAGCTGCCTTTGTATCTAGCCAAGTAAATGACCATGCCCAAACCAACTCACTGGAAGGTAAGTTTTGAGAACAAACCTTGGCTCTGTCTTCTCATATCATCTCGTCCCACTTCACCCAGAATTAGGTCATTCTGGCTTTATAACATTTATGTGGGTTTTTGTGGTTCCCAGGACAGGCTGATATGTCTTGGAGTCACTATGTCTAGTACAGGAAATTTTAATTCGTAGCAGTTAAATTCAGAAAACTTGAATTTAATGTTCAGTGGTGTCCTGAAAGAGTCTGGATCCTTCAAAGCATTGAAGTACAGAACTGTAAAAAAAAAAAGGCTGATGACAGTTCTAACTCTTGGCTCCTGTGTTGTCAGCAGGAAAATCCCCATCCATTTCACTGAAGCCAGCTTTTCATCCACTGTGTTTTCATGCTCTGCATGGTGTTTTGCACTTGAGACCTTGCAGTCAGAAAGGTTAAAGAACTGTGTCAGTATGCAAAGCATACCTTATCCAAAGCTCTCTGCATGTGAAGTAGCAGGCTATATCAAACTGACCAGAGAGCAGAAACAAGGTCTCTGCCTCCTGGCTGAATCCCTGTCCCTCTGCTCACCCTCTGCCTCTGGTCTGTTGAATTCTGAATGGGACATGGCAACACTGCCGCTGTTTTAAGACAGCTGTCCTTGATGGGCCTCACTGTTAGGGTGCCAGTCAGGCTTTATGCCTGCCAATGCCCACGTGGTCTTGAGAACATGCAGAGCAAAAGCAGAGGTGCCTGAGAAAATGTAAAGGCAGGAACTAAATATTCATCATGAAAAGGTCAGCCTTGCTGGAGTCAGGGTAACCCTGCCAGGACTGCAGTTTTGCATTCATGTGTTTGAATCCTGTCTCAATCATGCTTTATGTGCCTATGTCTTTGTATGAGTCTGGGCCAGGACCACACAGGAAGCCATAAAACTCGGAAACAGAGTGGATTTTTTTTAATTTTTCAATTCAGGTAAGATGGCTGTTGTGCCACTTCAACCAAATCCTATTTTTAGCTACTGCTTTGAGGAAGAGCAAAGAGGGAGGAGACCTCAGAGGTGAAATGCACAGTGAGGATGCAGCTGGCTGGAACGTGGCATTCTCAGCGAGTCTGACTTTGCTGAGATGAGAGATTGGCTCTTTTTTTCTGAAGAGAGCAAGATGAGGGAGAAAGCTGTTTTCTAAATAGCAGTCCTATGAGGCCTTTCCCCTGCTCTCTTTCTTTCTTAATCCATCTGGAGACAGCTACTTTTTAAATACTCTGCAGCCACCTAGAGGAAAAAATCCACTTGATTGAAGTTAATTTTATATGGATTAAGCCAAGGAGTGGGCTCTGCAGAGTTTAAGAATGTGAGTTTCTAAACTAGCCAGTCTGTTTATTATTATATCACAAGCCCTCCTTGGAAATATATACAGTGAATCATCATCAAAAGCTGAAGATAACTTCAGTTTATGTTTATAGTTCAGAAATATTTCCTGCTTCATGTTCTCATTGTGCTTGTTATTGGATATGACATATTTTTATGACTGATAGTATAGCAGGGCCACAATACATTTTGTCAGTAGACAGAAGGAGATGATCTGGTTTGAATTTTTATTTTGAAGATTTAAAACCTATATCATTTTATATGTTTATCTAATGACTATGACAATATGCTTTTGGTATATCTACATGGTTTATGTATCTGTAGGGCCATGACTTCAAAACCTCCCAATAATTTTTGAGGTTTTAGCTAGGATGTTTATAAGCTCATGCAAAACCTCTGGCTTTTCTCAGATGAGGGCTGTCACACACAATACACTAATGGGCTCTCTGTCTATCAGAGTGAAAGTTGATGCAGTCATATTAGAACCATTTAGCCCATGCCATGTTCATTTGCACTGTATGAAACAGAATAACAAAGTTTAACTGTTGATTGAAAGTACTTTAATGTATAAAGTTGGATATTAAAATGTGTCTGTCTTTTTGAAATTGAATTAAAATTACCAGGCTTTTTCCTTTTCTAGGTAGGATATGGCAGTTCAGTCTCCACTTGTGCCTAAAGAACTAGAGAGTTGGGGGATATATTCTTTAAAAATCTAGTCTAGACATGGAAAAAAAGATAAAAATTTATGTCAGTTACATAATGTAAAAGATCAAAATGATGATGGATTTTCCTTGGTAGCTATGCCAGAGGACACTGAAAATTCCATTATGATGGAGTGTCTCTGTCATAAGGCAAATTCACTTTAGCAGTGTAAGTGCTAAGCTAAGCATTGCATGCAGGGAATGGAAATGTAGAATACTAATATGGATATTGAAAAGGTCCACTAACACATTCTTTGTATCTTTTCTTCTCTTAAGAAAGACTTGATGTATGCATATGATGTGGTCAGTTGAATAACTTGAATCCTGCTATTTATGTCAGAACAGGATCTGTAATAAGGAATCTTACTGGCTTAAGAAATCCAAATCATAATGAAATTTAGGAATTTTTCTTGTGGCTTGGGAGGGAGGTGATTCTGCCCCTCTACACCTCTCTCATGAGACTTCACCTGGAGTGCTGCATCCAGTTTTGGGTCCCCAACATAAGAAGAACATCAACTTTCTTGAACAAGTCCAGAGTAGGGCCACAAAGATGATTAGATGGAGCACCTCTTGTTCAAGGAAAGGCTGAGAGAATTGGGATTGTTCAAGTCTGCAAACAAGAAGGCTTCAGTATGGCCTAATGTGACCTTCCAGTACCTAAAGGGAGCCTACAAGAATGATGGAGAGGGATTTTTACAAGGACTTGGAGTGATAGGACAAGGGGGAATGAATTAAAACTAAGAGAGTAGATTTGTCTTAGATAGTAGGACAGAATTCTTCACTGTGAGGAGGATGAGGCGCTGGAACAGATTGCCCAGAGAAGCTGTGGATGCCCCATCCCTGGCAGTATTCCAGGCCAGATTGGATGGGGTTTTGAGAAACCTGGTCTAGTGAAAGATGTCCCAGCACATGGCAAGTGGAACTGGGTGATCTTTAAAATCCCTTCCAACATAAGACATTCTATGATGAATGATGGAGTACTGGAAACACAAAGTAGGTCACTTTGGCCATAGGAAATCAGTGATGAACACATAGGCTGTACACCTCAGGCCCCTGGGCCCATGAAAGATGGGATTTTTGGTAGAAAATCCTTTAGGAGTTGAATTTCCTTCTGAATATTAAATCCACAGAGCACCTATAGTTTTTTTTCCAAAAACTTTGCATAAATGTATGATAAGTCTTATCATATAGCTGTAGATAGACAGCTACTGTTACCTTTGCCAGTTTTGTGATGGATGTTTGAAAGTGGATGACTATGGGTATTAATTAACTGAAGAAATACATATCAAGCAGGTTTAAGCTTTGGAACCTTCAGTATCAGATTCCAGGTTGTACTCCTAAATTTGGTTCTCTTATTGTTGATCCAAATATTTTATTGCAAATTAACTCTTTATAGTGAGTTTGGAAACTCTGCTCTAGTGCAGTGTTACTGTGGTCCTGGCATTTTCCAGCTAGACACACAATCCACAGATCATACAACATCCAGGCATCCAAATCTTTTTTGCAGTAATCTCTTCAAAGAGGGTGCAACAAATTGTATTTATACCACTCCAGTATACAAGTAAAAGGAGAATATTTTTGATGGGTACTTTTCACTGTGATTTTGGACAGTTGTTTGAAATGTGTGAAAAATCTTATGCTGTATTTCCTCTTTATTCCAACAATTCCAATTATAGAGTCATATGTAATGTCCACAGAGGAGTGTTTTTTTAAATGTTTCACTTCAAGGTATATGCTACATAGGAATTCAAACTGCTTGAGTTCTCCTGCATACAGATATTTATTTCAAATGCCAGGATTTTTGTTTGTTTCAAATGCCATGGTTGCACAATAAAGGTGAAACTCTACATGGTGCAGCACAACTGAAACAGAAGGAGAGGAGGTGAAAACTCTCTTCCACTTTCTGAAAGTGTGTGGGAGTGCAAAGGGCCAGCTCTTCCACAGCTGTGGGTGGTATTTCCATATTCTGTTGGGAGTTTTTTGAGCAAAAACCCACTCTTTATAAAGGTGGCAAGTCAGCTGCTCAGCTTTACTGCAACTTTCAGCTCTAGGAAATATTCTGAGTCATACCAGATGCTTCTTGGAGTCCAGCATGGGGACTACATTGTCTTCCTTAGTCATTGTTCAGCTATTTCCCCACGGAGGGATTTTAGCCAACCTTTCCATTCTCAGGACCAGAGTACAATTAAAGCCACAGATGCCTGTGAGGATCCAAGCAACAAGATGCAAAAAGCCTACTTGACACATTAGTAGGACGATTATGAAGAAAGAAGTAGATATGATTGCTGTGCCATTTCATTCTTTATTCGGTTCTTCTTCCTTCCTTTTTTTTAAGTGCATTTACCACTGGTAATACATGTTGAGAGAGATTATAAATAGGTGTCAGGGTAGTGCTGTCTTGACAACTTCTATTTCATGAGGTTTTAGAAAATGTTCCAGAATGTTTCATTGTTAATTTTGCCATTTTCTTGTGGGTAATGTTGGTTAAGGCAATGAAACACAATTCTGGCACAGCATGCTCTTTATATAAAGTTTAAAAATACATGCAGAACACTCTTTTTGGCTTTATCCAAAGGCTTTTGGATAATACTTTTAGCAGCATGTAGTGTAGGCTTGTGGTGATATTGTGCAGCACAATATGGTTTTTTTCTGAGGTCTACATGGACATTCATTTATTCAGCATTTGGAAGATACCATGTTTACTTATCCTTTGTGAGGGAAATATGGGTTCTGATTTTTTTTTAAGAAGATGTATACACAAAGAAATCAAAATTGAATTGCTGTCTGTCTTTGCTATGTTGGAAATAGCCAGCAGTAATTACCATTTGCATTGAAAGCATCTTTTTCTTATGTTAACTCAAAATAACTGCTTTGGAAGGGTTCCTTGGCAAGGCAGGGATTGATGTGGGTATCTTGTTTGATTCTGTTTAATTATCTGAGTGCCAAGTCTATATCTGGACCAGGAATGATGACACTCACAGTTAAATTAAGACTCTTCAATGTGTGTGTAAGCATGACTGCTATGTCCTAAAACTCTTCGTTCACATGCAGCTCTTGCCCTTTGATGGAATTGTATATTTTATAATTCTCTCTCTTTAGCTCAGTGTGGCAATACAGTCCACGGTTGAATCGAAGTTGCAAAAAAATCAGGAATCAGGATGAAATTTGAATGTGTGATTCAAATGCCTACTACTGTGAACTACTCCTTTGCATTCTGCCAAAAACAACAGTCATATTCTCAAGCATTATGGCCAGTGCTTTCTTTATAGGAATGAGATTTCCCCACGGAGCGGATGTGCCTGCAATACATTTGCTATGCGCAGCTCACCGAAGATGAGCTGTGAGTTCCCTTTCTGCTCCCACACTTGTAGGGATTTTTTGGAGCCTGTTCAGCAGTGTGGGAGTTCTTCAGCATGGGGCAGTCTCCAGTACAAAGTGCTCATAAGCTGCTTGCCAATTCTTGTGGACCCTCGTTTTCACAATTACCAGAAAAAAGGGCCAGGGCACTGATTATTTAACTTTGTTATGGATGCCTTTATCACATCCCCAATTTAAGACAATGTTACCAATGTTAAGATGTGTGGGAACAGCACAGAGGGAGTACAGAAACGATTACCTGGTCTTGGAAGAAATGATCCTTGAAAATGACTGACTTTACTGCAGGAAACAATCTGTTCCCCAGGCAAGTGCTTTTAATGAATACTCAATAGATGTAAGAATTTCTGTGTTTTCAGCAGCCTCCAAAATTACTTTCTTTGAGTTATTTGCTGGTTTTGCATTAATATTAGTAAACTCTGGAGAAAGAAAGAATGATCTCAGGCCTTTGATCTCAACCCTCAAAGCCATAAAAAGTCTCCAGCTCTACATACTATATTTCAATACTTCAGTAAGGTTAAACATGCACACGCAGACAAGAGAGAGTTTGCGATAGCAACAGCAGGAGATTTTCCATTATATATTGGAAAATGTCTCATCTTCTTATCTTCTTACCTTGTGAAATGTATTTTCTATCTGGGGCCATAAATAATGGCAACTCATTGAACTTTGTCGAAGAAACAGCCCAAACGAACTTTCTCATAGCAACTTGACTCCTGATAGAGGCTTTAATTTTTCCTAAAAAGTTAGCCCAAGCTTGTACTAAAACTCTGATTTGGAATACCCAGGAAAAAGTTATCGCAAGAAGTCATGTCTCACAGGATGGTGGGGCTGGAAATTAATCTTCCTCTCTAGGCAGATGATTCTTCAGGCTTTGAAGTTTGCGAGTGTACAGCTTATTCCAAGTGTAGAGGACAAAACCCATCACCACCTGATGCTTCTTCATATACATAAAATGTATGTAGTGATGCCCTATCTCTAACTGCTTTTGTAAAATCTCTTGAGATCTTCTGATGGAAAGAGGAAGATGTTACTGTTTTCTATCTGTGTGGAGCAACTCAGAGGTACCAAAATGTTTGAAAATTGCTCTGCATCATACTTCTGTTGAGAAATGTGGGGGAAAAAGTAAGGCCCTCCTGAAATGGTTGATTCTGGGTTTGGATTCATGTGTATTGCAGAGGAAAATGAACTGCTGATGTTCAGCAAGTGAACATCTGCAATTTCAATCCTGTGTGGCACAGACTAAGGCTGTAGGCTTCATTGCTATGATCTTTTTCTTTTTTTAAATGCTGCATGTAGCACAGGGCTCTGTTCGTTGCCCTTTGTGGGACTTGGAGACTTTCCATGGTTTAATATGAAAAAGGGCTGTTGCTAAAGGAGTGTACTCATCCAGTTTGCTTTGAAGATGTGGCAGCAGAGTGTGTGTTTGTCTCCTTCAAGGGTGTGTCCCACAGCTGCCGGATGCCTTCACTTTCATGGATTTCCCCTTGTAACAGTTTGTGATTATACACACCCAATTAACGCCATCTCTGACACATACCCTGCAGGCAGGACAGACACATCAAAAGGGTTCATAGTGAGGCACTTGGTACCAGCCGAGGACTCAGGGACTGGCTGTGCTTCAGTGCTTATTTGGAGCAGGGATGCCAGATAAAGTGCATGGTCATATCCAAGTGTTTTTCTTTTTCTAAATGTAAATATATCCTTAAAATAAATGGGGCCACAACATCATCGCATCTCTATATGATTTCACTGAGGGCAGAACTAAGGCTGCCTGAAGTATATTGTTTATATTTCCATAACTAGTAAAATAGCTTCATTTTATAAGTAACTTGTGCTGCAGTCTTCTTGAAGGATTATTTCTGTCTGACTGCAATGTTTTGATGTTTAAATTTCTAATATGTTTTTACTTGATTTACGCAAGTGCTTTGTTCTTGGTAAAGAGCCACAACACCCCAGAAGACCCGAAGTCTCCATTACTGTGCAGTACAGTATATTGTCAGTAGAGCTTCATTATTGGCATAATTCCAAAGTTTTACTAAAATGTATTTTTTTGTTGTTTGAACAGTCCAGTCAGATTACAGTACAGATAAACTGTGCATACATGCAATTAGTGTCACCAAATCTCTTTATCAGATTCAAAGGAGGAATGATGAGAAGGCAGAATCTGGGGGGAGCAGAGAATATTTTTTGAAATATATCTCTGGAGAGGATAAAAATTAAAAATTGTGGGCATACCGAAGTTTTTTGCAAGGGGAAAAGATTAGGATAGCACACAAGAATCTGTTTTTCAATTTACTTGGTAAATAATCCCATAATATCTCTTTAACACATCTATAGCAATAGTAAGTGTGAGAAATGTAATTAAGTGCAAGAAGTAAACATCTTTTGATAAAAAAACAGGCCCAAAGTCGAAGCTTGGACATGGGCGATCAGCAGGTCACCCTCAGAGCCAGCCCCCAGAGAATGGAAATCTTTTATTTCCATGTCCTTGCTCAGAACTGCCCTTTCGTTAGGACATAAAAGAAGGTTTTATTTTTATTCACTAAACTTGGCAGCTGTGGATATGGTTTCCTTACTCTCATTTTTGATTTAACATTAATTAATTAATTTATTAACTGTACAAATAATGAGAAATTGTAATTAATTAATAAAACTGATGGAATCTGACAATGGCTCCTCAGCTAAGCCTAAGGCTTGAGCCCAGCTGCTGTCACCAGGATTAAACACTTAATGAAAATAAAAATTACAGAGGCAATTAGGTATGAAATGAATCAGTGGATTGTTTGTGCTGCACAGGGCAGGCTGCCTTCCTCAGTGGACACCCATGCTGAACATGTAGCAAATAGTGCTGATCCCTTCACTCTGGAGCCTGTCTGGATGTCCATGGACATTTCAATGCCAAGGGTTGATGGTTAGTGTTGCTCACATGTGCGTAGGACCTAAGCTCTGCATGTTCAAAGAGCATGGCTGCCCTCCTGCAGACTGGGAACAATGCTCTCCCTTCCCTGATCTCTCAGACTATGCCTAGGCTTTGCCAGGGCCTGTGCTAGCCTTGTCATGAACGTGTTAACTATTAAAAAGCTTGGGTGATTGATGGTGAGCCTGGAGTTTTCCTGATATTGCATCTTTTCCTGCTGCAAGCACATGAGGTAGCTGTAGGTTCATTGACTCAGTGCAAGAGGTGGCATCCCTCTCTGAGTAATGGCAAAAAAATTTTAAAAATTATGGTCTAAAAAGCAGTGGAAGTACCTGAGATTTAGGGTCTTATAATTTCTAAGTCAAGGAAGTTGGTGAACATATAGCCAAGCATCCCTAAGCACCATGGACATCAATAATAACTAAATCTGAGTGCAGAGCAGCGAAATGTGTTTCATAAAGGGGACTAGCACAGAAACAAAACTATGATAAAATGGTACCTTGATAATCAACTGTTTATGGAGATTATATACAGACTTCGTGATAATGATTTGTTTCAGTAGTGAGTGAGCATCTACTTCACTGTAAAATGAGACATGCACCTCTTAAATTGCGTGGGGTATATGGAGCAGTGCCTGCTGCAGGGATACTAGGAAGAGGTCACAAAGACATGTTGTGGCCAAAGGAAACAGTGTGAAGTTTTTTAGTGTGTCATGTAAAAAAGTGACCCTTTGTGCTTATACAAGGTCTTTTATCAGCTGATGACATCGAACCATGCTAGGGATGCTGTGCTAATCTATTCCTTCCTTATCAGCTGTGATATGCATACAGCAACATCTGTTACTGGAAAAGATGTAAAGGGACCTACCGCAGGACTAAATTAGAATGAAATTACATTGTCCCTAGAAAGTAAAGTTATTTCAAGTGAAAACAACTGGTCTGTGAATACGAGCATGTTATATGTTTGATCCAAAACTGTTCTGTTTATTCCCAGTGCATATATATCAGGACAAGTGAATCAAGGACAAGTAACCTTTTTACATTAGCACTTGTGTCAATTATTTGTCACAGTGATTTTTTAGGTAATTTCATATTGAGGATCCACTGAGAGTAAATTTATTAAAACTCATGAAAATGTCAAGCAGAACTGTCAGGTTTAACCATGTGAATGGTCACTAAAGTAGCCGATGACTTTGGCAAGGAGAAATACTCATCTTTAAGGGGCACTGTTGGGCTTAGGGAAACAGGCTTGTCTATGTTCGAGGAATCACTAATCCTTTCTCCTGATTTTGAATAAAGGGCTCTCAATTACTCTAGAGCATTGTATGGGCATTAGGGCTCCTGATTACTTTGACTGAGCTTGCACCTTTCCCAAGCTAGTACCTCTTCTGCTGTGGAGAAAGATTCTGGGAAACTAAGCCTATATCCATCCTTTTCCTATAGATAATTTATATTATGGTCTACAGGAAGAGCAATTAACATGAAGAGCTCATTTTTCATTTCAGCCCTTTATCTTTGCAAGAGGATTTGTGCCTTTGTCCTCCCAGAAACAGGAAAGCCCCTGAACATGTAGGTAGCGAGGGCCCTTGACCGTTGACACCCAAGGTTCATGCACAGAGCACCTTCAGTGGAAAGCAGAGGAGCTGAGGTCATGATTTTCAGAGTATGCCTTCCCTATACCTTGTCCCTGCCTTTTAATGATTCTGCTGAAAGCAGTAGATACTCAGCATTTCTGAATTCACATTGCTACACATGCAGAAACATCTAAGCATTTTGCATATGCAAAAACCACCAACTGCAAATCTCTTGGCTCTTGCCAGTTATAATTAAGGTCTGTGCCAAATGGGCACATGTTCTGAATGAACTAACTTGAAATATAGTGGTGACATCCACAGTAGCAGTTTCTCATAGGGCCATGTTAGCAGCTTTGCTCCCTGTCATTGTGGTGATTCCACATCATAATGCAATGGAAGAAGAGACTGGATGGTATGGAACATGCTTGAGGGATTTCCTAGCATGAAACTGCTCAGTTATGCTGCATCACCTCTGTTCCTTTGGAGTTTCTTAAAGTCTGGCATGACTAGTAGTGATGCTGCTGAGAAAACAGGCATGTAACTATTTTCATACCTTCATAACAGGAAGAGTCTGGAGGTAACCTGGAGAAGAGGGTATCATCCCTTGCATGGAGGGATGTGTGCTCATTGCCCACAGAATTCATACACTTAACACTACTGCTATTATTGTTGATAAAATTATTAAATTATTACTTTCTAAGAATAAAAAATAAGTTTTTCTCTTACGTTGACACAAAACCATTGGAAAAATGGAGTTTGCCTTCTCCCGTTGTGGTCTCAGTCCTCTCTACCTGACATTTTTTGGATCTTCTCAACTCCCTGTTTCTGTATGGTCCCCTGGTGCTCTGGAGACCTTTCTGCATCAGAGTAGCACACCAAAAAAGAGATGAACCCTTGGGATGTAACCACAGGGATGCCTTTAACTTTCTTGTCATTTACCACAAGTTCCTGTGGCATTGACTGCCATGTGACTGGAAAGTAAACAACTCCAAACCTCGGGCAGATATCTGCCAAAGAGTTCCTTTCTTACTTGTTTTGGGGCTTTGTTCTGCAGGTCCTGTGTGACAGACATGTGTGAATGTCCGATCCATAAAAACTGCTACTGTGAGTCATTCCTGGCATACGCCCGAGCCTGCCAGAGGGAAGGGCTGAAAGTCCAGTGGGTACCGGAGCAGAGCTGTGCAGGTAAGCATATTGGGACTGCTTCTTGGTAAGTCATTGCATAGGCTAATAGGTTACTATCCTACTATCCTTTTACTGGTGGAGTAGGATTAAAAATTTTAGATTATTTAAAAATTAATCTAAAAATTAGAGTTGTACCAGCTTGGAAATTCTTGGAAGTTTTTCTTTCAGGATATGTAAACTGTTTATTACAGAAAATGTTTAAACTCCTTTGACCTCCTGTCATATTTCTGGAGACAATATGCACATACAATTGCAGTAGATTCAACAAGGAAAGAGGAGCAAATGTATTTAGTTGGAATATTAAAATGCAAACCTGCATTAATTATTGCATTTTGGTCCAAACTCGCTGTGTGCTTAGGACTGCATTAATTGCAAGTAATTGTGAGTAATTGTTTCCATGCGAAGCAGTGGCCTGTGGTTATGGGCACTTGAACTAAAACGCAATATTGAAGATGAGTTTTTCCCCGGATGATGGTCTCATTAATTTAGGACATTGTAATGGCATTGGAAACATGTTCAGATTTATGTAAAGCAATTAACAGTAGTTGAAAAAAAAAACAAAAAACAATGGGAGGAGGATACTCATGCTGGTCAAAGAGCTGTTACTCTGTGGTCTATTTTGGTGATTGTGTGTGGCTCAGGGTCTACTCTCTCACCTCCAATTTCCTTTTCTGTTGAAGGCATTTTAGCAGGGATGGGTGAGTGACAGAGCAAATTACGTTTGATTGACAGTTCCCAAAAGGTTAATTTTTTTCCTTACAAAGTAGCAGAACAATGCAAACAGGGTCTCACTAAGTGAAAACCATGTTGAAGGATGTAGTCTTAGACAGCACTAGTAATATAATTTTAATCTGTTGATCTGGTAGCAGATCCATGCAGAACCTGAAGCAAGCATCCTGATTTTTTTTTCAAAGCACTTCAGACTGAGACCTCACTGTGGGAGATGCTGTAAAAAGAATAAAAACTCTTTGCTAGCAGCCCCTGCCTTAAGGAGTTTATACAAGTGTTGACATATCACGACTTAACTAATTGAGGCTTCATTTCACAATTTTTTTTCTGGCATCTTACCAAAGACAAGAAAATTTTCTGAGGCAAAAACAGTCATTGAGAGAACATTATGAAAGAATTTAAACACACAGCCTCCATTAAAGCTAATGAAAGAAGTTTTTAAATCAACATGAGTTTTTAAATCTCTTCTAGAGGGAAAGAGGAAATCATGTTAAGCAGAAAATATAGATATGCTGTATAAGGCTAAGTACCCTCAAAACAGTTATTTAAGTATCCAGTGTCAGATAAGTAGCACCATTTTCTACAGTAAATCATACAGTAAGCATTAAATTAAAGTGCATCCTCTGCTTTCCATATGGTCCAGTGGCTAGCATCAAGATTTTAATCTTTAACTTTTTTTTCCTCTCCAAAACAAGTAGCTGCAATTGTTATCTCCCAGTTATAGATAGAAGTTCATAGGTGAGAAAAAACATATATGTAATAAAACTTCAGCATTCTATGACTTTCTTTTCCTGCTTGACGTTTCATAGCTGGTGGGATACTTGCAAGAGTTGTGTTCTGATTAGAATGGAGTATACTTATTAGTAAAGTCAGGTTTTAATTATACTTTTGTGTGTTTTAAAACCAGATCTTGTGTGGTTCCCAGTTGCTCTACCTTAACTGCTGTATGCTTAGCTCATTTTTGTAATCTTCAGGAAACTTGTGTTGTCTGGAGGACCAGCCAAACAGGATGCTCAGGAGCCTGAATTGCATGTCCTGTTCCCTACATGCTCTTCTCTCTCCCCCAGTGCAACAGCTTATTCTCTACATTTTTCTGCAGAATACTGCTGCTCAAGATTTAGTGTCCTGTGAGGTTGGGCCATTGAAGGGAATGTCAGCTGTCGTTTAACTGGAGGAGTGGGAAGTGGAAGATAGTGAGTAAGGAAGATCCACATGGGAACTGAGAGAGTTAGGAAAAGGATATGGGTTGCCTTGGAAAGTTGTGGGGAGTGAGACCTGTTAAGATGGGCATAGGAAAAAAAAATTTTTTTGAAGGAAAAGTTAAAAAACCAGAAGAGCCAGCATGAGGGAAAGAAGAAATAAGAAAAAGTCATACATGGAAGAAGGAAAATAAAGTATAGAAATGGAAGGAGGAGGTTTGAAAAGGAAAGGAGAAAGAAAAAAAATATTTTTTTTTTACCCCATAAATGTTAAACAAGAAGTTTTTAAAGTACAATTAAGTAAACTGAAGTGGTGAAAGGCCTCGAGACATAGTAATTTAACACTGCATTTCCAAGGACACCAAGAGGAAGAAGACTCAAGAATGGTAGAAGGCAATAACTCCCTACCATGGGCTGTCGCTCTGGTTTTCAGCCTTTTGATTTTGTTTGTATTTTTGTTATGGAGTTTCTCACGCATTTTACATAAACAAAGTAGTGTTTCTGTAACTGTTTCTCTTGTTTTTGTTCCATTCCTCATAGAAGAGGTTTTTGATGGACTTCTACCTGAACCAGTAGAGTTGGAGAGATCTCACTATCCAATCCACAGGGTTCCACGAAATTGCATATAAGACAGAAAAATTAAAGACTTCCCTCTCTTTTTCCTTTCACCTCACTGTGTGTGTGTGTGTGTTCTTTTTGTGCTCTCTAGTGACAATGGGCATAACTACACATGCAAGAAAACAATCAGATAAGGGCTGTAATATAGTCCAAAATGCACTGATGTGCTGACATGCTCCAACAGTTTCATAAAATCTGCACCATTCTCTCTTTTCCTCTGTGATCAATTGAAGTGGGGGAAGATGAGTGTGTATCTGATTTTGACTCTTGTCCTTTGGGTCTCTTTTCTGTGCTAGAATTTTCTGATCAGTGTCACTCTTTTTCTCTGCTATATGTTACTTTCCTTTAACTGCTTTATTCTGTGTGTAAATGTATCAAGAGAGCTATTCTGGCTTTTCGGTGGAAACTTACTGCAAACTGAGAGTTGAAAATATTAACATGAGTGTATCATGGGAAGGTCAGGGCCCAGATCCATTGCTTTTAACTCTGTTAGAAGGAACTGTTGTAAACTGCAAGCACTATGAGTGACATTCCATTTAAAAGTCTCCTGCAGAAGACCTCTCAACTGTGTAACACTGGCAGAAGAACCCAGAAGATTCATTGATGCTCAAATATTAGTTCAGAATTTCCTGTGAAATCAGATTCACCAGATATCATCAATCAAGGGAATCCTTCAGCAGTTATGTTACATATTTTGGCTTTTGTGTTGGAGAATAAGAGTTCCTCCTAAATAATTACAGCAAAAAATTCCTCCTAAAGTTCCTCCTAAAGTTCCTCCTAAAAAATTACTACAAAGACAGGCACAGACAGATACAAGCCTCCTCTGTGATACTGCCAAAGTGACTGGACTAAACCAGGTCTACTCTCCAAACTGTAGCCTTATTAGGCAGGGTTTATTAGCTCAAGCACAGTGCTGTATTTGTGTGAGTATATGGCTTCTGGACTGGAGCTGGCTATTATCCCACCAGCTCAGAAAGTGGTCTGAGGAAGCTCACTTCTGTCATGCCAAACACATGTTCTAGGAGAAGAGTGGAAAAATCCTGTTGGGACTGGTAATGTTTCAAAATGCAGTATTATTAGTAAATTTTGTACGTTGGAGTTGGGTTTTTGATTTTTCTTTTGCTAGTGTACTAAAGAAGTTATTAGTAACAGAGCTCAGTTCTTTAAGAGAGGAATTTGTCTTAAAAGACGGGTGCAAAGACACCGCTTCTGTTTTCCATGTTTACATGGGAGTGAATCACTTCAGCAGTTCCTGGGAAGCCTTCTGCAGAATGTCTTTATTTTTACATTTTAAACTGTTGATGAAGTGGAATGTTCTGGATCAATCACACCACATGTTAACACTGAATCACTCAACAATAAAAGCCATCCAGGGAACTTAAACAGCAGTCATTGTACTTTTCTGATTTTTCCCTTGACAGCATGTTAATAATGCCATTATAGGCTGCCTACAGCAGAAAATAGTCATCTTATCTTCTGTGTGGCATCGTCTGAAGAATAAGGAGGTGTTTTGACAACCCACATCCATGTATGGTAAAGCAGAGATGGGGAGTACTTACAGATGCCATGGCTGCCAAGGGCAGGCTGTGATATGTTCTCATTTGCTCTGGGGCAGAGATGAGGAGGTGGAAAGGAGGCCTTAGCCAGCTTTCCTCAGACCTACAGGCTGAGGAACCAAACAGAGCTCAGGTGGAAGGAACGGGCCAGCTATTACTGCAGTAAAGCTTTGTGGGATAAAACCTATGCAGCCTTAAAACTGGAGCTTGTATTCCTTTCTTTATGGAAACCGCATGTGCTGAAATCTAATCTTTGTTTTTGGTTGGTCAATTAGAGATCATACGAAGGGAAGCTCATTTTCAGAGAGGAAGGACAAAAGCTTCTAATAAACGGCTCCCATATGATAATTCACCTTGTGTGTGGACAGTCACTCACCATACTTGAATGTCTTGCTCTGCTTTCCTAGGCAGTTAATACATTGTTTGCAAAGCTCCTGGGAGATCTGCACATTTTCATTTCCCCTCTTACAGAGATTCAGTCTCTATTCTTAACACACTGTGTAAACGTAGAGTTTCCTGGGAATCTAACATTTTATTCTATTCTACTATTATTTATATTGCTTCCATGTTTTTCCCACCTTCTAAATTTCCTGTTTAATTTAAATTTTCTTTAGTTTTTCCTTTTGTTTGTTCCTTCTTTAGTATGCAAGGAAGTTATCATGCAGAGCAAGACAGATATATAAATTTGGAAAAATATTCTCAAAATATCTATGCCCACAAACTGAATAAGCCTATCTTGAATGTAGCTGACAGATAGATGTTTGTTTCCAACCTATTCTAAAACAATGTTCAATTAAAGATGTCTTCTAGAGTTTCTAGGTAGGTTGCTCTTGGTGCTTTCTTATGCATAAAGATAAAAAATTGGAGTTTTTTCTCCCCTAATGTCTAACTTTCATCTAATATTCAGCATCTGATTCTCTGTAACTCCAGGGAAACTTTCCTCTGTACTATCAATTTTTTACGATTTTGTGTTTGTTTATTAATATCTGTGTCCTGAGAATTGTGTACACATTCTTGTTATAAGTCTTTATTCAGGACTGCTTTTCAGATATGCATAAATTCCATAAAATGCATGAGAAGTAAAACTTGTAAGAAGCTGATGCTGTTTGAAGATCCCTTAGTGGTGAAAAGGAATCCCTTCTATTTATGATGCCTTAGCAATAAGACTTCCATCCTCTTTGATACACTCATATATTTAATCAATTTATTTCTGTGTATTGCCTCTTTATGAATAATAGCAGTACTGTAATAACACTGTTGGCCAATCCTCACAACAAAACAGTGTTTTCTGTCCATAACAAAACTGTTACTTAAAAAATATTGACCTTCAGTCTCTCTCAAAGTTGAAGAAACCTTCCTAGTACAATCAGCTCTTTGAAAATAGCATGAGATGATTCTGGATGCTTGAGAGTCCCTTACCATCTATGAACTATTCTATCAGTCCTTGTTTTTGCCATCAGCACAGCCCTTAAAAAGAATAACAGACTTTTATTTACCATCCAACCATGTATTATTCTCCATACTAAAAAGGCAGGATATAAAATGTTGAGAGTTTAAATATTGATCTGGAGGGGTTATAGTGCTTTTAGCTGAGCCTTGAATACTCTTTTATGTTGAAAATGCATTGAACTGTCAGCTACATCAATTAATGAATACATACTGGAATCATTCAGTACAAGAATCCTCATTGTCCTTACCTTATCCCTTGGTAAAACAGGACAAAGCATGGATACAATTGATTTTAAATTTTTGTTTGTTTGTTTTAGAAATGGTGCTGCTGGATTAACAGCATTGATTTGTTTTGCTGCAATATGAAATATAGAAAGTATAATCTTAAGATCAGAAATTCTAATGTGATGGATGACTCTCCTTACTCTTCTTCTTTTTGTAGGAGTGGAAATTATAATAACTCTGTCCTTGTAAATGTTGCAGAAATCTTTGATAAGAGGGATTGTAATAAATAAATAAACAAACAGTGTTAATCCTTTAATGTAAAGCATAGATCTGCATATAGATAGAAATCTTGCCAAAGCTTTATATACCATTAACTGTGTTAAAATTCTCAAAAATTTAATGCTGCTGTAGGCTTGATGGCTTTGATAAGGAATTTTGCTGCTTTTATGTTTATGATGTGTTATAGCGTAGTCGTTTTACAAATAATTTTTTCCTCTAGATAATCGTAATGCCAAAATGTGCTTTTTGATATTTGGTGTAGGAGCTAAGCAAACAGATAAGTAAATTTTCTTGTGAGGCTCTGTGTAATACACATATTTTGTTCCTTTTAACTCCTTTCAGCAACTCAGTGTAAACACGGCGCAGTTTACGATACCTGTGGTCCAGGATGTGTCAAAACCTGTGACAACTGGAATGAAATCGGACCATGCAACAAGCCCTGCGTTGCAGGGTGTCACTGCCCAGCGAATTTAGTTCTTCACAGAGGAAGATGCATCAAACCAGTCCTGTGCCCACAGCGGTGACATTTGTTCTCTTTCCGTGGACACTAATGCGGGTGGTCGCTTAGCCCTTTGATGCTCACAGCCACTGAAGGACTCCAGCTGTTTCTGTGCAGATTCTGCAAAGTACACGTCTACTCACAGAGTGTAAATATGCTCCTCTGTGTGTGCTTGTGTGTCTCTAAGTACACACACATGGCACCTAAAAAGATATATAAATGTATACTGTGTGTATGTAGACACACGTGTCCATACACAAGTGCCCTAAACGTAAGTACAACCCATATATTTATATATATGTCCACACACAAATATACATAATTTCTATATACCATAGAAGGATGAATTATAATATGTATATTTTTTGCTATAAAGTTTATGTATTATTATTTCTAGGGCCCTGATCTGTAAGTCATTGTATAAATAAACCAGGTGTTTTTAATATAATATTGTGGCATGAAAAGATTGGATGAATTTGCCATTGCATAAGTTTGTCGTTTCCAAGGAAACTTTTCTAGGACCATAGCACTGCCAGGCTGGATTAGTTTCAACACAGAACCTGGATTTACAGTTGTACAGGAAACACATTTCTCTGGAGATGGAGGATTTATCTAGGAATATTTCATGCGTACCTTAGAGCTGCATAGTGATTGGTGACAGTGCTTAATCAGGCAGAGAAAGCTGGGGATTGGCTTTTATGCTTTACTGAAATAACTGTGCAAAATGATTTCCAAATCTGGTTGGACAAAGGCCAGGATAGAGATATTTCTTTCTGGAACAGCACCAAAGAGTCAGGGGCCAGATTTTCAGAAGTGTTTGGCACCCAACAGCTCACTTTGAAAATGTGACCACTTCCCATTTCATATCCTAATGCCCCATCTCTGTTGTTGTGTTTGGCAGTAGCCATGAATACACAATGAGGAGCTTGAAGCAAATATTCATGTACATATTAGCCCCTTAAACATGTTTGAAATGCCCAGGTTTGTTTCATGTCTCCCTCAAATATTGTGCAGAAAGCAAATCCCACTCTGAAACGTTTGATTTCAGTGTACCTTAAAACATAAAATAATGCCAGGCTTAGTAACTGATTTAATTTATCAGCATGGTTTAGAAAAAAGACAAATTCACCTCACTGAAAAACAGTAGAGAATGTCAAATGCTAATTGGAGAACTGCAATTTATTTCCGTAGTGGTCTTTTGGTTGAGGTTTAAGAACATGTGGGCTCTGTGAAGTTTGCGTGACTTTTGAAGTCTCCCAGGGGAGAAGCAATAATATGGGATTTCATTAGAAACTGTTAAAAAAGCCATACAACTTTCTCAAGCCTGAAGGGACAGGGGGCTATTTTTCTTCACTTTAAAGCCTCATGTAGAGCCTGATGGAACCGTCTCTGGAGATGATAGAAGTCTTTGTGCATCTGATTTAGGTTTATAATGAAGTAATATCCTCCCACACAGCTATTTCCATCATGCCTTCAATTGAAATTGCACATTGTAATGCTTTGAACAACTTTCTCCTTCAACTTTTTTCTCTCCAGGAATTTAAGCAGGGCCTGAGTTTACAGTAAGTGAGTGGGTAAACACACTCAGCTTATACAACCTGTCTGTAATCCCACCCTGGAGGAAGATGCTGAGTGAACCTGGTTAACTTAGCCACCACACTATCCAAAATGCTGTACCATTACAGTGTTAAAGAGCTGGGCATATAATACCAAGAGTGTTCCATGGATGTTCATCCAAATCTTAAATAAACTCAGCTTGATCTTTTTATGTCCCTTTTGTGTTTGTTTTCTCAGAACAATCAAATAATTCAGTTTTACTGGCAGAGAGGGTTTTGAAAACTCATACACAAGTGCACTGGGAAGCAGAACTGCAAATGTACAGATCCCATGAGAGCAGCAAACTAGAAGAGTTTTATGTGGCTCATCTGCTAATCAAATGGCAAAGTTGAAATTTAGAACAATTGCAGTTGGCTGAAAGAGTTAAAATATAGAATGGCAGTCAATAAAATGATTTAAAGTATCAGTTAGACCAAAGAGCATTTCAGCCTGTGAGCTTCCAATGCTGAGATACGGCGTCTAAGCCATTAAAAAGAATATTTGCCTACCTTTAGTATAGGACAGATTTTAATTACTTAGTGCTCAGTGTTTCTAAAATAAAAAAACAGGCAACATGAATTGAATACATAAACAGTGTATACATCTTCCTCTTTTCTCCTGACTTACAAAGGTGATTTAAAGGTGAAGGGAAAGCCCTCCAGCTCTCTCAGTCCAGTGATCACATTTAAGCAATGCTTAATTGATTCTAGGTGAAGAGGTGACAGTCTTTCTGTAGGATGAACTCTATTTTTAGATCTTAAAATGGTTCCGTTTGAAACCTGCCCTGGGTCATCTCAAATCTCTTGGTTTAACTTTTCGTATCTGCCTAATTAAGAGTAGACCCAGGCTTTTCACTTTAGTCATATAGACTGAGGAAGAGAGGAAAGTGATTTTACCTCTAAGCCAAGTGGTTGTGGCCTTATGGTGCTGTAGAGCTTTTTCCTCCAAACTCCGCAGTTTTCGGGGCAAGAGTAAGTGCTATAATGTCTGCTCAGTTCACATGTACCATCTAAGATAAGGGTGTTCTGCTTTTCTAGAAATTGCCCCCGAATTTCAACTTGGCAGAGGTTTTATATCTGTGTCTGTGGTTACCCTGTGCCTAACTGAGTTATTGAGACCAGATCAGGCTCAGGTAGGCTTGTTGCACTCCACTCTTCTCTTTGTCCCTCTCCTTCAAGACCATTCAAAAGTTGAAAGTCTGTCCCAATACCATCAATAACGTCATTACTACTGGCCTCACAGAGTTTGGCTTGAAGCCCATCTTCCTCCTGCTGTCTGCTCATGGAATATTGCCCCTACAATGCTGGAGCTGGAAGTTTCCTGTATATCACTGGAGATTTATTTTTTTATTAAATTCACTGGTAATCAAATTTTAGTATGCTAAATGTGTTTAATATGCAAATTTTTTTATAATAACATGACATTGATAATATATATGGCACATGGTGTATTTACCATGAAAAACTGATGGTTGCATAAATTTTGATAATGCTTATGTCAATCTGCTCATATTTGTGCCAATTTGTAATGTGAAATATATTTGAAGGAGCAGAGGTTCCAAACAAAGAATGATCCAAAAGGGAAGTCTGAGAAACACCTCTGTAATCCAAGGGGCAGAGTCAAGTGGAGACCCAGATCAATAGTTTCACCATTTACCTGCTGTGAGTTCTCTGGCAAGTCATTTAATATTTTGAACTTCATTGGGAAAACAAGGCTCTGGATTTATGCACCTTTTTAAAGTTTATAGATGGAAAATGTTCTGAAATGCCATACCAGGATAATGTCAGCTGATATTTTACCAATACACTCAGGTCTGCTTTGCATCAGGTTGTCCCATCTCTCCCATATTATCATCACTTGGAAATTAGCTTTTAGTTGGTGTACATGGAGGTCAAATGTGTTTACTTCCTCCTTGTGTACTTTCATTTGTGTCTATTTTTGTCATATATGTTGTGTTTTATAAACCACAGAGACAAGCCATAGCCAGACAGAGCAATTTGGGTTGTAGCCCAAGAGTACCACATCTTCCAAGAACACTTTTCTTCTATAGAATAAGGTTTGTTGCACTTGGACAAAAACCAAAACAAAATAAAAAAAGAAAAAAAAAAATTCTTGATGTCTGACCCAAATGCAAACCCATCTTTGTGTCATGTAAGCAGTTTCCAGCAGAAACCTAAAAGAAGTAAGTTCTCATATTTTCTGCTTTTTCTGAACACAGGATTTAAATGCAGTTTGACACTGCCTGGCTTCTCACTGACATAACCTGACAGTTGCAATAGCTGGGCTGATCTTGAGCAACTGTGAAGGGGTACAGTGGTTTGATTTTTTTTGCCTTCATCAAAAGCGGACAAGGTGGTATCAGAGCTAACAGATATGAGAATAACAACCCATGCATTTTCAGCTGGACAGATTTGAAAGAGAGCCAGTCAACAGCATTTAGCACTGGAGTGGTGAGGTGTTCAACTATTTCAGGAGCAGTCCCAACTAAAGGATATTATGCCAAGATCACAGTATTTGACTAATGGGAACCTCACATTACATAACACTTATCAAATGCTCATTCTTCTATCCCTGATTTTACCATTTTTAGAAAGCCCTGTGGCAAGAGAGATAGTTCTCCTCCCTTGCAGAACCATTTCTAGTCTACAACTGCAAATGTTTCCAGACACAGGCCTTACCATGCTGCCTTAGCAGTATTCCTTTTCTCTATGTTAAAAGTTGTTGCACAGATTGATATTTCTGTGCAAAATAACTGTGACACCTCAGCACCAGAATTTCTTAACAACAAAACAGGGTTCTCCTCCTGTGAACACAAGGTAGATCTTGATCCCTTACACGGCCGTGGAAACAAAACCACTCCACCAAACACTCAAAACCCCAATCCAATGGCAGTGTAATCATGTGTTGAGATCTGATTGTAATAGGTATATTGTTAAGTGTAGAAATCCGTAATTAAAATAAGATTATGAGTCTATTCCTACTTTTCTTGCAACTGTTACATCACCTTTGAAGAATTCACCAAAGTTAGGGAAAGAGATTTTATTTCCAGGGCTGAGATGAGAAATTAATTTCTCATGCTTCCACTAGCACAGAAACCTGCGTTGGTCTCTTCCAGGATATATATTTTAGTTAACACACATCTCCACAACTGTCAGAGCAAAAGCTCCAAATGCACTTTTATAACTAGTCTTGTTCCTTTTTTTGAGATAAAATTGTAGTTTTCCTTCTGAGAGAGCACAAGTAATTTTTTTTATAACACCAGTTTTACCAGGCAGCAACATTACTTGGCATCAAGCACCATTTTAGAATCTTCAAGTGATGTTAAATATGACATGTAGCATTTGCTGTTTGCATTTTACCCTTCTCATGGTGAGAAGAGTTAATGCCAGCCCCGCACACAGGAGGAAGCTGGCTCTAATGGGGTGTATATGTGTGGGGGGAGAGCAGTGACATTATATAATTATCGTTATCATTGATAGCACTTTCTATTTTCCTAAGTGATGCTTATACCTGGGCATCAATACAGTTTGGTTTTGCACATGAAAGTGAATTGATGGGAATGTAGGAAATTCTTGCCTAGACAGACCCACCTTTTTTTTTCCCCTTATCCAGTGGTGAAGAAATGCTTCAAAGCACACTTCAAAGAGCGTTTGTAAGGCTCATAATGGACAGCTTTGCAACAACCTGCTCATAGCAGCAATTTAGCCTTTTACTCTGGAAGTAAGTGGTTGGTACTTTAATGACCCGATCGTTCAAAGCACTTAACTGTGCTCAAACTTTGAATAACCTCCTTTGCTTCAGTGGGGCAGCATGCGTGCTGACTTCTAACCACATGCTTAAATGGTTTGCTGGGCCAGGGCCAGAGAGTTCGGAATCTGGCAGCATCAAATATTAAACCTTGTGATATCTTGTATTTCTTCATGATTTCCATGCATAAATCTATTTTATGATCATGCTGCTATCTCCTGCTATAAAATCATACAAGTTAAGGCTTTTTGAAGCCTTTTGTTTTGAGAAGTTAGAATATCAGAATTTTTTTTCTATTGGTTTCTTATATCAACATAATAATTTCTTCCATCACATTGCAATTTCCTACTCTATTTTATATGATTGTTATTGTTAAAACAAAGGCACATAGTGGACTTGATTTTTTTTCTTTTGCACTGGTAAAAGTAGGGAACAATTTTAGTGAATTTACTGTTTCTAGCTATACTGGTTTTAAACTCGGTTGAGTTCATACTAACACAGTTTATAGCTGTGGAGGTAATCTGCAATCCTGGTGTGGCTGCCCTCAGTTGTTAGACTCCCAATTTATTCTAGCTGTCATTCATTATAAAACTCTGATAACACTGTATTAGAATAAAAGCATCTGCAGCCCAAATCAGTATAAATAAATTGCTACAAGAGATCACAGCTTGTAAACGATGGGGAAAAATTAATTTTTCTTATTTTCACAATAATTTTTGTAAATTGTATTAATAAGGAAAATTGTGACTACTGAAACTGATGAAGAAAAGAGAACTAAGAAAATTAGGCGTTTTTAATATTTAGTGCAAGTATCCAGCTTCTTCAACAAGTATCACTGAATGGCTTTCAAAACCCAAAGAAAAAACTTCATTGGGCAGAATATGAATCAAAACTCAGAAGTGGATATGCGCTGATGCTGTTCTACAGTTAAAATTTCACCATGTCTTGAAGGGAGTGAAATAAATGAGTAGAGTTTGGAGGAAATAATTTATCCCATCCTAGGCATCTGGTGTTTTTTTTTCTAGTTTGAGGTGTAAATATGCAGGTGTTTGAACTCCACCATGTTGGATATACAGCCCTGAAATTCTTCATATTAGTGTACATCAAGAATGGCTTTAGAGGAACCTGTAGAATATCTATGTCAAAAGACATGTTTGGGGCTTTTTATTTGTTCATTTCAATTTACAAATTATTAAGGGGAAGAGAAGCTGCAGGGAGAATTGCAGTGTGTATCACATATGTTAGATATTTGAAGCCATTAATATATGGGTGGGTTACATGAAATATTTTATATGCAATTTTTGAAGAATGCTCTATAGTGTCAAGAGCATTACTGCAGAATGTTTACATTTTAGTGTTTATAATTGCTTTGCTTACTCATCCTAAATTTTAATAGATTTCACCTGAGGTGCATTAATGTAAAATGATACCTATTTAAAATTTTACCAAATTTCTGTCTTCATCAGTATGTCTCAGTTTATACCTTTGCTGAATTTATATTTATTATATAGTCTCTTACAAAACTGCAAACTGTGCAGTAACCTTGCCATGGCTTGTCTTTGAGTGTCCATACAGTTTTTGTAATAATATTGTACTAATACAATTTTGTAAAAGTCGAATTGTGATGAGTATGTTTGTAAAGACATTATTTATTCCCCTATAAACTGATATTTATTATCTTTATGCGGTTAAATATTGATGCCTTATTATTTCATAGCTGTCAGCAAAATTGTTGTTATGATTTGCAAGGTCTGACTCAGAAAGCAACATCTCCCACACACTGGTTGATACTGTGTTCTAAAAATTTAAATACGGTTATTTCTTGGGATAGGAGGAAGGAGCCACGTAAACTCTTTACTTTTACCTGTGATTAGGGAGATGGAATTTTGGGACCCTTAGTTGAAGTGGTGACCCATTTATGTAGTACTGCTTGACCAAGTTACTTCACTATTATTTACCTGAGTTTTCTCACTGGTGAAACAGAAATGATGATGCTTTACAAAAATCACAGAAACTTTAGGAACAATGTATTTGTTAGAAATCAACTGGTCTGTCTTTGGGTAAGGCTTCTGTTAATGTCCATTAGGCTCCAGATCAGTCCTTGAAATTGTCAAGTATTTTTATGTTTTCATTGCCAAGAGCACCCTGTTCTGCTTCTGAAAGTGTAAGTAGGTCATGAACCTAAATGACCAGGACTGAGAGCAAGCCTTACTCTACCCCAAACAAGAAGACCTTCCTTGATGGGTTTCTTCCTCCTGGAAGGAGGAGGTGAGGGGATGAGGAGAGCACAGAAGGTAAGAGATTGGGCACTTTCCTTGAAATTCGTAGGACTACTGGTGCTGCATCCTCTGTAGCTGTGGTACAAGTACAGACCTTGCTTGGTCTGTACTAACCAAATTCATGCGAAGCCTCCAGTGACAGACTGCTTCAATATCATGAGACACTGAATGTTAATTTCGGGGTGTGCAGGCTCACCCCTTCAGGCTCTCTTCCGCTGCTGAGGTTTGAGGGCAATGCAGACCTGGCAAGGGCTGTACTCCAAAGGCTGTGTGATCAGGCCCTGCATGCTGCCTGTGCCTGGTGATGACTTACCTGGTCACACATAACTTCTACCCCAGAATAACCACTCTGTGGCCACAGTTATTACATATTATTTTCCCCACCCATTTTGGATGCAGCCTCTTCACCAAGAACGCTGCATTATTAATTTTCTTTCAAAACAATGTGCATTTATGGATTTTACCCCCATTTCTTTCTTGCCTTGGCTCTTGGTGAGATCAAGCATATAAACAATCAACATTTTGTCTCTGCCCATAGTAAGAGCTTTATAGAGCACTCGTACTGTTTGTGGAGGCAAAGGATAGGTGCCATGGGCAGCTCTAGCAGAGCACTTGGTGGGCTCCTCCACTTCTGCTGTCTTGTTCATTTGGGCAGCCTGTACCTTGCACATCACAGCATTAATCCTTCCCCCCCTCCTGTATGACCTTTTCTGAGCTGAACAGCTTACGACACATTTTTTTCATAAAAATGATCAAGGAGAAAAATCTTATTTGAGAAAAGTATGAAAAAAAAGAGCTTACATGTAGAATGAGAAAAAAGTGGTGTATGTTTTTTGTTTAAACAGTCTCTGGATTTATTTACATGTTTCAGGCTATTTGCTTAATTCAGGCTAATAATTTGAGTACTTTTCTTCATCATTTACAGTTCATCATCAATAGAATTTTAATGTTTGAGAGTGTTGGTAATAATTGGTTTTCCAATTAAACCACACTGACAAGCTAATAATCCTCATTTAGGATTTTTAACTGGTACATAATTTCTGTTTTATGGTTGTGTGCTGTGGTTAGCACATGTTAAATTTGCCCTAGAAAGACAATGCTTTGTCTTCAGTTGTATTCATCCTGTTTTATTTAGTACATCTGGAAATCAGGCTCAACATTGCTGTTATTTCCCCATCTCCTTCAAGTGTTCTGCTATAAGACAAAGTGTTTTGTAATGCAGTTTCTCCCCCAAGTGTCTTTCCCAGTCTGTGGTCTATATATAACTTTATAGATAGATAATGCATTTCTAGGACTATATAAATACTGTTTTAGCATTCCAGAGGTGAAATAATTTATTAGACAGTTAACAAAATTTAAATAATTTAAATTTTTTTAAAAGCTGGAAAGAGAAGAGCAATTTTGGTTGCTATTTTCTGAATGTACAGCAGATGGTGCTTAACAAATATGCTTTAAAACCAATGTCTGAAAACAGCTAAGCCTGGCAACTTGAATTTTAATAATGCTTCCCAGTCTTGTCAAATAAGTAGTTTGAATGGAAGGCCTCCAACAGGATTGACTTATATTAATGTACACAATGTGCACAATGTTCAAATCATGTGGATACAACAACAGCCCTTCCAAAAATGTCTTTTGTGTGCTGTAAGAAACTATACATTTGGAAAGGAGTTAGGTATTAGCAGGATTATTTCTCTCTTGATCATTGCCCTTTTCCTCCAGGCTCATTGTAGTTCACTTAACTAATGGGAAGTATCCAAGCCCCAAGTACTGCTTTCCACATGGACAAAAGGATATGAAGGAAACGGTGTGATGAGACCTAGTCTAATGTCCCTGGACTCTCACTCGCACACTTGTCAATGAGAGAAGTTACTTTTTCTTCTGGCACCAACAGAGGAGCCTGTGCTGTGGTTCTGGGCAACCCTTTCCTAGCGTGGGTGGGACCTGTCTCAGGACGAAGCAAGAGCTTGTGTCGCTGTTTCCCCTCTTGGTATCTTACTAGCAAGATAAGGAAGGTGCTGAAACTCTGAGGTGCTATTTACGTTCTGCAGTGTCAAAACGTCAAGATTTATCTCTAATAAAGCAGCTGTCATTCTAAAGAAGCATAAGTTACCATGAGCCAAGAGAATAATATTGAATAAATATGAGTCAGAAAGCTAAAGAGACATGTTAGCAAAGTTTTAACTTATTATTTTAGGCTAGTTTTTTTCTTCCAAAAGCATAATTTATTTTTAAATGTGCATTTTTTTAAGGACTGATTAGAGGACTCACAATGAACATCTCAGAGAGGAAAATTCCTCTTGTACAAACATTGATAAGGTATGAACAGCAGGAATACAAACATTTACACCAGTCTTATGTAGTGATGTATCAACCCCAACCTTCTTGGGTGTCTTCTGAAGTCTGAAGGGTACTTGGCTGCAGCCTGTGGGTTGTATTGACAGCCAACAAGCCACACATAACCCATTGGGAAGACATTTCATGCTCACATAATCAGCCTAAAATTTCTGGAGTTACTCTGATTTTCAGATGTCCTGCTTGCCTGCTAAATAGGCAGTCATGCCACAGTGCTGCCCCAATTTCTCTATAGAGTCAAAACTTGATTCCCTACTACAACTGAGACATCTGGCTATCCATAGGAAAACAATAGATCTTATGGGCAGCTGTGGGGGATGCAGCCCTGTATCCTTGCCTACAGCAGTTTTAAAGGCAAGCCAGCCTATAAGTCAAGTTAATGCAGCTGGAGGCCAAGTGCTGGTGTTAAGACTCCTTTAAGAGCTTAAGCACATGAGTTGGGTGCTTTTCCAACACATCTGCATGGGGATGCACATGATGACCTGCCAGTTGGACTTGGATGTAGAAGTCTCACATCTGCAGTAGATTTACTAGGATTCAAACCCACAGTGATTTCAAATACAGACCTGATCAGATTAACTTTGCAAAATACGTGGTGCCATGAGACATTATGAATCATACCTACTAGTCCATATGGGCAAGAGAAACCATCAGCTTTGCTGTTTAAACCAAGCCAGAATCCAGATTTTAGCACAAAGGTGAGTGGTTCATTAATGACTCAGAACCCCTGAGACCTGAGTGGAAAATCTGCCATCAATTCAGAAAAGAGTCTGAAGATCTACCATGACCTTACATGTGCAAGCCCTGTGAAGGGGCCCTTGTTCCTTGCTCCAGAGCTGAGGAGGGAATGCAAATGCATCTCTCTGGCATATGATGGCACAATTGTTTATGGGCAATGGGAAATGATGTGAATTTATCTGAGGTGTTGCCAAACAGAAATGGCCAAGTTCTCTCTGAAACCTTTATAATACCAGACAATTAAAGGAGCCTCTGTTTCCTGATCCTAAGAACATTTTGAGGAGTAAGCGATTACAGCCAAGATTGCTGGGAGCCTGTGTGCAACTGAGTGTCTGTTTAAGCACCATCTGCAGCTGTTGGCCCACCTTATCCTTTTGTTTAGATTTCTATTCTCCACAGGCTGCTGTGAGCAGATCACGGTGCTGCTGAGACGATAATCAATACTGCTCTCATTTTAACTCGCTTGCCACCGAGAAAGCCAAGTCTAATATTGAAGTTTCTCAAAACAAACTTGGGCAACAGACTGCATTGTTTAAGTTGCTACTTCATTACAATTGTAAAGCTGTAGGAAAAAGGTTAATTGATATATTAATCTGTCACAAATTTACAGCATCTACTCTCCTTTCATCAGTCCCATTTTGTAGAGTACTGGGTAAGTGCCAAAGCAGATTGTAAAAGAAATCTTTTGTGGGCTTCAGTAAGAAACTAGGATTTACCTACCCAGTCTTGAAAAGGGTGTACTCTCAGGCATGGAGTGAGTCAGATCAGTCCAAGTGTGTGTGCACGTGTATTGCACGTGAACATTCAGTTGGGATGGGGGAAGGCAGAGAAGCAGGATCACTATCACTGTATCGTATGATGCAGGATGCATTGCCCACTTTAATGGTGAAGGCAGTTTCTCTTTCCTCCCCAAATTAGAATATTCCTTTGTGGTATGGAGAATTATAATGTTTCCCTACTGTGAGTACTTGAGCCAAAATCCTCCTGGCTACTTCTGTCCCTACCACAGTCAGTAATGTCTTACTGAGAGCTGAACAGAAATGCAGATTTGGCTCTCCACAAACTTCTTTCAGGGGATGGTTAATACTACAATAACATTAAAAAACCCACTAAGCAAATCCCTGAAGGAGCTAAAAGGAACAAATTTTATTGCTGTATCTACTAGTACCTGATCAGAAACTGTACTCTTAAAATGTCATATTTAGGAAATTTCAAAGCTGCCATCCATCTAAAGGGATTCAGCACCACAGTTTCTAGTGGGGGGGAAAAAAAAAAAAAACCAACTGAAAATGAAACCAAGCTAGTTTTCAGCATCGCTTCTATATAAAACTTGTCCCCTTAGCCAGGGAAGGGTATGTTCAGACACTGGGAGAGGGGAAAGTGCTTGGCTGCGGGTGAAATTTAGAAAGGTATAAAAGGTGTCCTGTTATTTAGAAGATTGGTCTGTCTAATGCTTGCTGAAATGTAGCTAGGTTCCACAAGTTTGTCCTATTTTCTCAAAAGGGGAAATGGTAGTGTGGAGTTGGGTATTATAAGGGTGTTCTCAAGAGCAGGCGGTATTGTGCCATATGATTTAAAGACTTAAGAGCTTCTGTTTCTTGTCTTTGGATTTTACTCTACCACTGTGAATTGTACCAAGGAAACAGAAAGAAGGAAACCTACATCAGTGAAAGTAAGTAAATGTAAACACCAAAAGACTTTGAGACATAGAATTTATTTATAGAAATAAATTTTTACATCTTACTTTGAACACTAAACTGGCTCCTGGGGTGTCCTGTAAGACTGTAGGTAGCTGCCATTCAATCTACATCCAAGTTCAGCTCTCACTGGCACTAACAGGTATGCCATGTACTTTTTATCGAGAGAAAAGAGAAAAGCAATTACACACCTTTGTTTAATTTCACTTGGATCAACAGAAATCCCTGTCCTAAGGCACAGAGCAGAATGGTTAAGGTGTGAGCAGGAACTCTGCGGTGAATCCTTTCAAACCGGCAGCAAGAAAAGGGACTGAGGCAGTGGCTTCATTGTGGTTGTGTGTGACAGGAATCTGAAAGCGAGTGAACAACAAGCAAAGGCAATGTGAGAGCAAGACTGAAAAGAAATCTCAACTGAATTGTGTTTAAAATAACTGCTTTCTGATGTCTGTGTTTGTAAACAGGAGCACAGAATCGAAAACAGCAACTCCTTATTCCAGCCAGAAAAATATGTCCTACACAAGCAATTTCTAAGAAGGTTCCTGTTGCGGCTAAATGCTTATGCACTATTGCTTACAAAAGCAGGTATTTAGACTAGGTGTTTAGTAGCATAAGTTCACACAATATGTTCCACATATTAGAAACTCTACCAGCCTGTATCAGCTGACACGTTCCTTTGGCTCCTTTCATTATTAACAAGCAAACCATCTAGGGCCCTGTCTACATCTCATAAGTTCATCTGACTGTCAAAACAATGGTCTTCTCCCTGCAAAGCATGCATTATGATCAGGAGTCATTAGAAGAACAATAGATTCAGGGCTCTGATGTTTCACATGTCTTCTAGAACCCTCCCAAAAACAGGGCTTCTCTTCAAAACGAAAGGAAAACTTATCCCTTTATTTTTGGCACGGTCTCTTATCAGCTCCCATACTCATTGACTGCTGTGACTGTGTTTGAGGTTTAGTGTCTGATTCAGTTTCACAGGAGGAAGATGGAAGAGTAACTCATTCAGATCAATGCTATGTAGTGTCCATGGTGAGTTAGACATGAAGGCTTTGTGTCAGTCCTCTCTGGAAAGACCCTGAAGAAACTTGTTTGGACCCTTCCTTTGTGATTATCTCTAAGCAGGACAATGAACAGGATAGAAACAGATATCTTTAAGATTACTTTCCAAAAAGAAAGGCCTCCAGTTTTTAGAAAAGCCAGAGTTATTAGTCAAATAATCTATTTGCATAAATCAATAATATTGACTCCTCCTGACAGTTCCTGGCTTAAGAAGCTGCATTCCATTTGGGATGAAAACAGATACAAACCTATCTTTAAAGCAGCCCAAAAAACCATGCTGGATCTGGACACTGGTCTGATGAGAACTTTATTGAAAAATCCGTCTTGTGCTGCTGTGGGACTGACTCTATAGAGGCCCTATAGGCAGCTCTGAATCAGAATCAGAAAGTTTAGGTCCTGTTCCAAAGCTGCTCTCTTTACATGTTCCTGTTGCTATACCACACGTGTGCAAAGTGCAAACCTCAGATTATTCTCAAACCTGAGCTCTTTACTAAAAATATTAACCTAGTAGGCATAAAAATATATATACTCTTCTATATCAAGTTTGTTCATTCTTGTATTGTGGTACTTCCCAGCAGTCACACTCACCTATTTTAACTCTTGAGCCTCTTCCAGATAGTCCAGAAAGTCTAGAGAGCTTAGTGAAAAAGGGGACATAAACTTTTCAAAATTGAGGGTAATTCCCTCTTGAGAAGACATTCCTGAAATTTATTAAAAGCAATGTCTAAAATCTAGGACAATGCCAAATGTTCATCTCCATAGCGGAATGAAAAATCTTATTAGTGTGATATAAAATATTGACTACAAACACCTTGTGGATGTGTTTCCTCCTGTAATTGTATGGGGAAGCTTAACTAAAGGTCTACACAGCAGCTACATTTTTCGTAGGAATTTGTAATCAGGTTGTATTGATAAATTACCTACACTAAGAGAAAATAAACCAGAACAATTTTCAGTTGGACCATGAGCCACTGATAGGGCATTACTAAAAAGCTATATACATTGTTTATAGCATTTAAAATGAAATTCAAGTGGTTTTTTTGTTATTTTGGAGACAGGTAACTTTGTAAATTACCCTTTGAAAATTGTTTTCATTAGCTGTAAACAAGAATTTCATAGCTGTGCATTCGATTGTACAGAAAATTTTATTAGAATAGGGTTAAAATGCATTTCTAGAACACAGTTCTTCCATGAAGTTGGTTTTAAGGTTTCCTTTACGCACTCGATAGAATAAACAACAGAAATAAAATTTTAGATGGGTAATTTTGAAGATTTTATCTATAAATGATTCCTTTATTAGATGTAAAGTATCAAAAGTTTTGCTCTGAATGCTAAAAGGCAATTTATGTTGTTCATAAACCAATTGGTTCTCAACAAGTGGTAACAGTCAAGGGGGAAAAATTGTAATAACAGATTTAGGTTTAACTCTTGTGGGTTTTTTGGTGAATATCTTGATTCACAAGAGATGATTACATGAAGAGATTTTGCTCTAAAGACAGTAAGCCGAGGTAATCTATTTTGAAGTCTCTATCTTCAGCTGCATGTCAAGTGTGTAAGTGTTTTTCTTTGAGGACTGTCAGGTCTGGATGGCCACGTCTCAAGGAGCAGCAGCTCCCAGTTTGGTAAGTGTTTTGCTGCTGAATTACTAATGGGTCTTCTAAGATCAGCGAGAGGGAAAGGAATAGAGGAGGCTGCTGTGCTGTTTGTTGTTTAATCCATCTAAAGGTAAGAGTTTGAAGTATTACATCTTGAGCAAAAGCAGCAGCAACAGCAGGCCTAGCAGTAGAAGTTCCAAGCAGCAATCTCTAAGTTTACACACCGGGATATGCATTATATTTACTAATTAACCAATCAGGCTAAAACACAATTCTAATTCTACTTCTCTAAACCTATCCAAGCTTAATTCTGATTTACAAAAATAGTCATAACTCTTACACAAGTCTTACATAGAACTTATGCATATGGTCTCTATCAGTTCCTGCTGTTTACATGCACAGCCTATCTAAAAAATGCCAGTAATGTAGCGATATTTATATTTTGTCTGGCGCAGGGTACTCTGTGAAAGGTGGCACTGCTATACTAAAAAACTGGGTTTAAGGCTTTTTTAACCCAACTAATACAGTTTCTCAGTATTTAAGACACTTAAAATATATTTCTACTGAAAACTAAAGTTTATACTTCTATTTCACGTTTGTGTGATTTTATATATCTCAGTTTCTTCAATGGTTTTAATTCAATCCCTGTGTTCTTGCTTGTTTCTGGGCCTGAAGACCTGAGGTGCTTGCATTCCAACATTTTGCTTTGGGGATTCTTTCAGCAGATGAAGGGATGCTACGGGCAGCACAGCAAGTCAGAAAGGCTCTTAGGAGGGCAGGAGCCGTAGGCAGAGCTGCCTGAGTGGGTGTGTGAGTCAGATGTGGTGTGCACACTTCCCTCTGTTGGATGTAACCAGCGGCAGTGTCCAGCCGCACATCCAGAAACATCCACCCTCGGGAACAACAGGGGCACGTCTTGCCCGTGGCTTCATACAAAGCAGTTTGTGTTTCCACTGTCTCTTCACACAGAACTGTTTCTCCCTGCTGTGCCAAGGCTTCTCTTTTTTCTCCTCACCTGCCCTCGGAGTGAAAAATCATCTCCTCTCTCGATTATTGCCATCTGTTTTGCTGCGATCTCCATCAGGGTGTGCAAAATAATTACCAGGCTCATTTTCTGCTGGTCTGAAAATACAAGTGGTTTCTCCCAGCATGTTGAAGATTCTTCTGTCCTGTGGAGTTCAACTGCTTTTGTTTGAAGGCCCTGGAAAGAAATTAATGAAGCTTCCTTCACTCAAGTTTTCAGCTGGAGTGAATATTTTAAAAATTCTGATCATGCTGAATAAAACTCAGTCTTCTCTCTAAAGATTTTTTTCTCTTTTATTTCCCTGTGCATTCAGATGCCTCTTGGTCAACTTTTCCATCTGTCTCTGTGGGTTTCTGTTGCTGGTAATAGTTGAAATTTGGAGCTTGAGTGGATGCCTCAGAGGGAAGAAAACTGAGCCTCCTTCTAGAGAATATTATTGCAATTTTAGTTTGGAGTGTTTTGACCAAGTTGTAAAACTGCCAGCTACAATACATGTTCATTTTCTTTCAGCTCAGGGTCACTGGGAATATGTATCATGAGGCTCTTCTCCTTAAGGGGGAAAAGAAAAGATTGTGGGATACAGAAGGACAAGTTTTGCGTAAGTCCTTCTGTAAAGGTGAAGGGATATTACAGCATTTCAATGTGACTCATTGTATTAGTCAAAACCCTCCAGCAGGATGGACTGCTATGAAAAGCAAAATGTCTGAAGTAAAAGGAAAAAATGATTTCCAGAATGAAATGGTTCACCATTACAAATAGAACACATTTTATAAACTGTCCCCGTTTGATATAAGGTTGTTGAAATATGTACAGTTGGTGTGTACATATGTAGCACATAGGAGCACATAACAAGGGTTCCATAAAAGTACCACAGCACCTAAATATTAAACCATTCACAGTTACAATACAAGAAATTCACAGTCTGAAATTACACTTTATTTGCGATCAGCAAAGAAGGACTCAGTATGGCCTATTTAACTTGGTGCAGAATAAATTTTTATTTTGGATTAATCTCTCTGGGAATAGGTTTTTTAATTCTCTCTAGGATCTGTGATTTGCATTAATATATGCAAAGCTTTGTAACAGCATACTCTATCCAAAAGCAGTTCTTTTCAAAATTAAATGCTCCATTTTGAGAAGGAGAATTATCTTTTGTTTTAATAAAAATCCCTAAACTTGTTATTTTTTAACCCTCAGTAGTCTAGATTTTACAGCAAAATGCACAAAGCATCTAGAAATACCAATTTTAAAAGGCTTCATTTTTCCTGTTATTAAACAAGATAATTCCTTCACAATGTATGCATGTAGGCTGATTGCACTGGGGTGTTATTGAGAGTATCTATGTGAGTGTGTGTCCATATACACTCATACATATTTTCTACTTATTCTGTGTAAGTGTCAGATCACGTTATTCTTTCCTTTAGTAAATCTGATTTTCAATCCTGAGTTTTCTACTCAGACTATTTAGGACAATTTCCTGCTAATTTCACTGAGAGTTTTGCTCAAATGCATCTGAAAGGAAGTTGTAACCAGGTGGGAGTTGGTCTCATCTCCCAAGTAACAAATGATAGGACCAGAGGAAATGGCCTCAAGTTGCAGCAGAGGAGGTTTAGTTTGGATAACAGGAAGAATTTCATCACTGAAAGGGTGTTCAGGTATTAGAACAGGCTGCGCAGGGAAGTGGTGGAATCACCATCCCTGAAACAGTCAAAAAACCCCCATGTGAATGTGGCACCTGGGGACATGGTTTGATGGTAACATGGCAGTGCCACGTTAACAGTTGGATTCAATGATCTTGGAGGTCTTTTCAAAACTTAATGGTTCTGTGATTCTGTAATTGTTTCACGTTTCCTGATATCCAGAAGTCTTTTTGTCCTGTTTGTATGGAAACACTGCCTATTCCTGTTTTATCAGATTTCAGTATATGGTCAGCCTGTACCTTGATATGGGTCCCTGGACCATGAAGAATAATTACAAAAAATTTTCAAAAACCTTGTGGAGACTGTGCCCTGCTTTTCTTTTGTCTCTTTAAGTATTCTTTGCAGGTTTGAATCTCTTAACAGCATAGATGTCCTTAAAAGGTCAGACTAATGGCCACTTGGAAAGGTAAAATTCTATATTTAAGGCTGTATCACTTTTCTTTATATCTTTTTGATTGTTTAGTTTGTTTTCTGTGACTGAAGAATTCATAGTCATCTTAGCATTTCCCACACTTATCTTCATGAAAGAGCCCTACGGCCTGTAATTAATGAGAAGTGCTATAAATGTCACCACTTTGCTCATGAAACAGTTCTATTTTTACTTGATTTTTGACATTCAGATTTGTTAGCATGCTGACGTGTCTTTTACAAAATTTCTTGTTTTACAGCTAACACAGCATCTCAACTGTGCAGGCTAAATTGCAAATACCTTTTCATTGATTGGATAAACGTAGCTTAGAAAAAGATTCTCTGTGGTCTATCACATTTTCTTTGTTATGAGATTACTGGGACTTTTTTAGTCACTTTGACTGTAAGTTTAAATGCATCCCTCTTCATCCCTGGTGTCACAGTTGCTGGAAATCTGTGACAGAAGTCATACCAATTCCCCCCAGTTTTGGACAGGGGCACAGCAGTCCCTTCCTCTTACAGGTGAGAGGTGCACAAGGCCCTGTAGCCTCTGGACACAGAGAACCACAACAGAATTTAAAATCTGGTTTTCTAAACCTTTGGTTTTCTTGGTCCTTGTTGCCAGTGCAGATGCTTTCATAACAGAATTTGAGAAGTTCAAGTACAGAAATGTAACAGTTTTTGTGTCTTTCAGCATCAAATTGTAATTATTGAAAAAAAAAGATCTAGGTATTATGGTCATGGTCTGATGTCGGATGTCAATGAAGGATAAGTGCTTAATTAGGATAATGAAAGAGTGAAAGAATCTGGATTAGATTTTAGAAATTATTCATATTCAAAATCCTTCATTCCTGTGATTTTTTCCTTCTGTTTACTTGCTCTGTTTCTCTCGTAAAGGTTTTAAACTCCCATTGTGCCCCTCTGCCCACAGATTATATAAAATATAAAAAACATTTAGCAGTTTTCTTCAGCTGTTAATGGTAGATCTTCCCTACCCCTTGTATGCCTTGTATGTTCACTGTGTAGGCTCATCAGGTTTCTAAAGAAATGTTTCTTGGTTTCACATTTTAATTTTGGTGTCCTCTCATTTTGTGTGATCAGATAAACTGTGCTGTTTCTTCCCTTTCAGATAACTGGAAGAGAAGATTGCATTTGTATCTGAAATTATGTCTGAGACAGTCACATTAGCAACTCACCTGGAATAAGGATAATATTTATAATTGGACTATTATTGCCATATCATATTTAGAAAAAGGAAGTGTGAGGGAGGTTCCAGTACCAATGCCTTCCTAGGGGCTGATCTATGGTGGGTCCATCACAATAATATAAAATACAGTCCTTAAAGGTGAAGAGATGGGTACAAGGAACACAAAAAAGGGACTAGTAGCAGCCCAGAGAATAAAAGACTGTTTCCTGATCTGTATATTTAGAGATATCTTTTTTCCCAAAAAATTTTGAAAGGGATCACACAAACATCTAGGCTTCTTAAACATGCTGCCTTAGTCTTAAGTATCTTCTCTATGATGAGATAATGTGCTAGCTCTGAAATGTAGAACATGAATATGCTCTTGATACAGCTATTTTTATAAAGTAACACATAATTTTTTCCTATTCTGAAAGCATGTATTTCCTATTCTAAAACCCTTCAAAACTGAACATCTTTTAAGATGACATTTTAAGCTATTCAATCAGCTGGAAAGTTATTTTCAACAGAACTTGTGATTTAAAACACAGGAACAAGGCAATGTATTCATAAATAACTTGCTGCCATTTTTTAATCTGGTACTGATTTACATGCAGAAGGTTTATCTCTGTTCATGGTGTGCTTTTCTAATTATTTTTCTATTAGAGAAGGAAAAATAAGTTTTTACTCAGAAAGTATATAAAATGATCACACAAATCAATATTGTGCTTCCAATTAGTGTTTCCAATTTTGCTTCACTTTTCTCTTAATTTGCTCTTAATGAAAAAGCAAGAGTTTAGTTATTTACTTTGGTCCTTTAAACCAGTCAGAAATTTATGCAGGGACAGTAAATCTCGTAGGTAAAATGATAGTGCCTGCTACTCCTCTGGGGGAAGGGGGCGGGCTGGGAGAAGGAGACTTTTTTTTCCCTAAAATCTTCCCCCTTCAGGTCTTGGCAATGGGGGTCTGATAATATATTCTGTCCTTATGTCTGTTTGCTCTGTTCAGCCAGCGGAATAGAAGATAAACCAAAAAGGCAAGGTAAAGCAAGGCACGGGTGTTTGGGAGGGGCTGAGGCAGGGACAGGAGTGTGTGTGTGAGGGTTTGCAGTACTGCTGCATTTGTGAAGGATTGTGCTGGGATGCAGGATGCACATCCAGAGGAAACCAGTGTCTTCTGAGTTCTGCTTCTTCAGAACCAGGTTCCTTCTGTATCTGGCTCACTCCTACCAGTTCCATGAAGAGTGTAGTGCTGGTTGTCGCCGACTCCCCTGCAACTTCTAGGGAAACAAAAAGTCCTGAGCTACTCAGTAACAGCTGCAGTTCTGACGTTTAATTTCAGAGAAACTTTATAGGCAGTAACATATTTTCTTCTGAAGTCAGCAGGGAATATTTGCTTCGTTCAGGACACCCACTAGAGGGAGTACTGATAATGTTTTAACGTCAAAAACATTAAAACTGCGTTAGTAGCATCCGTGTAAATCTGGGGCACTAAGTAGAGATCTGGGTTCCTGCCTCTCTTGAAAGCCCTATTACATACTAAATCAGGAACCAAAGGGTTTCTCGGTGCTCTGGAAACACTCAGGATAAAATGGCTTTGAAGCAAGGCTGATATTTCCTTTCTAACTCACATAACTGCATTGTTGAAAGACTGCATTGAAGAGCATTTTCAATGATAAAATGAGCTTTAATTGCCATCATGAATGACTTAGGGATGGAATGTAAAGGCTTTTTTCTTCATGGGTAAGATTTGTATGTCAAAGTGTTGCCCTTCTGACCTCCAGAAGCAATTTTTTTAAGCTAAACTTAGAATTTAAAATTATGTTGGGTTTTTTTTCTCTCCGGGGTTGAAATAATTTCCAGTTGAAAGAGAGAAAATAGATGAAATCTTTATTTTCCTTTCTTTTAAATTGATTTTTTTTTTTTTAAGCAAACAGCTTAATATTATTATGCTGTGCATGAAAAAGTTAGGCAGCTTCTGAACATCGTCTAGACTGCTGAGGGGACTCAGGAACTGCAATGCCTGAGTATCTGTGTTATGTGTGCATCCACACCCCGGTGGTAAAGCTGACAATCCAGCGTGGAATACTCACACTCTGCATACAGATAGGGGAAGAAATGATGCATTCAAACAGGAGCTGTAAAAATTTGGGCAGTGAGTAGGAACCAGTTAACACAGGTTGTCATCTGCCACAGTGTTGGTGGAAATGCACACGAGTAGCTGCCACAATAATTCTTATTGTCACTTGGTCAAAAACCTTTTCTATCTTTGGGAAGAGTCACTTATGTGAATCAATTTTTCTATCACTCCCGCGCTTCTTTCCCATCCCTCCATCCTTTGGTAGTTGTGTGAAATGTGACTTACATACCCATAGCTATAATACCTATTTGAGTGTTTTCTGTTCTTTCTTTTTATCTTTTTTTTTATAATCCCAGCCAAACTGCATGAAAAACAATTTTCTTAGTATAATGAAGTGAGATAGCAATAGATTATTTCACAAGACAGACTTCTGTATTTTTTTTGGGCACTCTTCTCCAGCTAGCAGGCAGGGGGAACAGCATAAGCGGTGATTTACTATGGAACTATCCCTTTAACCTGTTTGATCTCACTTCCCCTCTTCCCAGTTTCTCTTCCTCTCTTGTGATTTCTGTTTCTGGTGGTGTGCAGGCAGGGAGAAGGGGATGTGGTGCTACTTGTGCCGTGCTCAGCCTGGCAGACAGGGTGGGCATTCTGTCACAGCTGGAGAGGGGGTCCCAAACACCTCAGCACACAGGGTTCAGAACAAGGCCAGCTCCCTGAAATCTGAAGATGGCAGTCAGGAAACTAGAAGTAAGCGTGACACGGATTTTCACAGGCAGTGAAAGATGGAAAATAAAGTGCTTGTCCTGAAATATTTTATAATTAAATTAATAAAATATTTTATTCTGAGATGTGAAACAACTTACACATTGTTACTGATCTATTTTTGACCCTAGATCAAAAATTACCAGTATGGAATTCTGTAGATAACAGCAATAAGTATTTCTTCATGCCAAGGAGCATCTCCTTCCTTGACAGAGATGAGAGTTCTTCTTGCTTTTGACTCTTGTTTCGTTGCAGAGTTTCTGTCTGTCCCCTTTGAACACGGACCAGTCAACAGATCTGCATAGCATAGAAGAACCAAGTAAAAGCTGAGGTTGGCAGGGACCTCTGGAGATTTTACAGTCCAAACTTTTGTTGAAAGCAGGGTTTTAAACTGAATTATGCAGGTTCCTGTCAAATCTTGCCATTTCCAGCAAGGGAGATCCTATAGGACAACTTATTCTAATGTGGGGTTTTTTTTCTCAAGTTGCACATTTTTTTCTTATCGTAAGGCATTTCTTCTAAAGTAATTTGCATTCATTACTTATTTTTTGTCCCTATGCATCCTTGTGGAAGGAATTTCTGTCTCTCCTCTGTAATTACATTTTAGGCATTGGGAAAAATGTGATTAGATTCACTCAAGGCTTCTCTAGGTTGAACATACCCAGTTCCTTTAATTTTATTTCATCTGTCAAGTTCGACTACCCTCTCATCATAATGGTGGCCCTTCCCTCACCAATTTTTTAGTGTCTCCCTTGAACTGAGGAGTCCAAACCTTGACCTAGTGTTACAGATGTGCCCTAATAAGCGTCAAATGGACTGGATTAGCCTTCGATTAGCTCTCTGTCCTCTTGTAGATGCACCTGTGACAAGGTTTGCTTTCACTGCTGTGAGGGCACCCTGGTGGAACTCCTCCAGGTTGCCATCCAGCAGGACCACCCAGGATGTACCAGACATCCCTTCAGCTGCTGTGTGGGATTGCTGCATCCGAGGTGCAGCATTTAGCATTTATCTTTGTTTAACTTCACGCAGACCTTGTTGGCCTGCTCTGTTTCAGACTGTCAGATGTCCCTAAGAGGTGGCTCTTTCCTCCAGCAGATCTGCCTCCCCTCCCAGTGTGGAGTCATTTGTGCACTTTGTGATATATGAATGTGTCCCCTGGCAGGAAAGTCTCAGGGATGCTCACAGGTAAAGTTTCAGTTGTCTGGGTGGACCAGCAATACCCAGTTAGGTCAGAGCTGTATCGTGTGGTACTCAAGTGTGAGGTTTAATGCTCCACTTCCCTGAGAATTGGGAGAAGGAAGAGAGCATTTCGATAAAAGCATAAATAGCCAAATAGGTTTTTATTTTCAAATCTGACATAAAGTGACTCAATTTGACAAAACCAAGATACTGTTTGATAGTGCTGTCTTGGAGAACAAGCTATATTGGTGTAGCTTTCAAAAAAACTAAGTATGTATGCCATTTTTCAGCTGCCTTTGTAAATGTACATAACATCAATCTGCTGTCAAAGACTTCTAATCATAAAAGGAGAGAACATGATAGATGGTGAAAACAGCACTTGGGCAAGTTATAATTTGAAGACATGAAAAAAAAGTCTCTGATAAGAATAGATTATGTACCCAGAATAGACCAAATAAGTGAAAACTGAATTTTAAAAAAAGGATCCCACAACCAGGCATATTTTTTTGCAATTAAATCTAAATCTTTGCACAAAAAGTGAAGCATTCTGGAGCTAATAGTGTAATAGGAATAAAAGCATTAGAGATGTTACTTTTCACATTCTTCTAGAAGAAAACAAGAGAAAATGAGTCTGAAAAATATATTCAAGCCTGCTTGTGTCACTAATTGTTTCCTTATGGTAAATTCAATCTGATCTGAAAGAACTGTAATCTGAGTGTCAGGTCTGCATTTTGTCAGAATTGCTGTATCTGTTTTTGGAATCCTTGGAGTGTATCTGATGTGTCCTCATTCCAGGCTGAGTGTCCAGCTGAATGAATGGCACCTGTACCAAACCCAGGTTTGGCTCTGGCTAATGCATGGCATCTTGAGATATTTACTGTGTAAATTGCTGACAGATAGCCTGGCTATTCTCTTTTCTTTCTTTCCTTTTTTTTTTTTAACTCTGGATGATGTGTGTGGACAGCAAGCAGGCTGTTGTGTTGCCAGATGGCATCTGACTGCCTACTTTCTCCTCACTACGAGAAGACTGTAACTTTGTTAGGTGAAAAAAACTGGTTAAAAAAGAGAATTATTATGTATTTGGAGGAATAAAACAAGGTTAAATGCAATATGGCCGTGTCATAATTATTGAACAAATGATGCAATAAAATCTCTCCGAGAAATTTTCAGAGTGGGAGAAGAGGGAGTTTCTAGTACATCACAAGTTTAATATGGAATGAGAAACACTAATACATAGTAATTGTTCTGCAGCCATCTGTGCATAAGCTATATTTTTAAGCATGAATTTATTTGCTGTGGGACTAGTCATGCACGAAAACACTCCCTCTCATCTATTTTCAGAACAAAACCATGAGACTTATCAAATGTTTAACACTGATGCTTTGTGGTTAAACTAAAAATTCCTGCTGTTGTTGCTTTCTTCTTCCCCAGCAGATTTCATTGCTGTTTTTCACTTCTCCTTACAGGCAAATCTTATAAAGGTTTTTGGTTGCTTTAAGACACTTGCTGCTCTAACAATAATTTGTTAGTCATGGTCTCCTTGAAGTTTTGAATGCCTTTGGATAAAAGTGCATTTGAAGCTGGTATGAGATTAAAAACTCTTGCTAAAAGTAATAATTTTGATAAAGAAAAAACGCAGTCTGAATTGTTGAGTGTTATTAGTGATTGCTCAAACAATCCAGCAGCTTGCAAATTTTTTTCCGTTCACCCTCAAAGGCACACAACTTACTGCTCTTTTTTCTGCCCCAGATTTCACTGCAGCTCTTCAGAATGCTTCTCTCCATTGGCTGGATGATTGTGAACACTTCCCAAAGCATTCCTGCCAGAGCAGCCTTCTGCCTAGCCAGAGGACCTATGTGGCACAGATGCACTGTGATGTCTCTGCTTGGAAATGTGTTAACATGTTTGTCTTTTTCACAGAAATATGTTCTTCTTTACACTGCATTTCATTTTTAAAGGAACATCAAGGGGCCTGCTTCTCACCTCATATGATCTAATAGGTTTAAAATATACCTTTAAGGCCACTGATGTTATGTTGTCTATCTGTTATGCCATGGAACTGGAATTTTGATTTATAGAACACAACAGGAAATTCTTGTAAATACTAGATGACATGTATCAGCTATTTTTATTTAAGAATAGGCCATTTTTAAGGCCTATTCTTAAGTTAAGGCTTAGTAGAATACCCCATAGGCAGTAGTGAAAGGCATTAACTGAGATATGTACGTTGATGAGATGGGTGGTAGATGTATCTTAGCTACATGTTGGATCTTTTTCTCTGTCTCCCTTTGTCTACAGAAGAACTTTAAATAATGGTAACAAGATGTCAAATAAAGATTTTTCCTAGAGAAGTTCTAAAAATACCTACAGATCTGTCAAATTGCCATTGCCTTTCTTACTGAAAGAAGAAATCTCTAAGATAACTCTGAAGGATATGAACAGGTATGCTGAAGGAGCACTTCTCTCAATGCTGCTTTTCAAGCAGCTTTCCTTGTTTCTTATGTAGGAAGAGGGTGATGGCAGGGTTGTCTGTGCAGGGTTTATAAGTTTTGTACAATACTGCAGCTTCCACAGATGAGCGACATGATCTGAGCAACACTGAGAAGGGTTGAGAAAAAAGTACTGCCTTATCTCTCAGCCCTAGTATGAAGAAGATGTTTATGCAGAAGAATGGATTTTCTACCAGACAGGCTTTAATGGTCATGCAGTTATATTCTCAAACTCCCAATCTCAAAAGGTAAAGTAATTGGGTGTCATTTGCAATTCTGAATTTTTTTCTTTACTTATGTATGTGTACTACCAATGAGATGAGAATGAGGTGTCCTACAGTCTTTCTTTGCTTCCTGATCCTCTTGCAACAAGTAATAATAGATAACACAAGGTAGACATGCAGTTTTCCTCTATGCTTACTGGCTATGGCTCAGTTCCTGCTGCTTCATAGAACAATAATAAGAATAAAGGCAGTGCCTTATAAACAGGATATGTATCTGACCATGTCTAGATGTTGATTTTTTTTTTTTTCCTTTTTGGGAGAGTAATAGGCTAGCAAAGCCCCCGAGAGGCAGTATAAACAACTGTACCGTAAGGAAAAAAGCCCCTGACGTTTTTAAGTGTACAAAGAGGATTTTGACTCAGGAAGTTGCAGGCCATGTTATTCACAAGCTGATGTCTTTGTACACCCTCAAAAGCTGAAGAAGAACACTTAGCTTTTATTGAATGCAGAGTTTGTCATGTTCAACTTAAGGGGTGTTGATAATTACCCTTGATATGTGTGAGTGTTAATTAGAGGACAGCCAATACCACAGTTCTCGCTCAGGGTTTCTGTGATCTAGTGATAAAAACTTGTGTGCAAATAGAAGTGGAAGCAGACTGTCTGGCTTTCTGCACTGCACTTGGAAACAGGTTTGTCCAAGGCACCAGGATGTTTGACTCACAATCAACCCTTGCGAGGACTCAAGGTACAATTAGCACTGATGGCACAAGAAAGCACAATTGAGTTGTGCTGCACCCCACTGCCCCCAGCTCATTCAAACATTTAGTTTATGATGGATAACTCCATTAACTAGGAAGAGTTAGTGGTGGTACACAGGGCTGGATCAGTTTATGCTGGATGTGGAGGGTGTGTGTTTTATTGTTCCTAGGGCTTCCCTGGCTCATCACAGGAGTAGGGAGAGATGAATTCTACAGGGTTGTTAATGAGCTCAGTCTAAGAGGGGATGGAAAATAAAGACTTTTGATTTGTGTAGTTTTAAATGTTAGGTGTAGAGGAATTCTGGAGTCTGTCCAGAAAATTAAGTGGCTTTCCAGAGACTTAATGGACTACCTACAGTTTAACTGGGGTATTGCCATGTGCTGATTGGAAACATAAAAATCTTGCCTCTCTTCACTAAAGTCATCCATTACTGTCATCTTCCCATAATAGTGTCTTGGATAAGTGAAATCACTATTAAAGGAGAGGGGAAAAAAGATTACAGTACTACTTGTCCTGTTTTTTGTTAGACATATTTGAGGTGGGAAAGATGTTAACAGTTAGGTAGATCAGGGGATGATTTATTTTAATATGGTCCTTTGGCAATTAAAGGAGTGACATACCTCCTTTCTTAGAAAGTGAAGACATGCCCCAGACTTATTCTCCTCTCCCCTGTGATGCTGGGGCTCCCATAAGATGTCTGTTAAACATCATGTGGAAGAGCTGCTGTGTTCTGCTGTATGTGAACACAGCTGTTTGTTCCCTACGTAGAAAATTGGATGAGAATCAGGGAAATCCTCTGGATATGGAAGAAAAGTTTTCAGTGTGAGAGCTATCTCCTATCTAAGGGCTTTATAGCTCCTAGCACCTGAGATTTCTTTTAGGAAAGATTGATAATATTGTGATGGGAATTTTAAAGGCACGTACAGGTTGGATGGCCCCACTCACTACTTGAATAATTAGATCAGCGTAGCCATCAAACAATAGGAGAACCTTTTTCCAGAGCAGAGTATATCAATTTCCTGTCACCTTAGTTGATTCCTTATCAACAAAACAAATTTGGAAACCTGCTCTAGGAGAGGGGCTGAAACTTGATCTCTATTATCAAATCTTACTGGAAAAAATAAAACAAGGTGAAGTCTATTTTATAAAACATTAAAAAAGTTCCCATAGAACACTTTTCACCCTGTATTCAAAGGCATCATGAATGAGAATTTTGGATGCATAAGTTAATTAAAAGAGACCTGTAGTGTAAGCTGTGGCAGAGTCTGCACTAATACTTCTAGAACTGCTGGTCATCTCTCATAACCTGGAAACTACAGATTAATTTTGTAATCAGACACTGATTACACAGGAAGGAGGATGGTTGCCAGTGCGTAGTGCCAGGGATTAGTCCTGGGCACTGTAGATGGACTGTGGTATGGTCACATTCACAGGAAGGCCTTTGACAACTTATAAGTGGCAAGTAGAGCTCTCCTAAACAATTCTTGAGCAGGAACCAGAGGTTAGCTTGGGCCAGAGGCCACTCTGAATAGACAGTTTAGATGGGGCTGTCTTGCTTTTAAGGCTGGGAAAGATCAAGAGTTATCAATTCTGGTGCTCCTTTGCACATTTGGTCTAATAGTATTTTAGAACTTTCTGCCTTGTGTGTTTTCCTTGTGTGAGACCTCAGACAACTGTCTCTTCTGAGAAGATGTTGGAACCAGCTGTATGTTCACTTTTATCTTGGGCAATGTCAGTACTAATAAAAAAACTAAATACCTGCTGCTACTGCTGCTGCTATTATTATTATTATTATTATTATTATTATTATTTTTATAATTATTATTAAGCAATATGAATAAACGCTGATGTTGATTTCTATTACGTTCTAATTCATCCATTTTTCCTCTTACACATAAGAAATGCTTCAAGAAATGCTATTTCTAGCCACAAACCAGACTATGTTCATTTGCTTATTTCTTTGTTCTGACTTTACACCTGCACTGCACTCTTTAGGGAATTACTTCCTCCCCTCAAGCAGCTTATTGAAATGCTGCCTTGTGGCACAAAATATTGCAGTATTTAAGTAAAAAAATATATCTTATCAGGAAATAGCTTTGCTACTGGTGGGTTGCTTATTGTCCCATACCCTGACAGCTGGTTTCACAGGGTTAAGCAGTAACATTTCCCCGCATGAACAAATGTTGAATTTTTTGTTTTTAACAGAGATTGTGAATGTGATTTGAAACGTAAAAATCCCAAAGTGAAGACTTTGACTACTTTCGCCCTTGATCTTTCTCAGTGATTTTTTTCATTATTTTGGTGTCAAGGCTGCATTCAGTGCTTCTGCAGGCAAGAGATGTCAATGATGTGCCCTTTCTGTATACTTCTGAATCATTGTAATATGCTGCTTTTCTTTTTTCCTGGTATTTAGTCAGCAGGTAAAAGATTGATTGAAAGAGGAAATCCAAGTGTTCTGAAACACTGATCAGTATAAGCATCTCTTGGTTCTCTAGCTGTTAAAAGATTGTGTTCTTTGTTAAACTTTCAGTAGCCAAAATCTCTATAATATACCAACTTTTCATATCCAGAAATCAATGTAATAGAAAGTATGTATAGGAAACTCTGCTTGGATTTCCTTTTCACTTCTCAATGAATTCTTTATTCTTCCAGCCATTTCCTTACTCTTCAAGCAATTTTTTGGAGGTTTTTTTGTTTCATTCTTTTCTGGTATTTGTGAGTATTAAATGGATTGTAGAATTCCTTAATGATGAAGAAATCCTACAGATTATTATTAATTGACAGTTAAGGAGGTGATAACTTCTAATCTGTCTGTCCAGACCATACACCTTATTGATGAACCTTGGAACAATGTACGGTGTAATGTTTTTTGCCTAGTTTCTATGTCTTTTCACTTTTGTGCAACCTGAAAGTTATCTCAGACACAGAGGGAAATAATTACAATATCCAGGCAAAAAGAATATATGTGTTGAATGCATCTTTTTAGGTGGGAAGGTACTACGTATCTGACTTTTACAGCAATAGAATTTTTACCTACAACTCTCCTTATTGTGAGAGCTTATGGTAAAATTCCTATTCCTGACTTTTCCTCACATCCATAATCTCAGCTAAACTCTTTTGCCACCACAAAAAAGTGCATTCTTCTCTCGGTTAGAAACGGGATCCCTGTCATACCTATAGTGCAACATGCTAAGGGTGTAACCCATGGTACTGAAAGGTTTCCATGCCAAAGTTGATGGGCAGGGTAATTTTCCTGTGTGTCCACAAAAACACGAGGCCATTCAGCGTAGATGGAATAAGCAGCTGCCTTAGAGGATCTCCTGGGCTGTGGGAGCAGCAAGCCCAGCAGCATCTGGCTTACCTAGAACTACCGTTCTTCAATCACCTGCTCGAGTGTTTTATACTATTATCTATGAAGTGGGTGATCAGCACACATAAATGTATTGTCTGAGGAGAAAAACTGTGACTATAATTATCGGTTTTGTAGATCTGTAATTTCTGTAATTGGATATTTAATCTGAATTATAAGAAACTCCAAACTGTAGAAAGTCTATGTCTATTGGACACATAGACATTGAGAGAGGAGGAAGGATGCTGTAGCTGTTGAATTACATTTCGTTCACTTCCATTCACTGCTACTGTAGTCTTTGGGTTTCTTTAATGTAATTTTAAATAGAAAAACAATTGTTTTGGGTGGACTTTTCCCCCAAAATTGATAACAGAAATTTTCCAGTTGACAGTACACTAGCATTTTAAATTGAACTTCTAGCACCAGGTGCACAGCCTCCAGCTGACAAGTTGAATGGTTGCCAAGAAATACAGCTGGAAGGTACCTGCTGTTACAGTGCTGCATGTGCAAAACCAGATGGGGACGTGCTTTTGGAAACGAGCGTCTTTGAGCCCACTCATTATTTACTGCTTGCCAGCACAACCAACTTCTGGGTGGCATCTTGCTGTTTTTAAATCTGACTACTGCCAACTTCACTGTTTTCATCTCTGTGACGGCGTCTTGACTGTCTATTTCCTGTCAAATAGGAGCTGAGTTAAGCTAAGCCTTTTTAAGACTCAGGTTCTTGTCAGAACGGGACAGTTCTGAGAGAGAAAATGTCATCTTTCTGTGCTTGGCTATCATTTGACTTTTCCGGAAAGCCCCAAGGCATGTCTGCTTATCACCTGCAAAATACTAATTATAAGGCTTTTGATACTCAGCGACTATTCTAACAGTGCACACATTCACCAAACATTTAATTAGAACTGTTTTAGAGCAAATCCCTTGGTCACAGAAAGAATTCTAATGACCCTTGTCAAATTAAAGGAAAAGCTATTACACTGTGCAAATATGACAATATGATTGAAGTCCCTCCTGGAAATGCAACAGGGAAAGCCCCTGTGTGTTTTATTACGGCATCTACATTTTAACATATAGTATTGTTTTACCATAAAATTTTTATTTGAGTAGAATTTTTAACATGCAGTTTTGCAGAATGTTGATTTCTTATGCTACCAAGCTTTGAAAACAATTACACAAAGTACAAGTTTATATCTTTCCATTCTACTAATCTTAGAACACATCCAAAAGTATTTTAGATGACAGTTATGTATGCAAATGTTGATTAACTGCTACAGTCTACTGTGCATTTTACTGTCATTATTGCCTTACTCACATTTACAGTGTTAAAGTGCCCAAAACGCTAAACTGAGATTTTGGGGAATGGATGAGGAAACTCCTTGATCTTCATGAAACTGCTCTGTGATGCTGCCATTAAACAACACAAAGTGATGCTATGCAGCCATCTGATAGATAAATCTGGACTTGTGTAAGCTAGTGTTTCTTTGATTTGATCTGTCTGAATGTGCCAGTTTGCTTGACCTTCTGTTCCATTTTATGTAATTATACTATTTTAATTGCTTTAGTGGTCCAGTAAAACCTTCTGGGTGTAAACTTGCATTGGATCTATGTCTTGCAGTAAGTTTGACAAAACTTGAACTTGACACGGAACCATTTTTGATCAAACACGAGCAAACTTTTATCAATCTTTTGTATAACTTTTTGTAGTAGCTTCAACTAGAAAACCATAGAAACAAACATGGCAGCTGAGGGTGTTAATGACCAAATAATTGATGATCTATGATTGAGATTATGAGGGAGACAAGCATTGTGGGTTTCGGCAAATTTGTTATCAAAATATGTCTATCTGTGAAGGTATAAACCTGTGTGTAAGTGTGGATACAGGTGCCAGTATCCCAGTACCTTTTTCTGGTGCTTATGCTTGTGTCCTCCTATGGGGCTGTGAGCTAAGTACATCCTTCTCCATGCCTGCTTAGTGTGAGTGCTTCAGACAACATGGTGTCCCACAGGAATGTCTCACAGAGAGGGATCTTCTAAAATCATAATCCCACTAGGACAAAAAGACATAGATGCCAGGTGGAAGCAAGGTTATCAAGGACAGGCTGCTTTTCTCACCTGCCTCTTATGGGGCCATGTAATAGCCATGTCCATTTGCACTCCAGATGGGGAAAGAAGTAAAATCCATGCACTCCTGCTACAACTCTTGCTCACCCACCAACAGCTCTCTCCTTTGTCCAGTGTTGCTTTTCTTTGAGATTCGTGGCTTCCAAAACAGACAGGCGTGAGGAAGACTTGCATTGTGCAGGAGGCTGAGATACCAGTGTAGTGTTGAAGACAGAAGGGCCTGGTACAGGTCTAATACCTTTCTGCTGCAGTTTCCTGATTTGAAAAAACAAAACGTGATTTCCTTTTGCCCTTTTATTATTTACTTGGTTTAGGGGGAATTTTATACCCTTAAGGAATTATGTGCCTGGTTTTAATTATCTGAGAAACAAACAGCTACCTCCTGCATGTGGTAGAGTTAGTTACATGACTGAAGTCCCAGCTTTGCTGTTCCATAACTGCAGCACATACACCTCACTGCCTTCACTGCTGAGGGACTTCCAACTACACGGCAAATGGCACCAGAATTTCCTGTGCTTTCTGTGTGCCTTTCTGCATGGCAAGGCACTTGACAAGCCTTCCATCTGGGATGAAGGAAAACCTGCCACTCATCTGCTCACTGTCTTCTTGAACAGGGGCTGTGCAGTCCTGCAAGGTGCCAACCACCTTCTCATCCTCATGAGGCTGAGAGCACTTGGGAGCACTGAGACATGGCTGGCACTTCATGAAGTGCATGGGAAAGAGACCAACCCATCACAACCCTGTTCACATAACCTTCTGCTTTGATTGCTACAGATACAGATATGATTATTTTTTTCACTTTGAATTTCATACTATTTTCCAATTTTCATTGAAAATCAGTGCTTCAGGAGAAGCTCCAAGTTTCTCATGCCTTTGGCACTGGCACCATAAATTGGCATAGGCTCTGAATCCTGTGAAGGGTCCCAGAGGAAATTCTAGACTGACATGCAGCCAAAGGATGTAGGGACTGCCAGTCTGTGGATCTAATTTTTGTACTTAAAGTATCAAAACATCACTGTTAGAAAATCATGTGGGGATGTCATTACCAGATACAGTGATGAATCACACTCCCTTTGGTAGTTTTCATGCAAGCTTTTAAATCAGGATGGATTTAGCTGTGACCCTACCACCTTGCTGGGGATGTTTAAAATGCTACCTTCATCTGCAGTCCTTGCATGAGCCTGTTTTCTATAGCATTTGATCTTGCACAACGACATATGGGACTGGAATGTTGGATTTGACACTTGCCAGTCAGAATCCTGTTGCCAACAGCACCTGTAATGATGCTCCCTGTCAGCCTCTCCTTGCTGTTCTGTTGTCTCTGGTGTAAAGTGCAGAACACCCCACCAGTGCTCACTGGCACAGAATAACCAAATAAAAAAGATCACCACTCTTTGCAGCCAGACTGGCATGTTCCCTGTGCCATAACATTGCAAAGCTATGCTGTTTTGAAGCGATAGATTTGTCCCTGGAAGGACCTGAGGAATGGCAGAGCTAAAGGTGGGGAGGAAGCAGGACCATATGGGCAGGGACAGGAAATGATGAGCCAAAAAGTGTGGATGAACCATTGTTCTCTTTTGGCAGCAGGGAGCCCCTGTCATGGCTCTGCTCCCTGCTGAGACCTGGCCTGGGGGGATGCAGTGAGTGGCAGATAGGAGGGCTGTGTGGCCCAAGTGGGAAGGAAAGGCACTTTCCAGCAGCAGCAAGTATCAAGCAGTCTCAATTCATTCAGCTGGTGGTCTTGAACTTACCCCAAATTCTCCCTAGGCTCCAACTATGTCATTATCTTAAATGAAACAGATCTGCAACAACTCTGAGCTCAACTCCGATGAGCAGCTCTCTCTGTTTTCCATCACAGGGAATCTGTGTCCCTGCTTCCTAATATGTGTATGTACATAGCATAGACTTCTGTCAGCTGCATATTCATTATCTCGCCGCGTCACATCTGCCAGGCAGATTCAATTAAGTGAACATGCTTCCATCTCCAGCGAGACTTTCCGTGCATGCAAAATGCATCAACGCCAAATGAGGCTTTGGTAATCAGAAAAATGAAGCAGAGGGCAAAATGAGAAGTCGACAGAGTTTGTTACTCTTTCCAGGTTAGGTGCTGGAAAGAGTGCGTCTCCAGGTTTTTGGAATTGTTTGCAAATACTGGGCTGTAAAATGCTGTGCAAAGAGAGGATGCTGAAGACCAATCAGACAGCTGGAAATGTTTAACTATTTATTTTCTGTCATTTCCTTCTTTTGGTAATTCTTTTAAAAAAAGCAATTTAATCTTAGAAGTTTCCTCTATTAATGGCTAAGTTCTCTCCATCTTTTTGAAGCCTGATGTGCAGGCATGTTTTTGGGTGCATGTGTATTTGATTTTTTCACTTCACAGTTCAGTATTCTTACAAACCATCATTAATGTATGAGGTTGTGCTCTGCCTCCTTTTTCCAGATGACATGAAATTGAAAACAGCCTTTGCTACCTCACAGGGCAATACCTTGCAGGAACAAGGCTCCCTCCTCTTGAATCACCTTCAACCGAAAACATGGTAAGAGGAACTTTGGCACCTGGGTGAGCACTAATCACTGTAGGATCACCCAGGGAGTGTGATGGAGACACATCAGGATGCACAAGTTGCCTGTGAGGAGCAGCAATGCAGAAGTGGCTCTTTACACCTCCAGCAAGCTCCCTGATACTTGGGGTGGCCATTGATGCTTGCCCCAGAGCAAGGCAGAGCAGCCTGGGACTACCCTAGCTTGTAGCAGGTAGGCAACATAATGCCTTGATTTCTTACCAAATTAACTTCTGCCTTGAACTCTGAAAAGAAGGAAATGCAACCCTGAATGTCTGAGGAAGCAAAAGAACTAACAAGAGCCAAACGCTCAGCTCCCAGGTGGATTTTACGTGTTTTGCATACCTGCCTGTATTCAGCATTATGGCTTTGGACCTTGAATCCTTGCAGGAAGAAAATTAAGGCAGCAGTCCCTGATTAGGAATGACCAAAACCTATAGACAATAGGAAGGCAGAATTTTGTATTAGGAGATTCTGGAAAGGAATTTACATTACCAAGTCGTAGACTAATTTAGCTCTGCTGAAGTCCAACAGTTTGCATAGGTGAAATAAAAACATAATTATTATTAGGGGAAAGATCAGTCCTAAACTGCCTTATATTCAGGCTGGTTTTAATTACCTTCCTTGGCTTGGCTTCTATGTGAACAAGATAAAGGTGCTGCATTTCATTAATTTTTACATTAAATTTATTTGACAAGCCAGTTTTGCGTGTTGGACAGTCTAACTCAAATATGGATGTTCTAAAACTCTTTTGTAAAACTAATGTTAGGATCTAGAACTGCTGTGAAGTTTTGGTTTCAGGAAAAAGAATTTTGTGTCATCTGATTATAATTCAATCTTAGCATCCTTCTTGGACTAGATAACTATTCAGAGGCAGGCGGAGGAACTTAATTAAACAGTTTTTCCCAGTGGGTCAGTCATGTAAAGGTTGCTAATATCCAGCAGAAATGTTTCTTTTGAAGGGGAAATTTCATCTTGGCACATTCTTACCAAGAAAATTCTCCACTCAGCTGGGATTGGGAACTGAAGAGCAGAGGGGTCTCCTGCTACCGTAGCAGTTCTCTGGCAGGAACCCAACCAGTATAGTCTATGGTGGTCTCGTTTTAAAAATCTTTAGTCTTGTGGCATTTGGTGTAATATTTCTTGGTGTTATTTTTAAAGTTCCAGCAGCTGAATTCATGTAATTATGTGAAAATCTCAGTCACAGAAGCAAAATGCCGATTTAAAAAATTGTGATAAAATGTGAAGTCTGAAAATGAGACATAAAATCATCACCTGAGCCAAAAAATAACTGCACTCCTTTCCTTGATTTTACCATTTTCAAATGCTCACACTTTACAGAGCTCTGTCAAATTAGAGCTTACAAGTAGTACTAATTTTATGTTATCCAAATCAGCAGTGGCAGAGTTCTTGCTCTTGAACATATGTGGGGTTATGTTCCTCACCCCTGCCTTTTTTTGTTTCAGTACGAAGATAATTTCACTAAAATGTCTACCTGCCAAAAACCTCAGAAACACTGAACCACACTAAAAGGAAACAAAACTGTGGAACAAACCTGTCCATGGCCCAGCTGTGACACAGTCCCTGGGAACTCTTGTCCTGCTCTTCTCTGTCTCTTCCTGCTACAAGGCACTTCTGAAGGTTCATGGGACCTTCTGAACATAGCTCAGTGTCCTGGAGTGGTTCCATGTTCATTGGGAGAAAGGGATGTTCCATTTTCAGCTGTGATTTTTAAGTATGGAATGTATTATTAGGTAACTTCAGAACAAACTTAACAGACACTTGAAATCAATTTAAGTGGCTGCAGCAATTAGAGCTAAGGTGTTTTGACATCACTCTCAGCTTCTTCTGTGTTTTCACAAAGTCTAAACGCTTAAAAAATGAAGCCCAAGTGTTTGTTTGTTGTAGGAACACGCATGTGTTGTACATACACTCATTCTTTTATTGCTGCAGCTGCAGCCCTGTGTAAATTGCTGTTTCTTGAAGTCTCCCATTCATGGTCATGGTGGTAGATTACACATTTCCTTTCTGGAGGGCTAATTAAAGTCATCCAAATTCTGAACAGTTAATTTCTAGGTAGTCTCGAGGCAGCTGCAACATCTATAACCAAAGAAACACTCTTTACTTGAATAAATGGTCCGTATGCTCTTTGATATTTTATCAGGCTGACTTGGGAAAGGCAGATGTTTAACACTCAGATACTGCTCTCATGGATGGGGTTCATCTGGTCCCTGCTGAAATCAAGAGGATTCTGCTTGATTTGTGAAAATATGAGATTAAAATCACAGGAGGAGGTAAGTGAGGCAATTCAGTACTTTTTTTTTCAACAGAGCTCTTCTCTGGTGACAGTTGTTCTTGCTGTCTGCATGTGGGAAAAGGAGTTGTGCTGTCAGAGCAGTTCAGGGATCCTGAAAACCTTTGTGTCTGGGCTTAGCACTTGGATTTCCACAACTGCTTCAAACTAGGAAGCATACCTGTAATTAGAGACTTCAGCTAGACATCAGCTCTTTTTTTCTGATTTTAAGCCTGCCTTTTGGGAGAGGGTTTCCACAATCTGTTTCCTTTGGAAGATGATTTGGTTTAGTGAAAAAGCTGCCTTATTGCAGGCAAAAGAAAAGATTAACAGAAATGTGCACATAGTTAATGTTTAGATTTAAAGTCATAAAATGGGTATTTTTTATAAACCCTGCTTGCATGTTTTCTGTTATGAGATTTCTGTCTTCATTTCAGCACTCTCTTTACTTCATGCTCTCCTTTTAACAACAGTAAAATACTTGCTCTTTCTCCAGCTTAGAAGATCGTAATATTTTGTTTTCTTTGCCCCTCTTTGTATTGCCACAGAGTAAACAGGGAAGAGCAAAGCTGTCAAGTGGCCTTCCTTCTAGTACATAGTTCCACTCCTGGTTTTTCCAGCACTGCAGCTGAGAGTAGTCCAGTAGCTATTCCTTTCTTTAGCTGTCCTGGCAGGAACGAGTTGTTGTGAGTCCAAGGAACAGACTAATATTCTTCAGTTTAACATTTAAATTCTGGGTTTTCATCTAGACTCTCTTCCTTGGCTAGGCGGAGAATGGCAATTTCCAAGGTGATGCAACACATCCAAGAAGAGGGCGGAAAATTTTCTATAAAATTTTCTCTTTCCTGAAAACCTAGGTTTTTTAGTCTGAAGGTTTCATTTTCTATCAGGGTAGCATTAAGCAGGATGAATGTTTGTTCTACTCAGTAGCCAACATCTCTTGGAAGTGGAGATATTCAGTTCCTTCAGTCCCCAAACCTTGTTAGGCTAGATCTGGCATACCTGAAAGCAAAAGAGGAACAAGGGAAACTATTTTGTTTCCCTCATTAGTGGAAAAAAAAGCCCTACATCAGAGTGATAGAACCAAAGAACATTTAAGATTTTCAGTTCAGATTTCCCCTGAACTTGCACCACTGCCTTCATCAGTGCAATCAATATAGCAATTTGTGTGAACTCATCAGTAACAGCATCACAAAAATCCCTGCATATCAGAGCTCTTTAGCTTTGCCCTCTTCTTATCTAAATGGAGATAATAGTATTTAATTTTTATCACCATATTTTGACATTAGTGCACTTCAACAATGCTTGTAGTTTTAAACACAGACTACTAGAGATGAAAAATCAGCTGGGTAAGATTTTAATTTTTCCAGAAGTTTTCTTATTGTACAATAAAGACAATTCCAAGTGATAGTGATAAGTGCTACTTTTAATAGAGTGTAAGGATTCGATTTCCTTACTGGGATGCCTGTGAGAAAGGAGATATATTGTTTGAGGCTGAGAAAATACTAAACAACGAAGCAGAAAAGACAAAAATTGTAAATCTGGTAGGCTGTTTTACAGATCCCTGGGGGTAATTCCATCTCAATACACAAATGCCTTGACTGTGAAGACACAAAAAGTAGAGTCAACTCAGCAGATCTCCACTTGATGAGGCCACAAATTTCAATCTAAGCTATTATAGAAAAAGTTGCTTTGGGAATAATTTGCTTGTGGCAGGAGCACTGCAGACATACCTGGTGCTGGTAAAGCAGAAGTATCAGCAGTGGAAGGGGTCAGGTCAGGAGACCAGTGGGGTAAAAGAAGACACTCAGACTTTTTACCTATAGATCAGCAGGAAATCTGTACAAGCAGAAGTGTAGATGAGTAAGGAGTAGCTGCAAAGCACTCTCAGTTCCCCAATATGCCACAGATCCCAAGTGTGCAGCACAAAAATACTTAAGCTTTCTATATGTTGTTCTCCCACTTGTAAATGGGAGATATAGTTTATACATCCCTCCCTGAGGTGTGAATTTGGACTCTCTGAAGGCCATGAGCTATCTGCACTGGAATTGGGGGGATTGTTTTTAAAAGCCAAGGTAAATGCAGAAGTAGTCAAGTCAGCTGCTAAGTCTCTGAAAAGAAACATATGTTCATTTTATGTATTTGTTTTTCTCCCCGAATATATTGAATTCATGCTTTGTTTTGTATTGCAGCTTACACTGTGGCATATGCTTTACTGATTACAGCAAGCTGAGCTTGCAAAATTCATTACCTAACAGAGGAAAGGATATTTACAGCAAAAGTAAGAAAACTGGAATGAAAAGATAGATATCCAGGTTAGTTTTAAACATGTTTCACTGCAACATTAAGTTGATTGGGAAGTTTAGAGAACAAATCTGAGCCTACTTATTACCAAATCCATTTCAAAAGGCTGAGGTGAATTTTAAGAGTTCAGTCTCAAAGCTTTTTGTTAAGGTTGTAGAGCTGTGCAAATATTGAAGGCAGTTAATGGTTCTAGGCAGGACTCAGTGAACTGATTTTTTACCAACTAGATAATCAACAATTCTGCAGTGAAAAAAATTTAATCTGGATATGTGCACTGAACCACCACAGCAGTATGTTATTGGTTACTGTTCTGAAGAAAAAATAGTGTGGCCATTTATGTCAGCTGTACTTGCATTTGCTGTGAGCCACGTGGAAGCATTTGGTGCTGAACTCTTCAGTCATGAAAAGTGGTAGTGTTCTTTGATGTCAGGGGCAGGGAGGAGAGGGATGGCTCTTTGGCAAGGGAAGATAAGCTGGTGTTCTTCCAAGACCAGCTAAAAATTTACAGTGCCTATAGGTCATTATGGCATAACTGGAAGAACTGTGAGAGGCTGTACATTGCACTCCCAGGACAGTAGCTACCATGGGCAGCAAAGCTGAGTTCTCAGCTCCTTCCTTAAGAAAGATTAAAACTTCCCTTTCTAAGCAATGTGGTTCACCTATTAACAGCAAACAGCTTATTAGCATTTCTTTCTCTTGATGAATATGAAGGTCTTTTAAAACAAGGTAATCCAAGTATTGTGCACTATTTGCATACTTCTGGGTCAGCCTAGCAGAATGGGCCTCTGGAAATTGATATAGTCCTGGGGACAAGGTGTGTTACCACCGCTGGGCTGTTACAAGCAACCCCGCTGAAACTTTCTGACAGCATGGTGTTTTCTGTTCATTAGAAATAAATGCAATTCTGCCCACTGAAGATTTTCTTTTTCCTTTGTCAAGGCTGTATATGTTGGTGTAATTGAACTTAGGCAAAGTAGAAGTAAACTACTTTTCTCTTCCAAGTCATCTGTGATTTGATCTAAAAACCTAAAGGCATGTGTCAGTGCTGGTAATTAGATGCATGAGTACAATTAATAAGACACCAGTGGAGTCGAGGCAATCTTTCTGAGTTCAGACATCCCAAGCAGACCACCAGCAGATTATAAAACCCTGAATCATGTCTTAGGGTTTAAATGACACCCCAGAATATTGCAGGGCTATGGCAGGCAGGGTAATTAGATAGGAGGAAAGGTCTGACCTCTCTTCCTTCTTTGCTGATTGCTGCATGTCCCAAGGTTTCATTAAGCAAGTTTTTGGTGCTGCTCTGTTGCACCTTCAGAGAACTAATTTAGAATTTGCTGTTTCTGGCATTCGGTCACTGAAAGGACCAACGGGATCAACAGAAATAGCATCACTTTAATTAAAAAATAAAACTGGTTCCTAGCAGGAAAAGCTAATGACTTGTATTCCCTTCAGCCCAGATTTTAAAGGTATTTAGATGCTTAAAGATACAGGTAGGTACTTGGAAGATTTTTCCAAAGTAGCTATATGCTCAACTCCAATTATTTTTAATGAGACTATTGTGCCTCCTTATTTCAAAGATGTCTGATAGGAACATGTGTGAGGGCTAAAGCACTGGAGGGTCTTTACAAATCTGCTAGAATGTCACTATTGAAAATGAGACTTCATTATTGAAGCATTACAAGACTGATTTGCCATTAAAATGATCTGCAGTTCATACTGATGCCTTTAACTCTTCAGCGAGCTTATGGCGTTCTACACTGAGTAGCCAAACTGGAAAGAAATAGTGTTTTCCAGCTCCTCCAAAGAATAATCGTATGTTATGCTTATGGTCTGCAACGATGCAACTGCAAAGTATGAGGGAGGAGGAAGGGGCGTGTGTATCATAAAACATGGGAGTTTGTTCTGCTAGAGCTGCAGAGAGCCATGGTAATTTTGTGCTGCTCTCTGAGGAGAAGTGGACCTCAGGTTTGAAGAATTTTAATTCAGGGGCCAGAAGGTAACACTTGGTAACTTAGTCCAACACATGGGGCATGGACTTGGCCCCAGGAGAACCAGGCTTCTGCCTGATCACAGGTACTCTTCTTTGCTTGTCCAACATCACCTCCCTTGGAAGCTGCTTTGAGACCTCCTTGTGCATGAAGCTACTTGCAAAGAGCCACCTTCATGTGGCAAAAATAGTCCATGGAGCAGGCACATCATCAGCCAAAGAGGTCAGGAAGGTCTGGATGTCCCCACAAACGGGGACTGTGAGAAGTTTGCCTGTGCTCCCCTATGGGTTCATTTTACACTCACACACACACACAGATATTCACACATCCTTTTCTCACCCGAGGATGCCCCCTTCCATATTTACCAGGGTAAATATGAATTTTAATGCTAGAAAAAAGGTGTGCTGATACTGATGCCATTAAATGCTGTGGATTCTCAAAAGCATTTTTTTTTTTCAAATGATAAATGAAAAGCAGTGATGGAGGTGGGGAGGAAAGGTGGTTAAAAGCAAACTGGTACTGGTAGACTATTAAAGCATGAGCATACACAGGAAATGTGTGCATTGATTTGATTCGATTCTAATTCTTTTGGAAGAAAGGGATACTGAAAAAAGAAAGTAATGAAATCCAAAACTGAGAAAAACATCAGTATGCAGCTGAATAATAACAGAGAGTGTTACAAAGATCATGTTGGTAAAGGTAATTAATGAGATCATAATTGTGATGGTGATGATTTCTTTCATTACTTAGTTAATTTTGATATGACTCTGCCTGACACATTTTGAACTAAAAAAATCTTTTTCCCTAAAATAGTGACGGTAATATTGTATTGCTGTAGTTAACTACTTAGTCACTAGGTTGCCATGGGTGCAAGATGTTGTCACAAAGAGGTGGCCAAGGCTGTGGTATTGGCGTATTAGCACTGCATGTGCCTGTATGGAGTTTGGTGAAAATTTGGATCAAATAGCCTTTTAGTTTTAAAAGATGTGTGCTTTCAGACTAGCTGAAAGAATTTGTGCAGAAGTCAGTGAACAATTTTATCTACAAGCAAAGATAAAAATGAAAGCAGAAGAACTGTGGTTCTTTTAAAATAAAAGCTTTGCTATACGATGTGTCAAGATTGCATTCTTCAAAGCTTGCCCTAGTGTGCCCTTGGAAAAGAGTGCAAGACCCTCCTGTCATTAGAGAAAGATTTCGATTTTGTACGAAACAAAATATGACTAATATTAACATATTGTTTACAGTTTTCTATCTTGAACAAAGCACAGAAATCATGGTTATGTGTGCCAGAGTGTGTGTATGCAATAACTAAATTAAACCAAGTTAATAAAAAGCAACGTTTTGAAAAGGAAGATTGCAAGAGTAGAAGCTTGATGGTTTAGCTGATGCCTTTTGTGTTTTGATTCCTTTTTGACATTTACTTCAGACCAAACCTAGCAATTAACTATTCCTGATTTGCTTTTTTTTTTTCCTATTATCTCTGAGGGACCGTCAGTATATCCCTTTGAAATGCTACAGTGCAGAAAATAATTTTATACTTTTTCAGCCTGGTTTTTGTTATCATATTGGCATAATTGGCATTTACAAAAAATGCAAAACACTTCCATAACAACAGTCCAGTGCATCTCTTTAATTCCAAGCACAAGGACAGGTCTCTTTCCATTTCCATAGGAACACTGTAACAAATCATTAGTGAAAGGGCATTTTTATATGTCCATAAGCAGTAGTTGGTAGTTTTCTGTAGAGGTAAAATCTGAGAATGTGGGCATTTGAAAACAAGTAGGACATTGGAGTCGAGTCAGTCTCCAGGCAGTACTGCTTGAAAGCCTTGTGAGACAGTGCAGATCACTGATCTGGTAGGTACTGACATTACCAGGAGTCTGGTCTACATCTGAACAGATACGTGGCAGTTTACAGTTAATAAGGAAAGGCATTTTCACGTTCCCAAGATAGTAGTGTTATGCCCAAAGACAGTAATCTGCTGCTTGGCAAGCTGTAGCAATAAACTCTATAGCAAGAGATGTATATCCAAAATTGGAGCTAAGCCCATGAGCATCTATTTGTATGCCAAAGAAGGGGGGGAGCAATGAGCTTTTGAGATGTGAAGAGTTCTGTCTAATGTTGTGCTTGGAGTGTCCAAAGCACTCATCCAGACAAGATGCAAACCTACCACTCTTCCACTTTGAGAGCAGAAAGTTTTCTTCCTTGTGCGTGGAAGTGAACTGTCCCTCATGCCCTTTATGGATTTTGGGCTTTGAGGTAGTTCTTATGGAACTAGGAGGGACTTTACAGTAGGTAGTCCAGCATTGTAGACAATGATATCTGGCAGTTTCCTCTAGAAAGTTATTGAATTTCACCTGAAAAATGTGTCCTGGATTCTGCTGGAAACTAGTTCCACATTTCCAGATCTCTGATGATTATAATTGTCTTGTTTTTTCCAGACTGTTTACTCATTGCCATTTTGTGTCCTTTTGTTCTGGTTCCAATGTCACCTTTTAAATTAAAAGCTCTTCTTTCTGATGGAGAATTAGATGTCCCTTTCCTTTAGTGAGATTATTGAAAGCAGTCTTATTCCCTCTCAGCTGTATCCCAACAGTATTCAAATGCTTGATATCAGGTGTGATTTTTCTATAAAAAGGACAACCAGTAGTCAGTGCAATAAATGACAAGAAAAAAAATGTTGGGCAGCTCAGTAGAAGAAAAGATATATGGAGGCATTATGACCTGTTTGATTAGCTCTTCAGTTCTTGGCAGAAACATTTTCAAGCTGGCCAGACTTCTGAGTGGATTCCTCTATTCCAGCCTCTCTCTCCTGTACACTTTCTCCCTGGCACACTGTGTATCATGGACTGAAACTGCATTTTGCTATCATCAATTAAGCACTAAGGGTCCACTTAGATTAATGGGTTTTTTTGGGTCAGAGTGAAGTTTTAAATCAACCTCCTTGTCTCCCATACTTTTCTGAACCTAATTTTGTACCATGGGGTGGCCTTAGAGCTCATGAGCTGTGCTGTTTCAAGAGGAAATGAAGGTTGAATCTGTACTGGAGTGCGGCACTTCAGCCACAAATGGGCATCCTGGCCAGGAGGCCAGACTAGGAGTAGTCTGAAAATAAAACCAAGCACAGTAGAGTTGGGAAATCAGGTCCTCAACACCAGGTTTTTCACACTACAGGCCCACCCCCATGTGTCACATTCCTCGCTATTGCAGACATAGGCTCAGACATCTGTCCCTGTTCCCTGACCCTCTGATGGGTGGTATAAATATATCGTACCTGCACGAAGATTTCCTTTGCCCTTATAACATCTTTGCATCAAACTTTATCACTTTTAATCTGCCACAGGGATTATTCTACCTTTACGCAAGCAGATGAAACTATCAGAGGAGTGCAACCAGCTATTCTTCCCATGCATGAATGCATGAATCTCACAGAAGCACATCACTGGTAATCAAGATTAGGATCCAGCAACGCATTCACCTCCTGGAAACAAATTCCTTTGGATAGTATCCCTTGGTAACATACTGACTCATAAATAGCAATTTGGAGATAAAGAAGACAATTGTGCTATTAAAACACTGAGGTAGATTAATATTTAAAGGCTTGAGATAATATGACAGATTTAAACCCTGCATTTGCATATATTGACTTTAGGTGCTGAAAGCATAAAGATTTGTTTTTAAGTCTTCCCTATTAGCTTAAAAATGCTGTCTTTTAGCTAAAAGAATAACAAACTGGTTATCTGTGTTCTAGTCAGGAGCATTTACCAGAGTGTGGAGTAGGAACAGGCACTTTATGATGGTTTTCTCTCTCATTCAAGGTGAGCTTTTCATGCAGTCCCTGCATTTGGCGAGATACAGAACAGGGCTTGTCTGACTGCAGTGCTCAGGACCTGGTTCTGCATTAATGTACTCTGACTTGAGAAAGAAGGGCTACATGCCAGAGGAATGTTTGAAAGACAGAATACTTGTATTAACAGCTGATTAATTAGTCTAAGACAAGCCATGGCCTGTGGCTCTAGTCCTGCAAGTTTATCGGTTTGCTTTTCCTCTGCCTGTCTGAAGGATTTGTGATGCGGTTTAAATGGAGATTTGAGATCTCTGTGTGTGGGCAGGAGTTAGTATTCCTGTGGCAGTAATGACAGGATTGTTCCTGGTGTTGATACAACAGTGAAGACAAGCCTGAAGCAATAACATTTTATACTTCGCCTAATATAGCCTCACTGTGGAATGACCACCACTTCCACTGAAAATGAGCCCTAAGTGCAGTACATTGTTGATTGACTGCAAAATTGTATTATCAGTCCTTCTTTCTGTTAGTTAATTAAGTTTATGGACTTGATTATGAGAAGGGAATGCGTGATTATGGAGGATATGAACATGTAAGTTTTATACCTCGATGTATACCCTTGTTCATGTAACTTCTGCTAAAGTAATTTATTCTTGAATGCAGAGAACATAAGAATAGTTCTCTATAAAATATCTTAGTTATGAGTATTGCCCAAGGTAACATCATGTTTAAATTTTAGACTTTTATACAACTCTGTTCTTGGAGTATGTTGTGTTTTGAACACTAAATCTCTGTATATTTCATTTCATTGTTAATAACACTTTGCAGAGGAAGAGCAAATACTCTCACTCTCTGGTCATGTTCATTGCAGGGGCTTGTGACAAAGACTGAGATAAATATTTTGAAGAGCTCTCCTCAAAATCTGCTTAAAAAATAATGAATCAAACATGGAAAATCAAATTGTTGATCCCTGAAAAATAATTTCTTTTCACTTCCTGACCCAAAGCTTAGGTATGGGATCAGTGGCATCCTGCCTTGGGTGAGTGGTTTCATCTTCTGTAAACCTGAATTATTTGTAAAATTTGGTGTGAATGGTAATGCACTGCATGCCATAGGAAAAGGACTCTACTTGGTTGACGTACTCCTCCCTGAGTATCCCATAAGTATAACTTATGGACACTCAGAGCCTGCAGGATGGGCCCATAGGAAAGGCAGCACTGACTGGCACTTGCTTTGGGAGCCTCTCAGAGCAAGAGAGCATGGCTACTCTCTCACTGCCAAAGGGAAGGCAAAGGAAGAGGGCACTGGTGTGAACCTGTTCCCTCCTCATCCCCAGGATAGGAGGGGGTTAGGTGGGTGGGGGCTCTGTGAGTCCCTGCACTCTTGTGGGTTGGCTTTGAGGTTGGACAAGGACAGAAAAAGGGATGTAGGAAAAGAAATTTTTCTACAGTCACCTTTGCCTGGTCGTTATCTAGCTGGGAATGGTTTCACATAATCTACAGCGAAGGGTGAAGGGCTTTGAGGGGAAGTCATACAAAGAACTTGGTCTGTTCAGCCTGGAGGAGACTGAGGAGAGACCTCATTGCAATCAGCAGCTTCCTCAAGAGGGGAAGTGGAGGGGCAGGCACTGATCTCTTCTCTCTGGTGACCAGTGATAGGACCTGGGGGAACAACATGAAGCTGAGTCAGGGGAGGTTTAGGTTGCAAAGCAGGAAAAGGTTCTTCACAGAGGGTGGTGGGGCACTGGAACAGGCTCCCCAGGGAAGTGGTCACAGCACCGAGCCTGACAGAGTTCAAGAAGGGTTTGGACAATGCTCTCAGGCAGATGGTGTGATTTTTTTAGCTGTTCTGTGCAGGGCCAGAAGTTGGATATTGGTGATCCTTACAGGTCCTTTCCAGCTCCAAATGTGGTGATGATTATGGGTCTCTTCCAGCTCAGAATATTCTGTGATTCTGTGATTGCAGGGGATTGTTAAAACAGAGACTGTTACTCTTTCTCCAGGATACAGTTCTGGTTTAAGCTAACTTTTTTTCTTGTATGCTTTTAAGTGCAGACACTATTAGTTTGGAGACATCTCTTTCATGGAATGTTTCTCCTCTTTCCATTTAAAGACTCCTTTCTGGCTACTATAATCCTGCCGGATGGCAGTTCAAGGGAGAGCTTATTTTCTCACCTTCTGAACAGGCTGACAGATACGTCCTTTGAGGTTACTGATAGGAACAACCTGAGAAAAACAGGAAGGGAGAGATGGTGGTGGACAACAAAGCCAAGTGACACATTGAAGATGGTGTCTCCCAATAATTCCTTGCTGTCCCTGGGCACTTGGCTACCTCTGCACTGAGGTTGCAGACTTGGCGTGGGAAAAGTCCCCTTGTTTCTTTCATGTTGGTTTTATACTCAGAAGTTTAGAAGTGTCTTCTCATGAAGACATGAAGGCCTACCTACAATATTTTGTTTTCTGATTGCATGTACTCAGCATGAAGAATTGTGAAACAGCAGAATTGTGAAGAACATTGGCTAAATATAAATCATGGAAGGGAATTAAATACAGCTACCAGCTGGGCTTAGATTCCCAAAAAGTCTTTTAATGTGTTCATCTGTTTCACCACTTACCATACTTGATAATTTTATCCTAAACTATGTATTTTCTTGGAGTTCCTCCTACAGCAGACTTTATAGAAAGTTTTGCTTTGTCACGAAGCTCATGTGCAGCATTCTGTCAGACAACCTGCCTGTTATTCCAAATAAATACACATTGACAACCTTTACTGAGCCAGCTTTTCTGGTGTACACAGTACACAGGACACAGGTGTCCCTGCTTCTGTCTCACCAAGTCTTGGAATTGCACATGGCCACCCTCATGTTATTAGTAGAAAAAGGGTTAAGCATCCATAAAAAAATCACTAAATTAATGGTTCTGCCATCCAGATGTTACCTTTTCTTGTGTCCCCAAGTCGTCAGATGAAAACCGAGATTTTCAGAACAGACGGATGATTTCTAAATTAAGTGGGTTGAATTCAGGATGACAATTTAAAAGTAATTAATTCTCAGTGTTTGGCAGATCTTCTTGGACAGTTAGACTGTTCCCAGGTTGCTCAGGCTGAACAGGGAAAATAGAAGTATCCAGTTTCCTACTGGTTTCTCAGACTAATATCCAAATTTCATTGGTGGAAAGCTGTCCTCTTTCACTTGCCCTTATACAGTGCCTTCTGAGATGGGAGACATTTTCCTTTTTTCATTTTTTAGATATTTAATATATAAATATAATTATATATATATCATATATATATTTTATATATATATAATATAAATATATTTAGATATATTTATTTTCAGCTGATTATATTTGATTTGGCCCAGTGCCCTGAATTTTACTTGTCATGTTTTCCTTTGCATTTTCAATGTTTTGTAAATAAATTCATTTATTTATTCTCAATGCAGCTATTTTAAGAAAGTTTGTCACATGCTGCACAAAGGGACACACGGCCCTGCTGTGCGAATTATCTTGCAAAGATGTATTAGCAGATGCATTTACAGCAATGGTATTCAGGGAGGGCCCTGAGAGAGAACAGAAGTCGTCCAGATGAACCATCTGGAGCAAGTCCTGACTGAGTGATGAGTGCTGGATGCAGCAGTGGTCCCAATGTGTTGCCAGGGCAGCTGCTCGCCGGGATTGGGGCATCATGGTGTTGCCTTCCCCTGGTCTTAATATTAAAACCAAAAAACGAAAACCAAAACACGGTTTATGGGGAAAAGGGATTTTTACCTTGGTATTTATTTCAGGATCCTTGGGTACAGCACTTTGTCCAGGTGGAATGCCCCGAAAATGCATGCACCTCGTCACACCGAAATACACACAATTAGAGGCCTTGCAAAATTAACATATTTATCAAAGATTCCTCAATGAGAGGCTCGAGTGAACCCCCCGTTCTGAAGAACTTTCCCCCTGGATAGGCCTATCTTAGTTTACAAAAATATGTTTTGGAGAGGACCTTGGTGTCTGGAGCTTCCAGACTATTTGTTCTCCTGGTTTAACAGTACAGTGGGTTTCAGCTAAGTTATCAGACTTGGAAAGTTACAAGTATGTAGGCTAAAAGCACTAAGAATACATAAAACTATATAAAAGAGCATGTTTTGTTTTTTTTTTTGCTGGCCAGCCTTCGCGTACGAAGATCCGGGGAAGGCCTCTTTTTCCTTTCAGACCTTCCAGCCTGCACACTGGATTTTTTAGGTGAGACACAGGGCGCGCAGATCTGAGCCCACCCTTTAATCCCAAGGTTCATCTGCCGGGCCAAAGTGAGTCTTGGACAGTGGCAGCTGAGGTCCTCCTCAGGACGTAGGCAGATTGCCCCCTTGCAGGGCTAACGAGCTCTGCCTGCCCGGGGAGCATCCGGCCGGGATTCGAACCCAGGCCCCGGCAATTACTGTGCCGTATGCTTAACCACTACACCACCGGGGCTCCCAAAAGAGTATGTAAGAGGGGTATAAAAGAAAAAGCAAAAAATCATTCTGGCATCACTGGATGCAGCAATGGTCCCAGTGTGCTGCCAGGGCAGCTGCTCTCTGAGATTGGGGGCTCCATTCTTGGGCATCAGGCACCTCCATGGGGATGGGGATGGGGATGGGGATGGGCTCAGCCCAGTCTGGGACAGAAAACACCACATGTTGGGGACAGGATCAGCAGTTCCCATGGCCAGGAATTTCGGGGCTGTGGGGAGCTGAAGACTGGCATTGCTGCACATTAGGACATGGGGTAAAATGGGGTCCTGGGCCATAGGCAGAGGAAAGGTCAGAACAGGACAAAAAAGATTGTTCATACTCTCAAGACCCTGTCTGGAGCTCTAATGTTATTAAGAGTTACAGAGCTGTCAGTAGTTTAGGATTTATGGATGTTTGTGGATAATATACTGGCAGTAAATGAGGTTGAAATTTGCTAAAGAAGTTGGCCACTATTAATAACTTCCCTTGATCAAATTAATGCATTTCAGGATGATAGCACATGGTAATCTCTCCTTGGAGACTGTTCTTGGCAGGGGATAGATGCATGCAGCTCTAGTTACTCTGTGTGTGACAGGATGGGATGAAATAATAGTGATGTGGCAGTTTACAGTTTATAAGGAAAGGCATTTTCATGTTCCCAAGATAGTGAGCCGCTAATATGTAGTTAAATTTGTATTCCCTTGCTTAAATGAATAAGCCCTTCTGCTTTGAGTTTGGCATATTGGTGGTGTTAAAAGTGCCCTTTAATGCTGCTTTCCTGAGTCTTTCTTGTAAGGATTATCAGGCTGTGTGGCTTGTGCCCAGCTGTTGCTTTTTGCTGTACACTCTTAAGCTGCTGCAGTGCTTCACCCCAGATACTGCTGCCCACTGATCTCTGATAGAAGTATCCCTGCTGTGGTGTTACACCCACCAGAATGTACATCCACCCTTATGAGCCTTGTGGTAATAAAAAGTAACACAGCACAAACCAAATGGACGCTCAGAGATGTCCATAAAAGTTGACTTAAATACGTGCAGTCTTCTCAGCACTTGAAGGCTTCAGGCAGATCTTAAGCACTACGTGGCCCTAGATATTTTTCAGCTGGGGGCAGAAGGTGAGCAGGCTTATGCATCTTCAACTTCACTGTGTGTTATGATTCTTTCTAGCCAAACAATCACATTTTAGTTGATTGAAGACGCTGGTTATTTCTGGTTTATTGCTTTGTGTTTATTCCTCTTCCAGGTGTGGAAGGAGAATTGCTCAAACTTCAGACGAGTCTGCTTTATGTTGCTTCCAGCAGAAATGCCACATTTCTGGTGGGTAAATACATACAGTACTTTTAGTCCTGTTTTGCTGACATTGCAAACTCAACAGGCAAGATACACATATTTTGGGGAGGATATACTTTGGATTAGTCTTGTCCTATAGGGTCCACATCTGTCAGTGGCTGGAGTGCCCTACAAGCAGTTGTGGAAAGCTCCTTAAAGGTAAATTTTATTGGAAAGACGCCCAGTTTGTGTTCTCCAGGAATGCTCAGCCCTGTGAACCAAAATGTGGTAAGTGGGAAAAATTGGGAGGTTCACTTCAAAAGGGCACTCTTGATCTGAACTACAAGGCTAACAGAGATGGAGCTGTAATCTTTCCCTGTCTGTCATGATTTCTAGTAAGTAGCGTAGGAAACAGCTGCACAAATCTGAAAGCTCTACAGAGGTCTCACATTTATTTCTTATCAGAGTGCTGGCAAAGGTAGTATTTTTTCCAAGCTAAATGTCCAGTAATGGCTCAAGTACTTTATTTAATTGGTGATAAAACCTACTGTGTGTGTTGGGGTTTTTAGAAAGGCCAATTTGCTGCAGTCAAGCAGCCCACACAGACTATTTGCTTGAAAGCCAAACTACTAGTTTTATTAAAATATTATTAAGGGCATGTGAAAACTGAAGGAATTTTTTAAGGCACAGGGAGCAGAGAATCTGCATTAAATGAAATTTGCAAAAGGAAGAAAATTCTGGCTTAAGTTTTCTGTGGCACTGTTTCTGCAATGAAATTTCCAAGGGGGTTCTTATGGAACTGTAACCCAGAAGCAAATGGATCAGCTTTAATTGTGTTTTCCTGTGGAGAAGAAGCACAAGCTCAACTTCCTGGCAGTGTTTCTTGACTGACGCTTTCATCTGTTTTATACTGCAGGTTTTTTTCACCAACTGAAGGTGAACACATTTGAAGAAGTCTTTCAAACATGTTAGAGCTGAGGGAGGTGAATGGGGTGCAAGGATGAATTAATGTTTATGTGCTGAACTTGATGGAGTTTTGTGCATGATTACAGAAGGTTATTCTTTGTGCGTCATGGTCTGGGTGGTGGGAGGAAGCTGAAGCCTTGGATCAGAATTCAGAATGTGAAATCCTTTCCCTATTGTTCAGCAGGGTTTTGCTAATGACCTCTGAAAGCCAGGATCTCATGTGGAATATTTAGACATTCAGCCATGGTGGCTTGAAAAAGGTGAATTTAGCTGGGAAAAGAAAAAAAGGAACTGTGATAATTAATCCAGTTTCAGGCATAGGTTTTCAACAAAGACAGGGAAGGATCATGTGACAAGACACTTAAAGATATTATCGGGACAAATGTGTAAACTTGCAGTCTTTCCTCAGGAAAGATTAAGTCAGAGTGGGACAGTCACAGGGTGATGAGTGGAACAGGGAGCCTGATGTCAATGTAGAGGACATAAAAGAGCATGTTTTTTTTAGCCAAACAAAATAAAAAACATGGTGGAACATTAGCATCTAAATACTCAAAAATTCTAACTTTCCAGCCAGAAGGACAAATCTGAGACAAGTGACAGCAGAGGCATGTGAACAAATGGTTATTAAAAAGCCATAAATAAAGTGAAGGTGTAAATTGGGCTCTCAACCACCACAAGTGTGAAGCTCTGAACCAGATTTCTGATAGTAGTGGGGGCAAAAACCCGTGTCTAAGACTGAGCTGGATAATACTTTGTGAAAGGAATAGTATGAGACTGTGCCTGCAAGAGGAGGGGACCAGATACAATGACCCCTCAGGATGCTCCTTCAAGTTCTGTGTTCTGATATAGAGCTGTTAGAACACACTGAAGAAAATAAAGGGAAAATTCAACTCGTGTAACAGCAGATATTTTTATAAATAAACAAGTCAATAAATGTGTTTCCTTAGGATCATGTTGAGAATGTGAAACACAATCAAAGTAAAGGCAGTGTTGTTATCTTTACTGACAGAGGTGCATAATCTAATACAAGAGGTCAAATGGTTATTGTATTCTTGCTTCTGCATTAGGTTTGGACGTGTTCTGGTTTTACTTGCCTGCAATTTTTCTTGAGATGTGTACATGTTGTAGCAATGCTGAGCGTGCCTGTAAACAGGAGGGCTAATTATTACAGCAATATGGATGAGGTAATGGAGCGTGGCTGTCAGGAGTGCAACTGGTGAGCAGGCAGATAGCAGGCTAATGCCTGAGACTTTGTCAGAAAAATGAGAGTTCTGTGCGGGATGCCTGCAGTATTGTGCACTGGGGACGTGGAGGCTGGAAGTGGCCAAACACAGCAATTGAGGACACATGGTTTAAGCTGAACACATATTGCTGGTGATGGCTGAGGCTCAACTGTGTGCTTAATGCATTTTAACTAATGGGAAAGTACAGGACACAGTGTTTGAAGATTCGATTAAAGATATGCAGGCAGAAGCTGTGATCTGGCTGATTTCTTGCATAGCTGCATCTGAACCCTCCTATATGCCCTTTGATCAAGCATACATAGAATCACAGTCATAGAATGGTTTGGGTTGGAAGGAAATTTAAAGATTATTTAGTGTCAACATCCCTGTCATGGACAGGGATAACTTCCACCAGACCAGATGGCTCAAAGCCCCATTCAGTCTGGCTTTGGATACTGCCAGGGATGGGGCATCCACAACTTCTCAGGACAATCTGCTCCAGTGCCTCATCCCCCTCAGAGTAAGGAATTTTTTCCTAATATCTAATCTAAACCTACCCTCTGTCAGTTTGAAGGCATTCCCCCTTGTCCTACCACTACATGTAAAAAGTTCCTGTCTATCTCTCTTGAAGCCCCCTTCAGGTACTGGAAAGGTGCCATAAAGTTTCTTCTCCAGACTGAACAACCCCAACTTTCTCAGAGAGTCCTCATAGGAGAGGTGCTCCAGACCTCTGCTCATGTTCCTGGCCCTCCTCTGGACTCGCTCCTACAGGTCCACATCCTTCCTGTGTTTGGGGCTCTGGAGCTGGATGCAGCACTCCAGATTGGGTTTCACTGGAGGCAAGGGGGGCAGAAACAACTCCTTTGATCTGCTGGTCACATGCTAGATGTTGAACAAAGTCGTTCAGGTGAAGGTGGTCTTGAGGGAAGACTGTGGTTAAATGGGACCGAGGATGTAGGATCTATCTCTTGTCAGTGAGAGAGAGACAGATAATTAATCTACTAATTGTGGCTAGTGGGTATTCCCGTGTGGAAAAACCACTGTCACACAGCTGAGCACCAAGAGAATATGCCACCTTGGAAGTGGCATATCCATCAAAAAGTAGACCTTGATGCACATTTTGTTTAATATGAGTTGATTGCTGTAAAAGATGGCTTTTGTTGTCTCTCAAGATACTTGCAGTTCTTGCACTCTTGGTGTCTTGAAGCTGAAAACACAGATAGAGCTCAGAGAAGGTTGTACAATATCAATCTGTATTGAAGAGGTCTTTCCATGATTAGTACCATGGAAAGAGTTAAAAACCAAATATTTAAAGCAGGATAATAACCCTTACCTCTGACACTAGAGTAAATACATGTCTAGCATGTTACATTGTGCACAGACAGGATTCTTGTGATTAAAGCCCAACTCAAATCAACTCATCAAGCTTGAAAGCACTCCTTTGATTAAAATTCCTCAGTAAAGTGGTCATGTGGAAACCTTAACGGAAACCATGGCTTGTAAAAAGTAAATGAAAAGGTGCAAAGATTTTGTACAGTATTGGTTTCAGATGAGAATAGCGCAGCAACTCAGCAGATACAAGATTGAACATGGCAGCACTGTCGCAGTAGGGGCAACGCAGCTGTTGAACTTTAACAGTATTATTATTATATTGCAGTGATCTTGTGTCTTGTTCCCTGAGGCACAGGGGCACAAGTTCCCTGAAGGAGAGTGTTCCCAGAAGGTTGTTAGAGGAGCCAGAGTCAGGAGAGAGCAGCTGGAGAAAAAATCAGCTGAGAATATGTGGAGCTGTGCCAAGAGCCTCTAGGCCAGAAGGAATATTCATAGAAACATAAAATGGTTTGGGTTCAAAGGGACTTTAAAGTCCATCTAGTTCTGAGCCCCCTGCCATGGGCAGGGACACCTTTCACTAAACCAAGTTGCTCAAAGCCCCATCCAGCACCACTCTGTATTGTAGCAGAGCTAAGTGAATTGCCTGAGGAGGCTTCTGCAAGAAGCCACAACCATAGAGGGCATGCAGGCTTGCCAAAGATGGGGGGACAGGTGAAGGTGAGTATTTGTGGGTTTTCATCAGAGCAAAAATGAAGTCTTCCCTCTCGTTCCATCCTTTAGGGTGCCTCTTGGGGAATTGCTGTGATGTGAGCAGACTTTGGAGTGAGTCTAGACTGTCCTCTGAGGAAAGCAAAAACAAGGGCTATTTAGGCAGCAAACCTGGATATATACTAGCAGCATAGCAAGTAGGATGCTGCCTATCTCATTAAGAGGTGAATTGGGAGGGCTGCAGTTTAATGTGGTGCTGAACAAGCTGCTTGCTGGGTCCCACATGCCCGGGGAAGAGGCAGTTGCTCACCTGAGATAACGCTGGTAAGGCTGCTGAGATTAAAGACCAATCCTTTATCTTGGGTTCAGTGAGTCACAGCTTTTGAAGTTGTTATCACATACTCTTGAGCTTACAGTCCAGCAAGGAGTTAAAGCAGAAAATCAAAGGGGATACATGCTTTTTTTTGGACCACAGTAATCTACCAAATCCAAACCAGAAAGAAAGTGTGAGTGTGTTTAAGGAATAACCGCTCAGATGTATTAAAAAAAAAACCAAAACCTCAAAACTATCTTATACTTGAAAGCCGGTCTTAGTGGTGGTATTTGTAGTTTGGGTTTGTGGAGGTTTTCCTTTGGTTCGTTTGTTGGTTGTTTGGATTTTTTGTTGGTTGTTTTTTTTTCTTTCTTTTAGTACCATCTAGTAAAAGCTGCTTTCTTCAGCTATGCTAGGAGTGAGGTGAGGTGATATAAAAAAAGCACATGGGCACACATTTGCCATTTGAGGTGCAATGGGGAGGACATTTTTTACTCAATCCACTCCCTTGGCCATGCAAGTGTAGGACAAATTTTGTGTGCAGGACTGGGGTTTGAATTGGAAGGACCATGTGTGGATTAAGACCACTCTTCAGCATCTCAGACCCCTTTTGTTATTAAAAATCCCTTTGCTATCTTTAATTCCATTTCATTCAAATGTAAGCAGACACCTCTCCAGCCTCTGGTTACTTCATAAAATGGTGCTTGCAGTGTAAGTTACAGCAACAGCTGAGCTGCAGTAAGGGAGAGGCAAAAATCTCAATTTACCAAGAATGTTCTTAGAGGCATAACGGTGATTAACTAAAGAAACAAAATCAGTCGTTAAGTGTGGGAACCAGTCTGTAAAAACTCGCTCAAATGCATCATCCTGAGAAAACTGCTGCACTTTCTTTCGAATCCTAAGTATCATCTTCCGTCAACAAGATATTCTCAGTTAAATCTATATCCAAGAAGGATACTGCAACACAAGCTTTGTATTTCATGGTCGCTTCTTTGTATTTCATAGTCACTACTGTTGCAGTTCGGTCCTGGTTAGGGCCATTACAACAAAAGAAACTCAATTCTCAGAAGGTAAAGATCTTTTTATTCAAGCAAAGACAAAGAGATCTCTAGATTCTTCTTCTTAGACGCAAATGCTTATATATAGCATTGCCAGAAGCAGTGTAAAGAACAATTACCATTGGCTAGTTACAGAGTAACAAGTCAGGAATAACAAAGTGTACAAAACACCCACCTGTGAGATATAGCATACGAAACACATGAGATGGTCTACACAATCTTCTTCTGGTTCTCAACCCTGCTCGTGAGAAAGTAACTTCTTCTCACAAACAGGGCTGAGAGCAGGAGAAATGCTCCCTGACCAAACTTGTCAGCACCCACACACTACTACAAAAAGTTCAGCAAATTGCTTCCTGTTTCCTCTCCTCAATTTGGTCACTGTAAGTGTTTACACATCATTATCCTGCAAAATAATTGACTCAGTGCTGTTAGGACTTGAAACTTTGAACAAATGCTGAAATTTCAAACACTTGAGATGTATAAGAATAGTGACAGTGGTCATTACCATCAACAAAAATAAAGGGAGACAGATTTTACCGATTGAGCATTTTGCCTCAAGACTAAAGAAATAAGTGTGCTGTTGCAGAAGAGAATGCTCTCAGGGCATTTAAAATGATGCATTTTAAATAACAGGGGGGTGTTTCCCTTTTATTTTTCGAAGTTGAAATTAATGCAATCTCTCATAATCTTAAGGCATTATGTGTATGTCTCCTTAAATACCATATTGTATTCACCACACTGTTCTCCTGTATTCCCTTCTGTCTTTGGCTGGGAAGAAGCCACCATGGGCAATAAATCATTCATGCAGTTTGATGGTTGTACCGTACATTTTGGTAGCTTCTGTGTGTACTCATCTGCGTATATATTAGGTCACCTCTTGCTGCTCAGGAACAAGGAAAATTATCCCAGCAGAAAAAAAAGCATTGTCTTTTGTAGGTCCACTATAAAGACACCAGTACTTTCCATAGCTGGTGTTCATGAAGTTGTAGGATCTTTACATCCAGGATACACCCAGTGCTCTGTGACTGCAAGTTGCCAGTGGACTCAAAATTGAAGAATTGGAGACATGTACAGTGTGATTATAGGTTTTGGCTTGTTTAGAAAATCGAGGTAAAATCCCTCTTAGTTTGTCCTGCAAATAACATTCAAATTAAAATATTTTGAAGCAACAATTTGAGCCCATGGATTCCTGCCATCTTGTAAAACATGTGAATGCAACATAAAATGATTTGAAGTACACATCCTCAAACAGAAATGAGCATGGGATACTGCTGAAGGAATTAGTGATGAAGTCTGCTAAGACAACAACAAAGACTGTCTGATGTGAACAGTGCTATGAGGAACCTCATGGTATTTTATTAAAAAGGTCAGCTGTAACCATAGGGCTGTTTCTTCTCCTGAAGCTTTATAAATGTCATTGAAAAAAAGATAAAGAGCAAAAACTGTATGAACATATGCGTTTAATCAGATGTGTATAGTGGTCACAGATAGTAGTCCTACTCTCAGATTTGGGCAAAGGTAGCACAAAGTTTTTTCTAACACACACATAAAGGAAGAGAGACATCCTTTGCTCAGAAAACAAAAATAATGACATCACAGAATCAACACTGAACATAGCTGACCTTGAAAGTACAGTTAAAGAACTGAAATTTCTTTCTTTCAATTTTAAGATTTCATGAGCTTTATACAGACACCTGGACACTTTGAAAAAGAATGAGCAATGCATTGCAGATGAACCAAGTCTCAATAAGCAAGAAGGTAAACTAAGTCTCTGAAGCCACTACTAAAAGGATGCAACTTGGCTGTATCAACTAGCAGAAATTATTCTCTCTAGTCCTGCTGTGTAAGTACATGTTGCTGGATTATCAGTCTTTTTGAGGGATAAAAAAACTGAGCAAATGAAAAACATCAAGCTCCTTAATTTGTCTATGAATTTCTCAAGCACATTTTCAGCTGCAAAAGTCTTGTGACTATTGAAGTTTAAAAATAGTCAAAAGACCTGTAATATTTCCATTTTAAGTTCCATCTGTTAGTTGAATGGGACTGAATCCATTAAATCTGAATTAACGAAAGTCTGCGTTAAACCTAAATAAACCTAAATAAACCTAAACCTGATCTCTTTCCTCAGCTATTTATAATCCCAGCCTCTGGATATCCTGGCTCAAGACATCCTGACATCTATTGCTCTCCAGTGGAAACCATTTGCACCCTTGACTGCAGTAGAAATAAGATGGTTCCTGTGGCCTTATGTAGTGCCACCATGCAAAGCTCTCAGAGCATTTAACAAACCTTGCATAACTTTCACAAAGGCCTTGCCCTGTCAAGGTGCATAAATATGTCTTTACCTTTTAATTGAACCCAAATTAACTTTGTGCATTTTGATATTCCATACATGTAAGTCCTTTGCTTGATTGTATCAAAAGGGTGAGTTTTGTGTGTCGTGGTTTCACCCCAGCCAGCAGCCAAGCCCCATGCAGCTGCTTGCTCACACCCCCACCAGTGGGATAGGCGAGAGAATCCTAAGGGTAAGAGCCAGAAAATCATGTGTTGAGATAAAGGCAGTTTAATAGAGAAAGCAAAAGCTGTGCACACAAGCAAAGCAAAGCAAGGGATGAATTCAGTGCTTCCCATGGGCAGGCAGGTGTTCAGCCATCTCCAGCAGAGCTGGGCCCCATCACACATAACAATGACTTGGGAAGACTAACACCATCCCTCCAAATATCCCCCCATTCCTCCTTCTTCCTCCCACTTTATATATTCAGCAGATGTCCCATGGTCTGGAATGTCCCTTTGGTCACTTTGGGTCACCTGTCCTGGCTGTGTCTCCTCCCAGGCTCCAATGAACCCCCAGCATCCCAACCAGTGTGGAAGTAGGAAAAGCAGAAAAGGCTCTGTGTAAACCCCACAATAACAGCAATAACAAAACCCCTCTATATTATCAACCTTGTGTTCAGCACAAATCCAAAACACAGCCCCATACCAGCCACTGTGAAGAAAATTAACTATCCCAGCCAAAACCAGCACAGTGTGAAAGGGGTTTGGTTTTCCCTTTTCTTACTTTTAAAAAAATTTTTAATCTGAGCTTGCTTATGACCCTTAGGTTGAAAAGAGGACATTCTGGCCTCTTCCCTTCAGCTTCATTGTACATTGGGAACCCTAGAGACATTTTCTCACTGAACATCTGTGACTCAAAACTTGCACAGCCTCGTATCATGTAAGCCCAGCCAGCTTGGTAGACTGGAGAAGGAAGAAAATTTTTGGAAGTCCTGACTCCAGGTTCAACCAGCTGATTAGGAAGCAACGTGCCAAGACTTTGGACTGAGTGTAATAACTGTTGTGCTAAAGAAACAATGACAGACCACTTAGTGTTAAGGAAATGGTGACAGACAACAAATATTTTTGTCACATTCTTTTGCCCATACCTTGGTGGGAGGAGAAAGAAATAGAAGAAAATAGGAGGCATAAATAAACCAATATTCCATTGCAGAGAAATGATGAAAAGGTTATGTTTGCATCTTAGCAACTCATTTCAAGATTGATGCCTAGCTGGAGGGTAGCTGTTAACTTATGGCAGTATTTGACTGTGGCACTGAATTTATGTTACTTGGCAACAGTGACACACATTAAGTAGGAATGCAGCACACCTCCTGGCTGGGCCAGCCTGCATCCCTTCAATCATGCACACCAGTATGTGAGACAGGCTGGATCTGTGGCTTCTGCCAAATTCCTTGTAAAATTTAAGTGCAGATGCCTCTCATAAAATTAAAGGTTATTTTAACTATATTTCTTTTCCAAAAATACTTGTCATAATACAGGGAGGACCCTTCATTTTCTTTCAAGGATGCTTAGAACATCTGAACTTATAATGTCTTTCTTCAGGGCACAAGGCACTGAGTTACACAAACTCTCAGAATGGAGCTGACCTTTGATGTGCTTTTGCCACCTCACAGGAAAATTCCTTTCCAGTGCAGGTGAGGAGGGAAATGTTTCTTATGGAGTTAAGTGACATTCATAGATGTACAAAGAAAGTCACACACACAAAAAAAAAAAAGAAAAATAAAGAAGGCTGATTAAGAATAGCTGATCTTTACCACTTTTTTCAATGAATTTTCCTATTTTTACATTGGACCAATTTGCTTAGGTCCTGTATTTTTAAAGTAACAAACTTAAATTGTCTAAGGTAACAAAGAGCAAGCAAGCTAAGCTTTAAAAGACTCACCATTAGGAGGTACTGCTCAGAGCAAAAAGGAGAAGAGGAGTCCCATGCATCTCTAGATGAAAGCAGGTAGAGCAGGATCCCTCCACCAACCCTCCGCTCCTCTCTCTGCCTGTGATGGGTTGACCTTAGCTGCCTGTCATTTGCCCACCAAGCTGCTCACTTGTTCCCCATCCTCAGTAGAAGGAGAAAATAAGATGAAAAAACACTCCTGGGTTGAGATAAGGAAAAGGATGTCACTTACCAATCACTCTTATGGGTGACAGCTTGTGGATAGTAATTTAATTTATTGCCAGTTAATAAAAAAGGAGCATAATGAGAAATTAAATATAATCACCTTCCCCCAACTCCCCACCTCATTCTTCCCAGGCTCAACTTCACTCCCAACTCTTCCACCTCCACTTCACTCCCCAGATGTCACATGGGAATGGGGATTGTGGTCTGTTGACAACTCTTCTCTCTGCTTCTCCTCCTCCTTTCATATTGCCCCTATTTTGTCTAGGGTTCCACCTATAGGAGACAGATCTTTATCACTGTGGGTTCTTCCCACAGGCTGCAGTGCTTCAAGTTCTCTAGCATGGATCCTCCCCAGATGTCCTGTTCTTTGGGAATGGACTGCTCCAGTGTGGAGAGTCCCCTATGGGCCACAGGTCCTGCCGGAATGGTCTCTGAGTAGAGTACTTAGAAACAGTCTTGTTGCAAAGATGTGCCCTCTGTCTCTCTGCCCTTGGTGGGAAAGATCTGCCTGAAAGGACAAGTAAGATGCATCTGGGACTCCAGGTTAGTTCAGTGTGGCATAAAAAACATGCCCCCTTGAACAGAAGAGGAGGAAAAATTCAGGACCTTTAAGCAGTGACAGTTTCAGCAGCTGAGGGTATCCATGTCAGAGATTTAAAATGAGTGGGCAGAGAAAATAAATACCCAAAAAACTTCCACATGTGGAAGAGAAGTGGTATCTTGTCTCTCAAACAAACCTCATCTGAAAACATTTGAAAACTATTTAGTAGAGTTGCAAGCTAAAAGAGGAGGAGAACTGCAGTTGAAATGGAGCAAGGTGTGCACAGCATTAACATTTCTCCCTTGTGGCATTGCTTGAGCAAACATGTAAATAAACTACATTCTGACAGATTGGCTTACAGCAGTAGATTTGGAGGAAATGGAAAAGGAAAGAATCATGACAAAACATTTATTTTGCATTTGCTTTGCAAGATGAGAAAACTATGTAGCAATTTAATAAAACACAGTTTCCATTATAATTAACTAAGCTACATTTCCATTAAAATAGAGTGCAACTTGAATGCTCTGAATATATCCTAAAGATTTCATGAGAAGATCAACTTTTAATCAGCTAAGGTCTAAAGCTCTAGTTACACCAAGCCAAAGTTACATTGCCAAGACTACTCAGTTGAAGCTTTCTGAATGTCATTCCTATTACTCATTCATTAAAAAACATTGCCTTTCATTAGAAGCAGGATTGAGCAAAGCGCTTAAGAAACCAGAAATCCGATGATTCAATCTGAGGGACCAAAGAATCAGAATTTCCTGAGCTTTGGTGCATTATCTCAAAGTTGAGTGTGTCTGTTTAATTTAGAAAATGAACTCCTTTTTATTTTATTTTCTTTTTTCAAACAAAGAATAGACATTTGTGGTTAAATTCTGGGTGTTTGAGTTTATGAAGATGTACAGTAAATAAAATCATAGGAACAAGACAGTTGCTGGGACACTAGTTAAAAAAACCTTCCTGCCTCAAGTTAGCCACAAATACAGTGAGAAAAAGAAAATAAGGGGAAACCAAAATGCTCCCAAAACAAATAATAGTAAAAACCTGATAAGAAAAGGTGTTTCTTGAATACGTTCTTAAGCTAACACAGCCGGTGGAAAAAACCTCTGTTTGAAAAAATATTGGAAATATGATGTGGTTAGACAGAATCCATATGGGTATTTTTTGCTTCTTTGCTGCAGAAGGGTATTGCTAGACAGGTTTACCTTACCTTAAAATGATCTCCAGTTTGAAATGTCTAAAGAAAAAGACTGGTTAGGAAAACTACTGGAAAGATTCATGATGTTAGAGTTAGGTTAAATTTTGAAGCTATGACTAGATAGCTTTTAAATTAATGGAAAAAATGTGAATCTATTTTTAAATACAGTGCCTTTTTCCGACAATACTGTTTTTTCACTGTGCTCTTTCTTACTCTCTGGCTGGCTTCTCAGAAAAGAAAAGAGAACAGAATAGGAGAATGCAAGCTGAATAACAGTAAGTCTCATTCTTTGGGAAAGATAAGTAAACAAACAGTTTTTCACTAGCTATAAAGACAGGCAGAGAAGAATTGTCAGGATTGTGCAAAAATCTATTGCAATATAAAAACAATTAAAGAAAGGTTATAAAATTAATCAAACTTCTCATATTTTTCTTTTTTTTATATATTTCTGCTAGGTAATAGTTTCTAGTTGGAGGATTATTTATTATGGTGGCAATTGGGCAGCAACAGAAAGCAACACCATGTGCTGGTGATGTAACAGTGCTTTTACTGTGTTTTGGGGCAAATAAAAGGTGAAGAGCTCTGCAGCTTATGCAATTGGTGTAAGTTCTGGAAAAGAAAAATAATACTGAAGTTGTCTTTCCCTGCTCAAAAATCTGTACCTGCATACTTGCAGTGCTCTTGTGGAAAACTGTCTTTGGCCACTAGCAAGTGTATAACAGTGACATTGTGGCAGGGCAAGGGTCAAGAGGTAGGACTTCCTGATGTCCATGATGAGATGCTTCACAGCTGAGATGCCTTTCACAGCTGTCCAAGTGCAGAAAGGATTCCCTGTCTCATCAGAGAAAGTGTTATGTCAGTAACATGCAGCTGACTGGGTGGAGGTAGAGGACGGAATCTATGACATGCACAGTTTTATCTGTTGGCAGTACATTAAGTGGTATTAAAAGGTGCTTCCAAATATTTTAATGGTAGGTTTTGTTGGGTTTCTTGGATGGTAAATTAATCTCTCTCTCTTTCTATCAGTGCCTATTACTGTTTTAAATTCAAATGGTATGTACATGGAGACATTAAGAAGGATATATGTGTCTAAAACCTAGTGAAAAAACCATATCCATGAGTGTCTAAAACCCATGGACCCAGCACTAGAAAATATCCTGGTTTTTGCATGATGGAATTGTCATCCTACTGAATTTGTTGGGAAATTTTCCATATATTTCAGAAGGCCTTTTAGCTTTTTTTTTCTTGTTAGAAGATAATTCATATTTTAATTCTAGATCTCCTATGAGATGCAGATTAAAAAAAAAAAAAAAAAGAAAAATATCCAAATCCCTCCCCATGAAAAGATCTAGAAGAAGGATGAGGCAGTTTGCGTAAAGAGAGAAGACCTAGGTGGTGTCATGGATTAAAATACCTTTTTTATGAAAGGAGGAAAGGAAGTGGCTATGAAAGTGACTTTTGGTAGCATAAAACATTGAAAGATGCAAGCTTTTCAAATGAAATTTACAGCTTGGATATGAACCTGGAAGTTTGCTCTGTTTAGGTTTCAACCCAGTATGTGAATGGAAAAGCTCTAAATTGGGTAAATTTGAAGTGAATTGCTAAAGATTGAAAAGGAATTAGGAAAGCATGTTGCTTTCAGTGCAAGATAGAGAAATTCAATAAATAAGGATTAGTAGCCTGACATATTTTTGCTATGAGCAACATTCCCTCTAAAAATTAAACAGTTCTGTAATGATCTCGAATATTTCCTTGCTGCTTCTGGGTGAAAACTGTCAAACATGTACATAGGTTGTGACATTTAAATAAAATAGCACCACATTTAAAATGTGTATCCTGAGGTATAGCTGAATAAAATTACAATAATATTTTTCCTATTAGAAAATAAATCACTATTTATTAAATTAAAATCAGATGCATAAGGTATATCCTGCTTACAGGAAGGCCAACTGCTGAGGACAGTGTCACTTCACCTAGATAATTTCAATCCTGTTACGACTGCCAAGGACAGACCATTTTTACAGCTTGGTATAAATAATAAATGGGTGGTAAAAAGCCCCAGAGGAGGGCACAGAAAATCTCATTGTCTTCTCTTTGCAGTGTGGTGTTTTGTGCAGCTGTTCAGAGCATGTAAAAACAGCTACCATGCTGTCCTGGTTGTGTTGTACATCGATTCTGCCGCGTCGGTGCAATGGACTGATCAAAGCACCAACTGGTGGAGAAGGTAATGGCTGAGAGTTGAAGTGTGAACCTCTCTGCTCATTGCAAAAGCTCTTCAGAATGCTGCATTGGATTCTTTCCAGGGTTGCAGACAAGGTTGCAGGCTTTGGTTGCCGAAGTCCTACAGATTCACACACTGAATGAAGCAAACTTTGCTGAAATAATTTTAAAATTAGGCTAGTTGTAATTGCAGCTAGAATGAGTTAGCTAGAGAAGTACCTGGCATGGAGCATATGTGCAAAATTGCCCTGAGTGTATTGGTCTTTAGCTAATTGTCCACAGAAATCTGAAAACATGCTAAGCTTGTGACTACTTGGGCTTTATTCTTCATTAATATCAATATCAAATCACTGATTGCAGCTGATATTGGAATCGTAGCCTAAAAGCTTTCTGAAATTAATACGAAAGCATAGGAAAAGCTGCTAACAGAAACCTTACTCAGAACCTAATTCTGCTCTGAAATACCCCTGTTCTTACATCCTTAGGTGTTTTTTCTTTGACGGGAAAAGGTAGCTCATTTTATATTACTTATGCAGAGCAGGATGCACTTTCCTTAATTGCAACCAGAAGAGTAAGGTAATTACAAATATTTTCAGTCAGACTTGTGAAGAACATAATTTTTATTCCCTTTTAAACTTCACTGGGTTCAAGGAATTCACAAATACCTGTGTTCTTCAACTTCTAAGGGATCAGTGGGAGTACTAAGCAAAGCAAAGCTATCAGCAGAGGCTGAAATTCACTGAAGACAGTACACAGCTTCACTGGAAAACTTTTATGGGGTCTTCAAACTGAAAAATACCAGTGACTTACATCAAAGACCAGAAAGCATTTTCTCCTTCTGGCCATTTCTCATTTGATTCATAGAGTTCTGCTTTATTTTTGTGCAAAGGAGGCTGTATGCTCAGATTCATTATATAACTGCGTCTGAAACTCATTTTGTGACTCACGCTTTGATGCTGACCTCTGCAGCTGCTCGAATTCTCAGCATTTAAAGAGGGGGTATGAGTCAAAAGGCTTTCATTGCGAAGATGCTGTCACATTATTATAGACTCAGGCTGAAACTAATTTAATGAATGAGGATGCTCTCTGTATCAAAGATTGCTTCCCACAGTCAGATATATTACCTTACATCACCAAAGGCCAGCAGCAGGCACTAGTTTAGCTAAGCTAAATCATTTACGTATATGAAAATGGCAAGGAAACCTATGGTCTCTCTTGAGCAGAGAGCAAGCTTCCAGTAACACACAGGAGGTGCATTTGCATTTATCTTAACAAATGGAAATTACCTAGTGGCTGTAGACGCCTGTCAAGTTATCTGTGGCTAATACCTCAGCCTGTGCCAGCCCTATGGGGTGTTCTGCAGACTTCAGGACATCCAGGCAGCTGATTCCTACTGCTGAGGTGATAAAAATGTGTGCATCATTAAGGGGTACTCTGAAAAGCCACAACTCTCCGAGAACAAAGCAGCATCTATCTCTTCAGTCTGGCATAAAAAAACTAGAATGATTTCTCCTCCATTTTCCTTTCTCTAATACTTTCTACTTAAATTTTACCCAGGAATTAGAAAAAAAATCCTACCAAAAATGGATGAACCATATGTCATCTATCCTGACAGACCTGTCTCCTATCCTCATGGCAAGACAAATTTGTTCCTAAATCCTTTCTAATGGATGTTTCATTAACCGAACTAGAAAAACCACTGGGATGGGCTTACATTACATCTGCAGGCTACCTGTGTCAGAGATTTCCATTGCCTTATAAGTGGAGACCTTTTTTGCCCCTAATATCCCCCTTAAAATCCTTGCTGCAATTTGTGTCCATCATGTCATGTCCCTTCCCGTGCTGATGGATTTGAAGTGTCTTCATTCCATGTCTTTCTTCACTCACTTCCTCTCCTGATTAAAATGTTTTTTCCTGTCTTTGCGTAGGCCACATGCCCTAAGCTTTTTGACCACTTTTATTATTACAGGTTTTTAACTTAAATCAGTGAAAAAGTAATTATTTGTATAAAATAATCATGCTAAATATTGTAAAGACCAGATCCTAATGGCTTGATGAGCAGAACTTTTTTAATTAAAGAGGTGATCAGGGAGAAATCTTTAGATGGGTGCTTATTTAAGGAAATACAAATGCCTGCACACACACAAACACACACAAAGAATTCCATACATATTAAAAATATAAAAATATAAAATATAAAAATTAAAAAAAAAAAAATCACAGGCAGTCTGCAAAGATAGAGACCAAATATATAAATTCAATATTTCATTCCTGACTACCTTGAATTGTTGCCCTAGAAAAGCATGAAAATGATGGGTAAAGAAGAATGGCTTATCTGTAACAGCTTTTAGATATAGTTAAGGCTCCTAAAGCAGTTTTTCATGAGCAGAAGCACTTTGGTGGAAGGTGAAAAATGAATGCTTACAGGAATGCCACTTACGCAATCTGAAAGGAATGCTAATAGAGTTTATTTTGTCAGTGATACTTGTTGTTATCAACTGAGATGTGCCTATGTGTTTGATGGCTTTATGAATTTCCCTGAAAACATTGTTTACCCTGTAGACTTGGATGGAAATCACCATAAATGTCATCTTCCTTCAGATCCTGACTCTGCAGAACAGTTAAGAACACACTTAATTCTGAATAAAAGCTTCATTTTCACTACTTCAGTAAGAAACAAATATGTACTTAGCATTAAGCACATCTTAAAGGACTTTTGCTAAATCACAGTGTTATTTTCAGGCAGTTTCATTTTCTTTAGCATTCAATGATTCAGTGCTGTATGATTTATTTCTTGTTACAATGCATCTTTCATCACTACCTTTCCTGGTCCTTTGTTGTTCAGATATGCACTGCTACTATAAATAATGCTGTTGTGTGAGTATGAAAAGAGTGTTGCCTCCAGCAACTATCATTGTATGCTGTCACAAAGTTTGTGAAGGTTAAAGATTAACGCTTAAATAAGGTACTTAATAATGTTCACATTATATATCATATATCTTCATTGCACTGGCATTACTTTTCCCTGTTTTGCTAAGGGAAGATGTGTTATTCAATAATGATGGTTGCAACAGCTATTTGAAAACATTGAACAGTTGTTTTATAGCTGCAAATGATTCAGACCTTTAAAGTTTGGACCATTTACTGAAGAGATGATGTGCTTGTCTTGCTTTGCTCCTGTCTAGTACACAGATTTTCTGGATGAAGAACTTATCTTGCTATGTCTGAACGCTCTGATGCTCACCTACACCTAAAGGAGGGGCTTCAAATTTTAAATTTCTTGCATTTGAGAATACATAAATGTAGTGGAGGTTTAAGCAACACTCTTTCCTCTCAGTTGACTCAAGTGTTCTGTCATTTTGTTTGTTGACTTTTAAGATCTTTACTCTAAATACCTATGTCTTCTGTCACAATATGTGGATCTCACCTGCTGAAATCAGTGCTAGCTGCTCTCCTAGCTGGATGTCTTATGGGCTGATAGAGAACAGCAGTGCAAAGTCTTGTTTTGAGTTGATAATTGCTCTGACAAAGCTGGTTTATTACTGCACTGAGCAGGATCTGTAGATGAGAAGACATTTCCAGCAAACCCCTGATTTAGGAGACACTGCCTTTTATGGCATTGATATCTTATGGACAGTAAAAAGGATCATTACTGACTGACAGACAGAACTTGACAAAACAGCTGCTGGTAAAGTAGGAGGTAGGATTCTCTTTAATTAAAAGGCAGTGATCTATTTGAAGTACTGGGTCTCACACACATCAGGCTTAGTGTGTGTTTTCTGAATCCCAGGCAGTTCCAGCAGAACCACTCCAGAGCTTGCAGTGTCTCTGTTTGAGTTTAGGAAATCGAAAGCTCATTAATTTTTGGCTCTCAATAGACAGCTGCTCAATGGAGAGCCCTGTCAGACCTTTGGCTTGTCAATTTGTACAAAAGTTTGGAGACATGAAGTGGAAGAACAGCGACTTGGGGAGTGAAGGGAAGAAAGTTTCCATGTGCTAGAAATCCTGCTCTTTATCTTCCTCCTAAGCTAAGATGAAATATGAAATATGTCTTTACAGTAGCTGAGAATACTTGAAGGTGTAGGTATGCCCATGGATATGAGACAGTGGAAGATTCAGTGATATGGGAGAGCTAGCTGTGCAGTAGTGTGACTAATACTGTGGCGAGCTTTATACAATTTGTCAACTGTGTCCTTCCTCCGTTTTTTTTCTGGAACAATGTGGGCAGAATGGGTGTGTCAGTAACCTCTATTCACCTTGAGAAACCCACCCTGCTGCCTTCTGCATCTCTAGGATATTCTTCTGGTTCCAATGTGCAGCATGTTGGGCTCCTGCTGGAGATACTGAGGATGAGTGCTGCTGCTGATTTTTAAACACCAGCAGAGACAGTTTTCTTTTATTTTTTTCACAGGTAAAACTCATGAAGTACCTGCTCTTCCTGCTGTTGCTGATGGTCTGTCAAGCCTCTATCAACTTTTCAAGGCATCAAAGTTTAGCTAGTTTTTATATGCTGGATTTGTCCTCAAAATTCTGCCTGAGTTTGGAAACAAGCATGATGCCTCACACATAAGGAGTAGCTGATTTCTGCCTTTTAAAATGCAGACCCTGCACCATGTGCTTTATTTTCAGAGAATGTATGGAGTTAAAGTGGTCTTTGGAAAGCCATTTGGAGGGAAAAATTGTCACAATACTGCAAAATGATCAGCCACTTGCAAGCTGCCATATCCAAGGTTTCTTACACCTTATTGTAGTAGTGGGCTTCTGGGAGAGTTGGTTTTGGGAGATCAATGTACTTTTCAATAAAGGCAGGCCACAGAACAGCTGTGGCTATTGATTTTTAAAATATAATTATGGGACAATAATTGTGCACTAAAGAAATTTCATCTTGTCTCTTCAGGTTGGGGATTAAACTGAGTTTTCACTGTGAGATGGGGAAAAAATCACATTTGCTTTGGTCTCCAGAAGAAAAGTAGGCGTCAGGAGGTGTGATACTTCATTTTAAAGTCACACTAGTCACATGCAGCCTTTTCCCCACTGCACAGACGTAGGGGATACACCACAGCAAGTCTGACAATTCACCTCCATGAGTAGATTTTGTTTGTTCTCTCCTACAAGCAAGTTCCCTTTCCCCAGTCTGCTGCAGCTGAAACCCTGCCATAAGCAATCAAAAGCAAAGGTTTTAATTAATGAGGAGTCTTTATGAAGTGAAGTATATCACCAGGATGTGGCCACTTGGGCCGTGTGGTCACTTCATCCACCAGCAGGCATTACCTTGGGTGGATTTCAGGGTGTTCTGTGCTATAAAATTAACTGCTGCTCACCTCTTTCCTATTAATTGCTGATGTCAAATTGTTGGGTTCACTCTTCCATTTGAAAGGCAGCAGTGAAGGTGCAGAATCCATAGCTGAACCCATTATTTATCCGCTTCATAGTGTTCAGGAGGGACATTCTGTGGTTTAATGATCTCTGCTATAAAAAACCATTCAAAACCCAAGGCATTACATTGATGCTGCAGGTGGTGGCCAAAAACCTTAACCTTCCTGCCACTGGAAGTATATCCCTAAGCTGGCATCATGTTCCCTAAGCTGGGAAACTTGAGCTGGCTGGGGGACGCACAGCACTGGAGGTGGGCTGTTTAACACTGTGGGCAAAGGGGCTGAGCCCAGGTGAGGAAGGCAGGGGGATGTTCCCTCTCTGTTATCCAGCTCTTCTCACCCACCAGCTTGGCTGATACCAGGAACAGAGGAAAGGAGGAAAAATATTCTGCCTCTGACCTGACCTGAAGGGTGTTGCCCTTTAGTGATGACACGCAGATGTGATCTGAGTTCATCTGCAGGCAAACCACTAAGAACCAGTAAGAGGCCAATGTGATAAAATCTTAATGGCTTTTTGCTTTCACAAGTAGTGTTCAACTCAGCAAAGAGCTTCAGCTAAAATAAAAGTTCAGAGAAATGACAACTTCAGTACTTTCCCTGTGGGAATATTTAATTTTCTTCATTTTGCAAGTTTCTAAACATGATACCATCATCTACTTGTAGTTAAACTAAAAAAACCCCAACCAACCAACCAGTTACCTGGCCTAAAGCAACACAGCTGAAATTTTATCTTTTCATTTCACTACATGAGTGAGCTCCCACATCCTGTCCTCATAGTTTATTAGCACAGTTCCAAAAAAGCAGTGTAGGAGAAAAAGTACAGAAGGTGAAATGCATACCCAGTCTCAGCTAGACAGAGCTATGGGTATGCTGTGAAGGTGTACAGGCTCAGCTCAATTTTGGGCAGGTACCACAAAAATTTCAATATAACTTATTTAATGTAATTGCTTACCTAATACCGAGCATCTAGAGAGTCTGGGATGAATTAATAAAGCATATATTCTTCTTTCTTTCTCCTTCAATTACAAAAATGGAATGAGAAATTGTACATATATATTATATATATGTATAATTCACTGTTCTGTCTTTGAAGTCTAATCTATTTTATAGTCTGAAACAGTGATTTTAAATTCACCTATGCCTAATTATTTGATCTTCCCCTTTGACTCTCTCAACCTTCTTCAAACAGAAGAGATTTATCTTTGGAGCATGTTGGGATTTGAACAGAACAAATTAGATGTTGACAGGACTTTTTAGAAGCATAATTAAAATGCAGGACCAAGTCACACTTCCATACCTTAAAAAAGCCATTTTATTACATTAAATATTTAATGCTAGGACAGTTAATCCATATTCATCTAACAGGACCATGCAGTGACTGTAAAATTGCAGGCCATCATTCCTTTCATGAGCTCCTTGAATCTATGATAAACATATGGGCTAAGATTGCCTTATAAAGTTCAGGCAAACCCTCCTTGATGTTGAGCCGTGTTTAAGTCAGTAGACCAGATCATCCAGTTCTCTTCTCTGCTCCATCCAAGAGGGTTCCCTGCTATACTAGCTATTACTAGAGTGTGCTCATCAGGAGGAATATCACCTGTTTTTTGCCTTACCTGTGCTGTACTGCAGGGCAGAGACACTGATCTCCTGAGAAGAGACATTAATGCTCATCAAACAGGGCAGCAGAAGCTGACAAGCCTTGGCCTTAGACTTTGTGCATGTTGGGACTCAAGAAATGAGACAAATGGGAGACAAAAAAATCAAATTGAGCTCCCAGGTTTTTAAGGACAGGAGCTGTACAAGAAAGTTTGCAAAGTTCTCCTTTGTTTTTGTTTGCTTGTCTAGGTCTTACTTTCAGTTTGTCACTCATTGCTTCTTACTTTCCTACCCTTCTGGTATGGATTACACATTGATTACACAGATTTTTGTGGTTTTGAGGGTTTTTTTTTTGTTTTATTTTGGTTTGGGTTTCTTTTCATTTGTTGTTCTTGTTTCATTGGGGTTTTTATTAAACTAACTATCCATTCATTGTGTGTCAATGATTTTCAGAACAGGAAGCTCTGAAATTTAGCCTGAGTAATTTAAATTTCTGCTACTATTATATATATATATATATAACCATATGTATACTTATGTAAACATATGTATAAATTTATGTACACTTGCCTCATACTTCATTTTAAAAAATGGTACAGATTAAGGATTGCTAGTGTCAAACTCCTTATAAAAGGGAAGGTTAGTTTTGACAAAAAAATCAAAAATCATAGCTTTTTTAGTCTTTATGGCTCAAAATGAATATTTTTAGCCTTTTTTAAAAATCATATTTGTTCAGTAAAATACCTATTTCTTCCATGTCAGTGCTAGAGGGAATTCAGACATGTCTACTGGCATGGAAAAAATAGTGGATGAGTTTTAATTTTTTTGTTTTTTCACTGCAACTGTCATGAATTGGTGCTTTGTAGAGAGAAAGAGAATGGAGGGGGCCAGGCACCAGCAGGTATCCTATGAGATGTTCTAATTTGTGTCATTCTTTTCACAAGGTGGTGAAAGAGATTTCCAGACTTTCACACCCTGAGGCAGGGCCAGATTACTCGGATTTTCATCCAAGTTCTCTAAAACACCAGCTGTTAAGGTCTGCAAATAAACAAAAAACAATCGTGTGTGTGCATACTTCCGCTTTTTGATGATAATCAAGGCCTTTTGTAGAAAGAGAAGTAAAACTTCTCACAATATGATCATGAATGAAAAATGCAATTAGGTCTATCACTAGCCAGTAGACTTTATAGCCAATTTCACTGTTAAGCATGGTAAAATATGTAACAAAAGGACAGATTCTTAGTGATGTTCAAGCAGTATTTCCTCAGCTCCTAACAGTAGATTTTCAGTTTTCTAAAGGAGACTCTCATGATTCAATTTTTTTGACATTTTGAAAGCATGTTAAAATCCCTTCAGCAAGTCCTATGAATAAAAATATAAAATTATTCCTTTTTTTGAAGAAAAAGATATGAAACGAGAAGTCATCAAATACATTTCGTTTCTGTAGAGAAATAATTCAAAAGCTCTATATGCATATGAAATTATTTTGCTCATCACCTTCTCAAAGAAGACAGATTTTAATTAATCCTTTCTCTGAGAAAGATATTAAATCCTCATCTAATCCCCAAGCAGCAGTTCATATAAAGTCTGGAATCTTTTTGCATGTTCATGACCACAGAAAACATTATTTTTTCCTGAAGCAAATTGTGCTACAAAAGCTTTGAATGCTCTGAGTGTAGAGACATTTTACTCTTCCTTCATTTAATCTCTCACTGACTTGATACATGTGGATGCATAACAATAATTTTTTTCCCTTCCAATTTTCTTTCTATTACAAAGATAAAGCCTAAAGAACTCTTCAACAATTTTGGTCTTTTTAAAAGTTCTGAAAACTTAGCTCTGAGCAGCAGGTGGAACGAAAGTCTCCCACACTGATTCCTGGTTTGTTTCTAATCACTTTAGCAAATTAGGTATTATATTTGCTATTTCATGTATTCCGCCCACAGCACTGTTATGCACTCGACATTTCTCGCACTCCTGCTTCCTTGATGATACTTATTATTTTATCTCGTACTGCTTTATTACAAGAACAATATTACTTGTTTCAAAGGTATGTTTGGACAAGGACTGGAAATTTCTCAGCTAACTACAGGAGATGTTGTTTTATCTGTATAGACAGTAAATCATCTCTGCTTATACATATACTCATATCATCGCTAATGGGAAAAAATCCACAGCTTACCTCCCGAATGCAGCCAGCAAGGAAGATCAGATGCTCACATTCTTGGGCACAACCTGTGAGCTGAAAAGAGCCATTTATTTGCGTGAAGATCTAGCACTGCTAGATCTGCCACAACTTACTGCACATAGGGCAGCTGTCCTCAGCTAGCTGGTGAGGGCTGCCTGTGTGCAATGCCACCGTGAGGATAATCATACTCACTCTGAAAACAACACTCTAGTTCACATTTCTCTGAGCATTTGTATCATAATGCTCACATTTACAATGGTGAGCAGAGAATCATTGGCATGAGATAGCCACATCGTTGTCACTTTATTGAAATGCAAAGAGACACAGCAGTCCATTAAAATGTGGGGGCATAAAAATACTGGAGTGAGTTTATTTGCCTAGTTAGAATTTGCTGCGCGTTCACTGGGGATGTTAATATTTACATCAAGTGTATCCACAATCTTAAACTGATTGCTAAATTTTGTACTTTTCTTTGGACAGTCTTGTTTCTTTGAACTGTGCTTTCTGCGTTCAAGTCAGCATGTGAGGCAGTCCTGTTTCACTTCTTCATTGGATTGGAACCCAAATTGAGTGGTTTTATTTGTGCAGAAGGGGAAACGATAGCAGTTCATTTCCCCATTTTTAATGAAAATATATTTCACAGTGTGATCGGGAGCATCAATGTACTGCTAAAGAATTCCAGATAATATCCAAAGACGTATGCCTGAAAAATATATTAGCAAAAGACTACAGTGTTTTGGAAATGAAGGTTTGTATCACACCAGACTAATTTACATCTATATTATAGTCTAAAAAGAACTGGCTCGCAGAAGACTACTTTTTTATACATAAAATTTATTTCATAAAAATTTTATATATATTTTTTGTTCCTGCTGGATCGTTTATTATTTCCCCAACAAAAAAAAAAAAAAAAAAAAAAGAAATTTGTTTTATGGCATTTGGTCTTCTGGCCAACGTAAGTTATTAAACACCCTGCTCATGCCAATATGCAGTGATAGATAAGCATGAACAAAGCCTTAGAGATTTAAGTCATGTGAGCTCTCTGTGAAGCTGAGACGCTTTCTTCAGTGGGTATTTCATCACTTCTCTCTGGTTCCTCTTCCATTCCGCTGCTCTGCAGTTCAGTGAATTCAAAGTAAAGGGCTGGGCACAAAGCTGCTGGGGTTTGAATAACTCATCCCTTTTGCTGCCTGAACATATATATAATCCTGCTTCATGGAGATGACCTGGGATGCAATTGCATATTATGGCCAATATTGTCTTCTTCCTCCCTACCCACATACTAGTTCTGACCTGTGACACATCATTTCATGGGTTTATTTTCTGTCTGCACACTGGTTTTGTATGAGAGAGCAGGGGGTAAAGTGTATCATCTGTATCATCATCCTTTTCTGGAGATGACAAAAGGCTGAATGAACTTCAGTACTAGAGGATGTTACATTGTCCAAACTGCTCTTCAGGTGTAGCAATGATAGCAGTACAGTACATTTTATTTCTACCTTAGGCATTTTTAAAGGGAAATTGCGTGTAACTTGTTCGCCTTCCATACACTGACTTTTTTTATTTCTCTCTCTGTGTGTATGTGTATAAATGTGAAGACAGTGAGAAAGAAGCCTGCTACTGCAGAGCACTTTTAGTCTGCTCTGTGTAATTTCTTCAGCCTTTTTATAACTGGAATTAAACCAAAGAGCAGTTAGAATTCAACTGGCTGCTTCTGTATTTAATAAATAATAACTCTGCCATGAAATTGCAATTGGTAATAAAAAGTCCTGCAATTCATCTAATGGTTTTCTACCTCTGTTGTAAATCTGTAATTCCAGTCTGCTGCTCATCGCCACAAGACAGAGTGTATTCATTACTTCAGGTACAACTTCTTCCTCAGAAAGGAGAGCAGGGATGCAAGCATTTAAGATTTTTTCTTCCCACACTTTCTTTTCTTCCCTCTACCTCTCTATGTGTACATTTTTCGACCTACATTGTGATTTGTGCTGGTCTTTTCCAAAGATTTTACTGTTGATGGATTAGACTAATTCCCTCTGTTGCCCTCTTCTCTCTCTGTAGCACCTCTAGTACTGTTTGATCAGAGATTAAAGCTGGCAAGGTAGGCTGAAAACTTGTTCTTAGGTATTAACTACTCTCTTTTTGCTATGTTTTGAACTTTAATTTTAAACTTTACCTAGAATTTCAGTTTTTAAAAACCTTCTGCCCAACAGAAATTCATAGGAAAATTTCAGTTTGCTGTGAAATGAACAGCTCATTTATTGTGTGAGTTTACCTACGCCTTCTTTGCAAAGGAGGCTCGGCACCGTTTGAGCTCACTGCTGATTTCACTGGTTCCAACTTGGCACTTGAGGACCAATGGCGTGGTCTCTTTAAACAGAGAATCAGGTTCATGTATAGAGAGGATCTGTCAAAAATTACAGTTGAACACCCAGCTGGATGCTGCAAGTGCTCTGTGTGCCCAGAGTTGTGGATAACTATGCAGGCAGGAGCATCCAGGTGAATGAGGAATGACATCCAGAAGGGTCTGAGTTTCTGTCACCTGTTCACTTTCCAAAGCTCTTCCTTATGGGAGAGGAGATCTCTTGGCCAGGGTTAGAATGAGAATGTGCAAAGAGTAAGATGCGTACTATTTTCCCAGAACTCCAAGCCTAAGACTTACCCATTGGATCATGCCCTGCAGAAGAAGAGAGAGGTTTATTGGATCCAGGCATCTTCTGAAATCTAACAGGGGAGTAATTCTTATATCAATACAGGCTTGAATGGGAATAATGGAAATGATCTCTTGTGTATACACACCAGAGGTGGAAGACAAGAAAGGTAAGGAGTGGGAGGAGAGGGGTATTTCTCTCCCAGTGCAGATATGATGTGATTATCCATACTTGGTAGATTAAGATGAAATAAGAATTGGTATAAAAGAGACTAGACTAGACTAGACTATTTTCAGTTGGAAGGGAACTACAATGACCATCTAGTCCAACAGCCTGTTAAACAGGTTTTGGTTCAATTAAACATGGGAAAATGAAAGAAAAATGTTTCTAAGCAACAATGTGAAAACAGAATTGAAGAGGATTCCTATTTATATATGTTAAATGTATTATGTGTCAGTAGCGGCTAAGGAGTTGGTTTGTGGAAATCCTGAACTTCATTTTCTTTCAATGGCCTTCCTGTACTGTGGAAAATAGAGCTCTGGACTGCTGAGGCTCTGGCTTGTGGCTCAGAAGATTGCACAGCAAGCTGCTGAGGTAGACAAAATGGGAATTTGTACCTGTGTGTGCACAGCCTCTTGGCCCCCCCTCCTAAAGCACATTGGTGCTCAGGGTAGTTCAATGGGACTGTAAGCAGAGGGAGGAGCGGGGCAGGACGAGCATATGGCTGGTGATTAGTTCCCTGCAGTTGCCTTGTTAATGAGCATACGGTGTGCTGGGCAGTGCAGTCGGGCAGGCTGGGCTGGCTGCAGTCCTGCGGCTGTGCTGGCAGCTGGCCAGCGCTCACCTGAAACCACCCTCCCCTTTTGGCAGCTTGGCTTTTTTTTCTGTGCTCTTTCCCCTTTCCAGCTGCAGTGCTTTGAGTAGGGCAGACAGGGCCTTGGCAATTGGAAGCAGAAGATTTTAAAGGAAAAATCTTTCTGGTGGTGATGGGAGCTGTGAATTTATTCTACCTACTCATTGGCATCTGTACACATAACTACATGCCAGCACCTGATGGATGCCATACACTTGGGCCACCTGCTCAGCTCCTTAAAAGTTAGAACACTCCAAGTGACTATGTTGCCTGCCTCAATATTTTATAGGAATGCACATTCATCAGGCATCTGTTTCAGCTCACGGGGCTTGGCTCTTTTTTTGTGGAAGTTACTTGCCATTCTAGTCACAGAACAGGAAGAAATTCTGCTCTGCAACATGCTAAATGAATGGAGAATCAGGCCCTTACAAAATATATGATTTCCTTGATGGTTATATTGACGGGAACAGAGCGAAGGGATTTGAAATCTCAGGGTGCCTGACAGTTCCACTAACACAATATTCATATTTAATGGCATTCCTCTCCGTGTTTTCTTTATCTGCTTGCTTCTTTTCAAAGTAATTCCTTAAGGATTGCTCATTCTTCTGCAAAAGTTTCTTAACAAGAAATGAGAAATGGCTGGTATCCCTTTTGTAAAGTGAACCAATCTGGAATAGGACTACAAACAGTAATAAAAATGAGGAAAATCTTCTCTTTAAAAAAAATGTTTATAAGAAACAACCAGCTTGCATTGTATCATTTATTATAAAGAAGTTCCGTGACTTTTACAACTTCAGTGTTTTATTAGGGGTAAAATCAAGGCATTTGCAAAAGATCTGATTCAAAACAAACATTAAGAGGAAAATTTAACTTGCTGTCAGTTTGGGTATCTGATTCAAAGCAGGATAGAGACTTGACAGGTGAGAGATCAGCCTGGAGCCCAGCACAGAACAGTTATCTCATTCTGTGATGCTTTTGATATTTCAAAATTGAGTTAGTTCAGATTCTGGATGAAAATCAAACACAAATTTTTCTACCAAAGAGCAGGGCTTTTCTGCTGTATTTGCTAGCCTTTAACTCCAGAACTAAGAAACTTGGGGATGCAGTGAACTCAGTGTGCTGTTAGTTGGCCCTGTGGTCCAAGGTGATCCATGCGGCACAGAGAGGACAGAGTCACAACCCCCGAGGCTCTGCAGAGGGTAGCTGAAATTCACGCCTCACAAAGAGCAGCCTGGAAATGGATAAGTTTGTCATAGTCAACATGGTGTTGCCAGGTCCTGCTTTGGGATACAGATCCTGAAATAAAATGCTTGGGAGGAGGTTAAAACCAGCTTCTGAGATCTTGCTTTGACTCCTGAATTTTCAAATCCTCAGTCACAGCCACTTCACTCTGGAGGGTAGAGAAGAGGTCTTAGGGGTTTCTGTCAATAAAATTCACTAACTGTATATTTAGCCTATAAAAGATCACTGGTAGTTCAAGCCTTTGAAGGTTTAGAAACCTGAGGTCATCCCCACCTGGAGGGACTAAAAACATTGTATAGATGTGAGTGCAAAAGTGTGCCAGAATACTTGCATCCTAAGTAAGGCACATATGGAGCCCTCTCTTTCACACACATCAGTGACCTACAAGAGTCCAAAAACATGGGCATCCCTTCCCAGCCACATCCCAGGCACTGGGACCATGTAAAGAGTTTTTTTGGTTCCAGATTTGAGGGAATCAATCCAGTCTGTTTGGGAGTTGCCCACCTGTGTTGCCCAGGTCTGCATCCCTCTGGAGGCACAGCGCCAAAGGAAACTTCCAAAGTGTGTGCTAAGCAGCTTGTAAGTTAGAGGAGGATGAGTTTCTGACAGACAACAGGAATTGTGTCACTAATGTGTCAGTTCTGCTCTCCTGTGCAGTGGGGATGAGCTATAAAGTGGTGCTATGCTGCCAGAGCCAGCAGCAGAATCCCTCTGAATTGCCCCAAATGTTAAGCTTTTGGGGAGAAGAGCTGTGCATTGGGAAGAGCAGGCTAAACTTCCTCTTCCAAAGCTGGCATATAAGGATTTGGAGAAGTATGTTTTTCTACAGAAAAGCAATTAACTTGCTGCTCTTCTAGAAGTAAGAAATATCTCTTCTCTTTCTTCTAATCTGCTAGCAATGTTTGTTCTTTGCATTTAATATAATTATGCCCAACTACTCCGGGGTGCAGAAGTTCCAAAGAGAAAAAAAACCAAATATTTTTCCAATTTACTCCAAATGATGCCTAAATACAGCACAGGAAATCAATGATAAAGTCTCAGTAAAAAATAATATAGACTTGAGCAGACATTTTTTCTGCCCACTTAATATAGACCTAATCTTTTTAACAATAAGACACATCAGAATATTTACACTGGCTAACCTTTGGCATTTTATCAACATCATGCACAAAAATACTGCCACACAATAGTTTCTGTCAGGAAAATCAAGATACAGAAATGGATAGCACAAGAGTAACCAGATATTCCTGCACAGTCTCTCCTCCTACTGTTGCTGAGTTTTGGATTTTAACATCCCCTGTGATGGCACCTCTGCCTGCCATGGAGCTTCCACAATGTGGTTTACAAAACAACTCAACTCCACCTATTGCATTTCATAGCTGTTGTGCAGGAAAGAGCAGCATTTTTGCGTGAGGAATTTCACACTTAAATGATGAAAATCACTAATTTGTACCTGATTTTTAAAAACTTTGATCATTGCTTCTTGTTTTTCCATTTTTTTAACCTTTTCTTTCCAGAGTTACCTACCTTCATCACATCACATCACATCACATCACATCACATCACATCACATCACATCACATCACATCACATCACATCACATCACAATCACATCAATCTCCTGGTTTCACTTTCTGCAGTGGCACAGGGTTTTCTTTCCAGTCAGGAGTGCCATGCCACTGAGGGAAGATAAAAGATAGGCATTGCATGTCTCCTCCCATCTTTCTGCATGTGGAGGTTATCAGTTTTGTCGCACACAACAACCACAGAATACTCTCTTCACCACCCAGTGGAACCATTTATGCTCTTAGGTTTTCTGGGCCTTTGGTCCAAGGCTTTATTTAAGAAAAATAAATGTGTGTATCTTCCAAGATGAGATAAAGGGAATGGCAAATGAAGAGGCCTCTAAAACAAGTTCTCTCTATTATTCTTCCAAATAATCCATTCTTACTGCTTAAGGATTTTTTCAATATCTTTCCAACTGATGAAGCATGCTGAGGTGCAGTTCTAGAGTACAGGGACTTAAGAAGAAGTTAAGAAGGAAGAAATATATTTTATTATACATTAGATAAAAAACTCTCTTAAAATAATAATTGGAGAGAATTTTGTATTAAAGCAGAGAGAAGACTCAATTTTTCTCCCTGTAAAACTGTCTCAATCTCTTAAACCATTAAAAGTTCTCAGAGACTTTTCAAGGTCCCAAGTGAGGAAAACAACAAAGTCACTTATAGGAATCAATCAGCTATTCCTTCAGCACCAAGGAATTGCTAGGGTTTGATTTTGCTTTTTGTAAGCTTTTGAGATTCAATCATAAGAGTATTTTATTTTGCCATTCCTTTCAGATTTTGCTTAACCTCAGCATGGAGAGTGGAGTGGGGAACAAATTCTGAACACCAAATTTCAAAGAGTTGAAATGATTCATAGTGGTTTAAAAACAAAGTATTTTAGGGAATTAGCTTAATTCCAGACGTGGTACCATAGACAGCCCATGGCTTCAAATTCTGTGGCTGAACAGCATTTTGACAAAATGCTCAACAAAACATGGCAGTGACCGTATCTGAGAAGTGCTCACTGGCAGAAAAGCTTATAGTGATGGAAAACCTGAATTATCCCTGTGTTGACTGGAGAGTGCTGGAGCAGGGCACATTATAACCTTTTGCAACACCATAAGCACTACTTAGAGAAAGTAGCTGGCAAAGCCACAAGACAAGTCACTCTAGGTTAGCCCTGAGAGCTGCACATGATCTGGTGTGTGGTGTAGATACCGAAAAGCCTCTTAGTGCCTGTAATGTGCTCGAGCTTAACAGCCCTGTAGGAATGAAAGTGCAAAAAACTCACCAAACCCAAAAGCTCAGTGTAATAAATTTTAACTCTAGCAAAGAGAATTCCGTAAATACAAGAAAGAAAGGTAAGAAGAAGGAAAAAGAGGAAAAAATGGTAAAATGATTTCAAGAAGTTTGGATGATATCTAAATACTTCTTAGCAGAGTTTCAAAGTCAACTTGTGCAACCAGTCAGAAAAAACTTCAAAAATACTTCCCCCATCTTTTATATAAAATATATATAAGGATTTCCTGAGTGGTTTTCAGCAAAATACGGTGATTCTATAATATTTCTTTTTATCTGAGCACGTTCCAACGTATGAATCATTTGCCACTGTTAAATATTGATCACTGGTGCATATTAGAGTTGATTGCTTTGTGACTGGTACTGATTATCTGTGTTGGTCTAGACTGATTCCCTCTTCTAAATGACTCCATCGAATGACTCTGATGACTCCAGCATCTTCTGGAGAGTCTGAATATTGCTCAGAAACTCAGAGGTTTCTGCAGTCTCTAGAACAGCCTGGTCTGAGGACTTAGATCAGACATGTCCTAACTTGGGAGGGTTCAGAGTCAAAACTTGGTCCCAAATTTCCCTGAATTTCCCCTGTTATTACAGGCCCTGGGAGCTGGAGACCCCTCTCTTGCTGCCTTTGTAGGCATGGATGGGCACAATCTCACATGGATCAGGAACAAGGACAATGTGGGCAGGTTGTGGAGATCTCTGCTCCAGCAGCTGGGGAGAGGCTGTGCTGTGCTGGCAAGAGAGAGGAGTTTAAAGACTCCTGAGCTTCCCCATGGCCATCTGTGCCGACATAAACACAAGACTGGGTTTTGCCATGAGCAGGTAAGAGGAGATTGAATTGGTGGGGTGTGAGTGTGAAATGCATCGCATTCTGCTTAGGATTGCACTGTCACTGAGGCAGAGCATCTTTGCAAACCTGAACAAGTGTTGGATTTACAAGTGACTTCGAGCTCTGGTAAGGGAAGGTGAATGTACTCTCATCTGTCACTTCGGGGTAAAGATGGGGTAACACCATCAGAGATGGGTAAAAACATCTGAAAAAACAGAGGATATGTTGGATCAGTGCCCAGAAAATCCATGAATAGAGAGATAATTGATCACCTTGTTCTGGAGAATCTTGAGCCTCTAAGTCAGTAGGAGCCGTGACCTTCCAGACAGGTTTTCCATACAGTGAAAAAAGCACTGCATTCCTGGGTGTGCAGCACACTCCAGCTCTATGCAAATGTGAGGGAAGTCTATTTAAGAAATCGGGTAGACATTGACAGGGAAATTGTGATGGCTTAAGCCTACAAACTTAATAGGATTTTGCTAATACAGGAGGAGAGTGCTGGTGCGTGTTCATGGCTATACCATAAGACTACAGGTAATCAAAATCATAGTGAGCTCAGTTAAGGCGAGTAAGCAAAGCTGCTGAGTGGAATACCCAAACTCCTGGGCTTAGTGCAGGGAGGAGGTCCATGCTTTTACAGGTGTGCCTGACTCCAGAGCTAACAACTTGGGGTGCAAGGAAATCCAGAGCCAGCAAGGCACATGGGTGGGTCCATGTGTACTCACTTTGTTAGTGGCTGTTGCTGCTGGAAAGAGCATGTGGATGGCTGTCGTCAGAATTGTACCAAAAGAAAGCTCAAAGGGATGCCAGCTTGGCTTTGTTTTTTTTTTCTCTATCACTCGGCTGCACTGAAGCCCGACACCTCTGGTAGCCAGTGGTGGAGCAGTGAGAAGCTGGTTTTGTGCTGCGCTTTTACGGGAGAAGCCTGACTGCATTAACTCTTACTAAAACAAGCACCTAGACAACTTTAGCAAAATCCAGTGATGGAGGTCAACTCCACAGAAGCCAGCAGCAGCTCCCAGGGAGGCACAGCCTGGCTGGATCTTACCCGTGTCACCTGCACTGAAACAGTGACTTCCACAGAAGTGGTGGCAGAAGAGGAGTGGGGATCCTTTTACTATTCCTTTAAGGTATTTTTTTAAGGCGTGCATTACTTTTCTCACATGCTTGCAGCTTTGGAGCATTTTCAGCACATATGTGGGGAGGCAACTTAGGTTATTGAACTTTTTTTTTTACTAGGTATTGGTAGTTTTTTTCCCTGCAAAGACGTGTGAGGCATTAACTAAAAAGCAAAATACTTGTAGAAATTGTAAATTCAGATTTACATGTCTTAGTTAACTCTATCCCAAGTGTAACTCTATTCCAAGAGAGGACAGTACTCTTTTTCTGTAGAGGGATTGTAATTATACATGCATCTTTATTCAAAAGCTTGTATTATTTTTAACACATTTTTAAAATGTAATTTCTTAGAGGCATCATCTTGACATAAGGGATTTCTTTTCAATTTTCCAGCTTCAACAAATATTGTATACAAGTGAGAAGAGGTTTTTGTTGTTTGGGGTTTTTTTAATCATGAGGGACAGGTTCTAATTAGTTTGTTTGTTTGTGAGTTGAGGGGGGTTGCAGTATCTTTTGAAAGCTGTTGTTAAGAATGCACTGGATGAGTCATTCAGTACTGAATGCTGTTGAATTGAACGGGAAGTGTATTCAGGCATCTCCAAAACTAAACATCACCCTAGAAATATGTGAATGTAGGAAAAAGATTAGAGAAGTTCTGAAGTTCGTATTTCCTTCAGATTTCTATGCCTGTTGCCATCGCATTATTTCATGCTATGTGTCTCTTTAGTGTTATGTTGTACAAGTTCAGGTTATTAAATAATCTGACTAGCAGTATGCTGCCATCCTGGAGCTCGGGACCACAGAGATCAATTTCAGCTGGAAAGACACCAGCACTTATATCATTTGACAACATGTGAGGTAAAAGGGGATATATTCAGAAGCAATTTTTGTACATGTGAGGTAAAAGGGGATATATTCAGAAGCAATTTTTGTATATGTGAGATTGGCAGTGCTCTGCCACAATCCTAGTGGAATCAGTGGAATTACAGCACGTTCCCACCTTTGATAAAGAACGAGATGATCTGTAGCACCGGTCTTAATTAATGAGTGTCTCTTTTAACATGCTGCTGATAATTGCTAAGATAGTACTTCCTACTTAGGATTTCAGAGGTGAAAATTATTTTTTATTCCTTTTTTTCCCCTCTCCTAAAATGCTCTTGAAAAAATCAGAAGGGACTAGCAAAATACTTTTAACAACTTTCTCTTTATCTCCTGTCTTCTTTTCACAGTTAGGGCTGTAAATCTGAACAATGTCATGGGAGCAGAATTTTATAATGGTAAAAGTGACAATTAATTCCATGATTAGAAAGTCCCCAGGCAGAAAAATGCTCGTTAATAGAAGAGATTGAGTAAATTACAGTAATTAGGAAACCAAGGATAGTCATGCTCATCCATTGCTAAAGGAAACGATTCTGTAGCCGAGAGCTTCTCATTAAACTTGCACTTGAGTCCACTGGATTCCTGGCTCTGGCACATTTAGCATGAACTTTGCAAGGAGACTCACTGATTTCACATCAATTACTAGCTGTTGATAGGCATGGAAATATTTTGACTCTAGAGACAAGTGACAGCTGGTGCAGCTGTAGGAAAGGAAGGAGAAAGCACCTGCTCTGATGACTACAGTGCAGGGAAGACAGGGCTCCCTGCCAGCAATTTTAGCACTCTGCAAAACTCACATGTGGAAAGTACTGCTGATACCTGTTGACTCATCTGGCTGTCCTCCAGCAGCTCTCCCTGTGTTGTGGCTGTGTCCTTGCCCACTTCAGAAAGCCCAGCTGCATCCCTTTCCTCTTTACAAGGCTGTAGTCAAGCAGCTAAAAAAATACAAGTTTCAGTTCGGAACAGGTTGAATGAATTTGAAAAAGAGAGTTCAGTGTTCAAAATGTAGCTTACAAATAGGGTTTGGGCCTTTTATTGGGATTTTCAAACACCCTGTAGCCTGTGGCTGTGAAGGCAGGGTGGGTGAGTGGCCACTACACAGGTTTACCCCAGAGCCTGTGTGCCAGGGTGCAGACAGAGCACACAAGCTATTTCTGCTTGGAAAATGCAGGTGTAACCTATTTTATCAAGGCAGTCATAGGAAAACATGATCTAAACTGATAAACAGAGACTAGGGAGTGACATCCACTACCTGTGTTAATGGCTTTTTAATGATTTTACGCAACGACAGCTGCATATGGTACCTCACATGCTGTTCAAACTACATAAGCATGCACTGGTATCTTCTTTTCCTCTCAAGCTGCAAAAGGACAGCCTTTGCAGGCTAGTATCTGTGTTATACTCTGGTGGCAATGTGACAGAAGTAAAATAACGTGCCTTAGAGCATTTTCATGCCAGAAAGTTCTGTTAGAGGCTGTCCTGTGAGTGCTTCTCTTTCAGAAAAAAACGAGTTTCTGTCTATTCCTCTGCTTAACAACTAAATCATGCACAGTTTCAGATTAGAGAGGGTTTTTCCCAGTTCAGGTTTTTGTTGGTTTTTTTTTTTCGAGGGGGGGTTTGATTTGTTTTATCTCAAAAATGAAGCATTTTCTCCACTTAGAGGAATGCAGATTCTCTTCTCGTAGTCTTTAGTACAGAAGGGCCAGCTGCTTACTAAAGCTTTGCTAATGAAGTCTGATTTGGGGCCATGGGAGCTAACTGAACTGACTCTTGGCACAGAGGATTGTAGCTTTTGGGGCAGGACTAGGTGTATCCATTGTATCTGTGCACTATTCAGCACACAAGACGAGCTGGTGCTTCCCGTGGTAAAGGCACTGCCTCATTCCCACAGACCTTAAGGTCCTGCTGCTGTGTTATGGCAAATTGTCCCTGAAAACCCAGACTGCCTTTCTTCCTGGGCGCCTTTCTTTGAGGTATTCAGGTAGGTTACTGTCTTAAACTACAAGGAATTCTCCTGGCTATTTCAGCACCTAATTCAGAACAGATGTGCAAATTGGTATTAATTACAGCTCCAACCTCCCAGGCCAAAGGAGAGTTCATTACATCCCTTTAGAATCTCCTCCGTATGTGCTTAATCCACGTGTAAAAGGGCTCTAAGAGAGCATCAACTGCACCTGCCAAACGCAGTAGTACAGAAAGAGCAGAAGTCATCTGAACACCTGTGGCCTTCCTCCACCTCAGGACCTTCTTAACTCTGCAAACCTGACAAGGTACAAACCAGAAGCCTGCCTGGAAAAAAGCTGGAATCTCAGAATAGGTTTGGCCTGATTTTCAAAAAGGTTTGGGAGGCTTTGTCAGGGCTGGGGGAAGCATCTCCTCAGGCACTCCAGAGCCCAGAAGCTTCCACAATCGTAGGAGCATATGCGCATCCTCAGAAAAATTGGGTAGGGATCATTATTTTAAGAGCTCTGCTGAGAAAGGAGATGCCCTGCTTTTATGCAGGAAAATAAAGGTTGAAGTGCTCAAAAGGAGAAAACTCACAGTTGCTGTTCCTTTCTCAATGGGACTGTGTTCCCACCATAATTTTCTACCTCCCAGCAGAGGTAGAAATCCATCAAGGATCCATCAAACTTTTTGTTTCCTGCTGTGTAGAGTTGAGTCCTCACCTGTGCAGCAGGACACAAAGGTTTTGTTGTTTACATACAAAGTAGTTGGGAACCCCAATGTCTCCCCTGCCAACTGAGAACTCCAATCACTGGTCCAAATGTTGACAGGCCCCTGCCTCTGGCCCCATGAGCCCTGGTCCCTGTGCCACGCAGCATTAGCACACCAGTGACACAGAAGTGTCACAGCTCTCAGGAGGAACTGTGTGCCTGTCAAAACCATCACAAATTATTTTAAACATATGCCTTTGCCTGTCCCCTCCCCACATCATAGCATTCCCTGTACCTGTGTGTTTTAGCCCATGTAGCTCAGATATTAAACAGGACAGCACAGCCTAGCTCAAGTAAGCACAACTCTAAGGCTGCTTATCCATGGAGGTAATGCTCTTTACAAAGGCCGGGGTTTACCATCTCCAACAAAGAGCTGAGGACACCAACATGTTGAGAGGTTTTCTAGGACTATCCAGTTGCATGGATTTGGCTCCAGGTGTTCTCAGAGATGGTTGAATTCAGTCTGATGTCCCTATTCTTTCATCCAAATGTAGGAGTTGCTTTATCTCCTGAAAAGCATCTGCTTATGCTATTGCTCTTTCTGATTTTCAAGCAAATATCACAGAGCATCCCATCATTGAATATATAATAGGAAAATAATAATGGGTGCTGTCAAATTTCTGGAGTAATCTCTGGAAATGCAATCACACATTTTAGAAAATAGACATATCAAATAATTCAGAGGTAACTTTGCAATCTTTCAGTGGGGGAGAGGAGGAGGATTAAGTTTACACAAATAAGGTGGCAGGGACTCCTGAACACAGCCTCTGCAATATGCTGTAATGGCTGTTGCTATTCCTGAGAAGCTGAGTTGAGAATGATCTCCTTGGGAAACTGCTGCTGCAGTGCTTTTGGCTAGGCTGGCCTCATCCAGCATCTTAAATGCAACACAGAAATGATCTGGCAGTAGGACAGCCCAACTGGGAGCAGCTCTGAGCCAACAGATTTGGGCTGTTCTGCACCAGCAACGCTCATACTACTGTCCCTGTGCTCCACACAGACACATGGTTTGCACCTGTCTGCCTCTCCTATAAAAATATGCCTAGAAAGTAAAATTTTTTTTACAGTTTTTAAGATATTTTAATTTTACAGATTAGGCATACTTGATAATTTTAAGTGATTAAGCAAAACAACACTTTATGATTTTAAACAGGGCTGTCAAAATAATACAATTATGGATGGACCTTTGAGTGACCTCATATTATCTTTCTACATTGAAAACATTCTACCAAAAAAAATAGATAGGTACACCATTAAAAATTTATGTTTCCTGATGACATTTAAACCAGGAATATCTGTCTAATTCTGTGGAAGCCTCGTAGAGTGCAATGGGTAAAATATCCTGTAATAACTGAACAGTACTGCCTGCATTTATTATCTGTCTTGTACCAAATCACAACAGAATGGCAAATAAGAACTATCTGGTAACATAATTGAATTAGTCACATTTACTACTGACTGTCATTGTCACACCTATGGAGAATTTTGGGACAGGGCTTGTTCAGCTGTTGAGGTTAGAAAGATCACTGCAATTAGCATTCATTAGATTGTGTGTGCTGAAGGGACCCTGCTCATCCATGGTGTTGAAGTTAGAGCTAAGAAATAGTTCCATCCCAGGCCAAATTAATTAAGAAAAAAAAAAAAACAAAACAACAAAAAACCCCGAACAAACAAAAAAAGCAAAACACCCCACCTCCTAGAGGGCTTATTTGCCTGCCCAAATGTGTTTCCCTCAAATTCAATCATAATGGAAGCACTTTCAAAGACAAAATATAAACTAGCTAAAAAAACAGAGGTTCACACAAAAAAAATTATACATATATACAGCTTCGCTTGATTTCAAAAAGATGAGAAAGTAATCTTAATAACAAAATTGACCTTTCCATATTGACACAAACTCATGCAAAACTGCTTCTCAAATTCAACAAAAATCAAAAAAAATCAACTCCTGTTCCTTCCAGCTCTGTGTTTTTTCCAAGGATAAGGATGTCTTGGGAAATGACTGTTGCTGGCACCTTTGATATGTTGTGAAGGTTCCATGTGGCAATGCATTCCAGCATTGCCAGAATGTCCCAAAACCTTGTGCTGGGAGGATAACTCAGGTAGTCAGTTAGAAAGCAGCTCAATGAGGCAGCCTCTGCACAGGGGATAGGAAAGCTATCATGCACAACCAGTAGCATTTAAATGAGAAAGCAGCAGGCCCAGAGTCAAACCTGGGGCTGAACTAGTGTTTATGCACTTTGAATCAGGCTCCATCCCAGGCCAAATTAATTAAAAAAAAAAAAAAAAAAAACAAACTCCTAGAGGGCTTATTTGCCTGCCCAAATGTGTTTTTCTCTCAAATTCAATCATAATGGAAGCACTTTCAAAGGCAAAATATAAAATTTAACTTCGAACTTCCTTTTTTTCCTTTCTTACCTTCACATAAGTTTTCCCTAGGCTTTTAAGTGTCAATCAAACTGTTTCCCCAAAATTTTCAGGAGCATCTTGTGGGAACTCTGTGTAGAAACATCTTCTCACTTTTGCCTTGCTGGATGGAGAACCTCATTTTGAAACATATTTGTATTACAGGGATGGACAGTTACAGCTTCCTGCTGCTTGTGACAGCTAAGGCAGAAGATTTCAGTGACCTTCCCAGTTATCTGAGCATGTTTCTTTCTTATTGAGACAAAGCCTATCAGGAAACGAATCAAGAATGTTTCAGCTGTTTTTTCAGCTTTCCTTTCCTTGAACATTAGAAGATTACTTGAATTAATCATCTGATTCTTCACATTCAGATGATTAGCATTTGCTGTGTGAATACTGTGCTTCTAGCCCAAGTATTCTGTTTGTTGTGCCTGTTCTTGTAAGATATTTGGTGCCTCTTACTCTTTTTCCTTCCTGAGAGTCAGAATTATTGTCTACAACTAAAGTATATGCAATGCACCTATAGCTTTTCCTCTACCAGATTGGTGTTAGGTTGTGGGGGGATTTTGTGTAGAAAGTTTCAACACAGGAAGAAACATGGATGTTTCCTCGGCAGTTAAATCAAGTTGGTTCTTTTTTTGTGTATTAGCCTTTATTTTGTAGGTGGTAAGCATAATCCTAATGATGACCCTTTCAGCAGCATAACACTTCATTTCTGAATGCCCACAGTTAAAGCTGGTCACACCTGGCAGAAATTCTTCATGTTAGGACTCCATATAAGAAAAAGTCCATCATATAAAGCCCTTTCTCCCAAGACTTATATATTTGTGCCATTTCTATGCCAGTAGCCTTTACACCCATACTCTTTATTAGCAGAGCAAACTTTAATTTACAGAAAGGTTCCCAGAAAGTTCTGAGCTGTTTATGTTTCTGTGATACAATAAATAATGCGCAGCATATGTAAAGCATTCACCTGATTATGTCTGCGTAAGAACCTTTTAGTTTTAAGACTATTCCTTAAGAAAGCAGGGCTTATGCATACCTGTGTGGGTGCATAATTGTTGCAGCTGGGGCCACCAGAGAGGCTGCATGCCCTGAACCAGCAAGCCACTGGTGGGACAGCTCAGAAGTTTAAGACAACCTCCCTCTGGGTTATCGTGGGGAGAAGGCTTTCTTCATAAGGCAGTGCAGTTCCTACACGTACCTCCTTCTGGAAGGTTCCGCTTCCCTGGTATCCCCTTTCAGCCACTCCTCCCTGGTACTCCCACTGGACTGTGTACCCCAACCCCGCCTTTACTCCTCCCCTTTGCCCTCTTCCCATTGGTTCCCATGGATAAAACCCCTGGACCCTCCATTCTTTCTTGGTTACTTTGTACTTGGACTTTATGTGGAGTAAATGCTTGGATTCTCCATACAAAGACCACCTCGTTGGTGGTCTGAACTCCTGAGCTGTCCAGGTGTGAGTGTGTTTGTGAGCTCCTACCTGCAGCAGTGTGTGTGTGAGCAGCCTCAGTGGCTGTGCCAGACTGCCCACTGAAGGATGCCCCTGGGACAGGACACGATGTCCGGCTCGCTGACCACTGCTCTGCGTCACATAATAATTCAAGCACAGAAGAACTTCTGGAGGTTGCCTGAACCAACCACTTGAAAGCAAATTCAAACTATGCCAGATTTCTCAGGGCAGTGTCTATTCAAATGTCTCTGGGGATGGAAATCCTACAGCCTCTCTTGAGTTCCCATTCCAGTGCTTGACCCCCTTCATGAAGAACACTTTTTTCCTAATGTCTTATCAAGATGCCCCATGTTGCAGCCCTTTTTTGTGCACATCTGAGAAGAATCTGGCTCCATCTTCTCTCCACCCTCCTGCTAGATAATCGTAGGCAGCACTTAGACCACAGAAGGCTCCTCTAGGGTTTCTGCTGTGGAAGAAAGTGGCAGTATGGAAAAGAGGTGTTTTATTATTTTTGCTTTGTTTATTTATTTAAAAACTCTATGAATTATATCAGAGGTTTAGCCAGTTCCTTAAGAACTCCCTAACTGGGTTAATGAATGTATTTCTATGATTCCTTTCAGTGTTGCAGTCCAAAGTGCAATTTGCTTAGAGGTAAGCTGATTATAAATCCCTGATGGAAATCAGTCAAACTGCATGGCACCTGTCTGCCTCTGGAAAATTAATCTTCCTGGTTTGGGGTGGGTTTTTTTTGGTTTTTTAGGAGTTTTTTTTTGTTGTTGGTTTTTGTTTGGGGTTTTTTTTAAGAGTTTTAAGTTTCCATCTTAAATGGGGGATGTTAAAATAGCAAATCTGTCCTGAACATTTTCAGTTTTCAATGTTTAAGACTCCAGATCTTCTACAACAGGATCAAAAAAAAGTTAATCTAGACTACTCCGTTTTTCTACATGGTCTACAATTAATGTGATTATTTTAGAGAGTGAGAAAGGTTTTTTCTGTTTGTTTTTCACTCCTAGAAAGTGAAGTGCAATCTACTACTGGTGAACCTGCCCATGAGCATGACAGTTACCCAGTTTAAAAAGGGGATTTATATATTCTTCTTCACCCTTCTTCTAAGAACACCGTTACAAAATTGTTTGGTTTGCTCCATGATTGCAGCTCTCTTACCATCTCAATTGCTGCAATGCTAACTCTGTAATTTTTTAAATATACTAAAGGCAAGATCATTTGTGTATTTCCAGAGTTTATCAACTGTGAAGAAGAAACTGTTCAGAAACTTAAGCTGCTACTGGCTTGTAATATGAGGGATCAATGCTTCTTCTTCACCCAAGAGACCTAGAACATGGTGCAGGAAGACACCAGGTCAGCAGGGCTATGAATTTACCACAGTCCTGTTGTCCTCATATTAAGAGGCCAGTCAGCCACTCCAGGCAAGGAGTATCTCTCCCTCTCTTTTTCTATTTGCTCATTTCTTACCTGGAAACCTATTTTTTCCAGGTTGTTTCCCAAGCAGTCTCAGCAGCTAGAGCTAAACTGTTTTAGGATTGGATCCTTGTTCAAGTACAAATAAGCTTTGTTCATTGATAGTTGAACCTCTTCTTCTATTAGGCAACATCTCTAATATCAGACAAAGGCTTTTGCCCCTCAAAACATGAGGAATAGCACATCCCATCCATTGGAATGGGCTATCAGGTATATCCCCATTCTACAGTCACAGCTGGTGCTCCCCAGCAGAAGGGATGCAAATCCTGGCAGATGACAAAGCAAGGAGCTTGACTGGGGAGAACTGGAAGGAGGGATGTCGTGGTACCAAAATGCCACCCAACATCTCCAAAAGGATTTAACTATCGTCTTGATTAAAGGGGTTTGCAGGGGTGATCTTTGCCTCAGATAAAGCAGAATACACCTCTTGTTAGACTTATCCCAGCCTCTGGATTCAGAAATTTATCAGAGAAACAAAATGACAAGCCTCTTTATAGACAAAGGAAAATGCACACAATCTTCAGACAGGGTTTTTGGCTTACATTTCATCCATGAAGAGGCATTTTCTTCATTGACTGAAACTGGTTTTAATCTTAGAGCAACTTAGCAAAACAGGAATATATGCTCCAGATGTCAAGCATTTCCATGCTCCAAACATAGCAAGTCAAGCTGCTGCCTTGACTTTCATTTGTTGGTGACCTTAATAATGTCAACAGCATCTCTAGCTTTTCTAACCTGAAATAACTGCTGTGTGTGACGCTAGTCTCTCATGGTGTTCTCAGGTGGAATAGTTATCAATGCCCATTGCAAAAGAAGCCCTTGACCACAGAGGTTTGGGAGATATTATTATCTTCCTTTCTATCAGAATGCTTCTGATGTTTGCGCATGTTTTTGAAGAATGTTTTTTGTAAATTACCTTGTCCAGGACTGTTACTAAGAAACGATTTTTGTTTGATGAATGAACAAGACATAAAATTAAACACTTCTATGTCTAAGCAACCTGAAGATGATGAATAAAACTAGAGAAAATTCAGCTGGAGTGAAATTCAAGGATCCATCAGCTATCTCTCTAATCTAATAACTATTTTTAAGACCTTCACAGATGGAACTTTTACTGGCTCAATCAATCTCTCGATCTATGATATCTTCTAAAGTCTTTTTTTTCTTTTTAAATTTTCATCCTGAATTCTGTGCTGTAGTTTTGATTTTTGTCTGGTCTGCAGTGGATCTAAAGAAGAGATTAGTCCTTTCATTTCTAACATCAGTCTTTTTGTGTCCTCAAGGCTGTGTTCATCTTTTCCTGCAGTCGGCTTTTCCTGGATTTAGCAACTTGATTCATTCAGTCGTTTTGCCTGACTTTCTTTATGTCAACTTTCTTTCCTTTATGTCAACTCATCGCTGTGTGTCTCTCCTGAAGCACTGTGCCCAGGAGTGGGCATGGCCCAGTGGAAGGATTAGAACAGAGGTACATGAGCCTGGTGTTGATCCCAAAGTGGTAGTGGCTGTTGCTCTCATGGTAGGGCAATGTCGTGATGTTCTGGGGCACTTTGCACGTGTGGTGCGTGTGAGGGTTGACATTTTGAAGGCTGGTCCAACCAAATGTGATTACACTCACTACACTGTAGTCCTGCACTTCTCCTTTGTTGGACAGCATCTTGCTTTTTTCCCCAGTACACGCTTCCAATTCATGAAGATAATTTTGAATTCTAATCCTAGCCTCTGCAAAGGCCTTTATCACAGTGGGCATCCCATTAATAACCATGGAAGTTTTCATTCTGCAGTTAACACAGACTGAGAGAGGCTGCAGTGATTTAAGTTGCCTATTGTTATGGCTCCTTAATCCCCAGGAACGAGATCTTTTTCCCTTTTGTCTGAATGGCAGCTCCCACAAATAGATTAATGGAAATTTTGGCTTTATTTCCTTGTCTATGGCCTTTCAGACTTACCTCAATTTTCAGCATTTGCATCTTTTAAGTTATCTTTGCAGTCTGGTTTAATTTCTGGAGTCTAACATTGCTTAAAAGCATTGCTTTTAAATTGGTAGAAGAGATTTAAACTGACCCTTTGTGCTGTGCTCCACTGGTGGGGAAACATCTTTCTAACACAGTCTCTGGTGCTCCATAGCTATTTCTTCTGTGGGAATCATGAGGAGGTTTGAGTGTCGTATCCTTGTTCTGTTCCTATCCATATCAGTATAATGCAGGAATATAGAATTCCTTTCAAGAAAATGCTCTTCTGATTTTATACCAAAGAAAATGGGAACACACCTAGTCCCTTAGTTTCCCTCAGGTTTTCTGAAATGGAAAAAACAAAACAAACCCTGAGGAGAAATCACTTATTTCAAAGACAAAAATGACATGAAATCTTACCTTTTATGATTTTATTGTCTTCCAAAAAGACATTTCGTTCCAATTCCTGTACTAAGGAAAGCACCCCCATAAAAATAACTTCAGCATATCTCTGCCACACTTTTTAAAGGAAATTTATTTCCAAGAAATTCAAGAGATTTGCAGATACCCCAAAAAGATGGATTTTATTTTTTAATCTAAAAGCTAAGCATATAGCTCACACAAGTTGTCTCATCTAGGTCACTCTATAATCAGTGGAGACAGGCCATCCCAAGGTAGGTGAGATGAGTGGTGACTCATCTCTGAGACACTACTATTACCTAGACAATACTATGACAATTTAGAATAGTTGTGTCCCTTTGGAACTTTAAAGTTAGGTGAGATGACATGAATGGTAGATTATGCTGCTGAAAATCCTCATGCTGTGAAAAGTTAAATCCTCTCAACACAGCCGTCATTGTTTGCTTAAGCTGATCTCTGGGCTCAGGCACAGAGTGCAGCCTCAAATTGCTCCTCATCAGGTCTTGCTTTGCCTGCATGACTGCATGATCCACAAGGTAGTGTGGCTCCCTACCTGGAGCAAAGCTGGGGCTGGCTCCCAGGAGAGGCTGCCCAGGGGGATGGATGGGAGGGATGATGACTGCTGGTCAGGAGGGGGCTAAGAGCTGAGGAGGCACCAAAGCTAATTACAGAGCAAAATTGTCCTTGTCCCTGCTCCATTCCTTTCGTTTCACCTTCCCTCCCCATGCTCATAGTGAGCTATTTTGTTTGCGAGCAGAAGGATCTCTGGTTTCCGCTCCTCCACAATGGCTTCTAAATGCTTTTAATGAGTGTCCTCTTCTGCTGTACCTCAGCCCAGTCGAGTAAGTGGGGTCTCCCTGGCAGCATCCTTCCCCCAGCCTGCTCAGGACAGGTCCTTGGGGTCACGTCTGTAGGGCCAGCACTTGGCACCCCTCCTCATCTGCATCCCTCACCTGCCTCCTCCCTTTTCCTCTAACTCCCATGTTATGGCTTTGCTGGGACCAGAAGATCCTGAACGACTGCACTGATACAACCTAAAACTGACCCCAGTTGCTAGGATGTAAAGATTGGATGTGCACTCACCAAACAAGCAAACGTGGCCACATACGCTGTTGATCTTGCAGCCAGAGCATCCTGATGCTTTGAGAGCACGAGTAGCCTTCTTACTTTGTTTTCTTTGTACACACACCACTAGGGGACGTTTTGTCACCACGTTTCAGTCGCTACACAATTACACTTTTCCTTAGTGGGTCATGCTTCCTTTTCAGTCTTGGTGCACATCTAGATCATGGAGTGGATGTCTGAATTTCATAGGGCTCATGAATGACCCAGACTCACCGAAGTTGGGAAAGAGAAGTATTTATTTCCACCATTTCTCCAAAGGGGCCCATCTATCAACATTCCTTATGAAGTGAGGCAGCTGGTTATTTCACAGCTTGCTGGAGCAGCACAAGAAAGCTGAGAGCTGACTCTCGTTTTAGCACTAACTGTGGAATACAGACACTGCTAGTGGTTTTGTGAAGAGAGAAGTAATATACAGCCACTGCAAACCAAACTGGAATGAGCATCACTAGCAGTGATGCATGTTAAGTGTTTTCTGAAAAAAAACAAGAATGTCTTTTAGATTAAATAGTTGAAATCAATTGGAAAAAAGTCAAATTTCACTCCTATTTTCCATTCTCATCTCATTTATCTGAAGANCCCACCCACCCATCTATATGCTTTTTCCCTTCTCTCTAATGCAGACAGAGCAGCTGGTGACTCTTTGGATTCTCTTTATTGTCACAATTGCTGGAAATGCCACGGTGCTCTTCTCTACCTGGAGGAGGAAGAGGAAATCTCGAATGACCTACTTTGTTACTCAGCTGGCAATCACAGGTAGTGTATGAGAGGGGAAAGGGTACCTGACCTACGCTGGAATCACTATTAAAATGACAAATAAGAAAATGTGAGTTGAGTGGTGAAGAATTCGGTTGTCACCTAATGTCCAGTTGCAGTTTGCCATAAAGCAAATGGATGGATGTTTATCTTAGGGCTAAGTCTGACTCTGACCTAAAAGGATGTTGTTAGATGTAGTAGTATGCAGCAGCTGCAACTCATTGATGTCACTAAATCTTATCTTCCAGTCTGAGTTTGCATCCACATTTCCCAGAAGCTATGTCTCCAGCTGTTGTCATGGAACTGCTTAAATTAAACTAGTTTAAGATGAATCTCTTGTGTTTTTCTACTAAAACTACTCCATCAATTATGCTCCTGCAGTGAAGAGTGAAAATAACTTCATGTTGTCCGGTTCAACAAAGTGAAGGAAATATAACAATATTAAGGTGTAGAGGAATGCATTTAGATCCTTTTTTAAATGGAAAAAGGATATTGATCCAAGGATTTTGTAGTTTTTAAACAGAATGTAATATGTACAGAAGCCTGGTTTGTAAAATGTCAATCTCAGCAAGAAAGAAAGGAAATGAGCATAAGCAGCACATTGTTTCTCTCTGGTCCTGAATGGACTACATTTGTGGGGGTTTAAGTTTCCCAAGGGAAAATATGTGCTGTTTCTGTAACAGTGTCCTGCTACTAATCCCTGCTTACAAGACATCTGTGTTGTACTGTTTGTGTATCTAGGACATATTTATATTCCTTCTATTGCCTTTTTTTTTTTTTTCCCTAAGCCATGGTAGGAATTGCAGCATTTTCTCACTAAAGAGCCATTTCATATATGATTTCCCAACAATACTGCATCCTCCTCTGGTGTCTGTTGTACCCGTGTTTAAACCGGAAAAACAAAGGACTACACTGCCCAATTTTCGTGTGCATTTTTGCCAATGAATGAACTCCTGCTCATGGTCTCAACCACATCTGCTCAAGAGCATGTCCAGTTTGAAGAACTACTCTCAGCTGTTACAGATAGGCAAGGGCGTACAAATTGATGCAAAGAGGCGAGCCTGTAGCTATGGGTGATGTAAGAATTCTTGCAAGGTGAGGAGGTGAAGATTTGCAGTGACTCCTCCTCTGAAGTGCTGACAGCTGGTTTTCCTATTTGCCTGAGTCATCTGTAATAAATGGTTTTACTTCTTATCTCAGTTGTGACCTTTATGTCACTTCCTTCGTGTGCCAGCAGTATTTACCATCAGGTAAGGCAGGGCAATACAGCCTCACCTCCTGCTTGGAAGCATCAATCACAGGTCAAACATTACAGTGTTCGCAGGAGTTTCAAAATAAACAGTCTCTGCTCAAAGAGTCCCCAGTCCCAGATGAACGAAATGTACTCAGGCAACCAACCAGAAGTACATGCAAAGAGCAGAAGAAGCTCCAGATGGACACCATGCATTTTCTACTTACTGTCAGGTGTACTAGAGAGGCTACTGCTGTTGCTGTGCTGGATAAGGATCTGAGTGGGAATTTTGCCGTTTTGGATGCATAGGACGGAGGACTTTTTGTATTAGAATGGAGGTGCATGGAGAACAATTCACTAGGGGTTTAAATACTGTCTGCATGAAGGGATCAGAAGGCACTGCAAGTGCAGTTTTGAGGGAGCTGAAATAATCAGTGGCAGTGGCAAAGACAACAAGGCAAATATACCATTAGATGTGGGCAGAAAATAGTGCTATACAGTTGATGTTGTAATTTGACTGAGGTCCATGTGCTCCACTTGCTGATTCTTTTGACTTCCCCTTCCCTAAAATTATCCCTGACTTTTAAAATTGCCTGAGTTCAACAGTCTGTTCCATTTCATATTACAAAAATTCACATAGAAAACTCACTTGACATTCACATCTGCAAGGTTAAAAGAAGTAACTCCAGCTTAAACAGCAAGGCTCCTTTCAAGCCGTGTCGACTTCTTTTTTGTGATGCAGGAGTCAGAACTCTAATTTATCTTCCTGCACCAAGACTGCCTGTCAGTATTTTGGCACAAGGAAATTACTTAATTCCTGAAATGGAGCCATTTCACTTTCTTATCTTTAGAAATATTATTAAGAACAAAGCAAGCTGGCAACAGCCGTCATCCTTTCACTACAAGTTATGAGGTAGATGCAGAACATTATGAAAACACTGACTTGTCACGTTGCTTTGACATGCCAAGCATATTTAAATCCTACCAACTAAAGCCTAATCTCCTGGAAAACAGTTTCTGCTTAGTCAATATTACTACTTCCATCTATTTTGGGATTCTTAAAATATTTATTATTTCAGCCTCAGTAGCAGAAAGAAGAATGATGGATATAGCTTTATCAATGCAGGCATTTATAAATGTCTGCAAAGCCATTTAAAAACTTTTTGTCTATTGATCTGTGGCTCAGTAGTTGACTAGTGCCCTTAATTGTCACATTTTCCCACTAATGTAGTACCAAAAATAAATTAAAATACGGCCTGCATGTTAGAATAAACAAGGTATTCAAAGCAAAATTGTGCATAATACATGAATAGGAAGTGAGTGCTGTTGTTCTTCTTGACTGGTTGCCAAGCCAGATGCAGATGAGAAGTAACGAACTGATTGAGGCTTCTTCCAACACTGATGGAATTCAGTGGTTCAACCCACTCAGCAAATCCAGAGAAGACTCTTACTGATCCCTTACTACATCATAATTCAATGTAGTGCTCAAGGTTGCAGGAATCTGTAGGAATGTGAGTAATGCCTTCAACTTCAGAATGCTTGAGGATGTTGCTGAAGCCTTGATTCACAATATTTCACATTAAATGTACACTTACACAATGCTTGTGTCAGTACCACATTTAATTCTATGTCTAACTCTCAGTTTATGCATAAATCTCTTTGAAATTATCTGGGAATTAAGCACTAGGAAATCAGCTAAGAGTTAACAGCTGAGCTGAACAATAGTGCTAATCACTCAGCATCAGCTAATTTAATAGAGGAGTATTGCCATATTTGCCTTGTGTTCAGTTTGCAGTTTGCCTTTGGGCATATTCCTCTTCTGTAAAATGTTTTTCTTAGAAACAAGTTTGTCTGTGCAGACTGAAACTAAAGCTAGGTTTCCTACAGATTTCTATCTCCAAGGTAATTTAGTTTCTCAGAAAGAGCAAGCTTGGAAGATTACCCTGTGAGAAGGGTATTTCTAAACAGTTTTCCCCAAATAGATTTCTTCTGAGTTTAGCACAAGTTATGCTAATGGCGTAGCTCTCTCTCCTGGCAGGAAATCTCTCACATCTTCTCCTACCCGATGCCATTTCACATAACTTCAGAGTGTTAGTGTCTTTAAGATGTTTGCCTCCAACTGAAATCACCAAGTGGTTCAAGATCAAAGAGTAGGATGAGTTCACAGGAGCTGCATAAAGCTGGAAATATCGAAGGGAAATATTGTTGTTTTCAGAAAAGATGGTTTGTCCGCACATTTATATCTGTATTGGTCAGTTTACCCAGCTATACGAAATGAAGGCCTTCTTAAGTTTACTCTCAAAATGTAACAGCAGTGGACACGAGCATATATTAAACTCAATTATTTGAGTAGTAGTGGATAAGGAATTAAATTTATGGACCAAAGAGTTACTTCGGTAAGAACTGTTATTATTTGACCAGTTCCAAAACCAATCAAGCAATACATTTAAAAAGTATGCTGAAAGAATTTTGCTTCTCATTGTTTTCCGTTCAACTTTGATTACTAGTGACAGAGGAACGTATTTATGTTTCTTTTATTGATCAGAAGTAGGTAGTTTATTTAGATCTTTTTCTCCAACATTAACATGTGGAAAGTTGGAACTTGAAATGTCATGACCTTTAGCTCAGTGTGTTTCTCTTTCTCTTCCACCATTTAGCGGAGATCAGTATTTTAGGAACAGTGTTACATTTTGTCCATTGTTAGGGGTAGAAATACATGTAGGCACTTTACTGCATGCCAATTTTAAGCTGTAATCTGTCAGTTTTGTTTAGAAATACTTGCTTGTGTAGGTATTGCTGTGGCTGTAATGAAGAAAGAAGATAGAAAGGACATCACCTAACTTCTATGGTAGCTTACATATAAACAGGAAAATGAAAGATGTTCTGTAAACATATGTAGCTACAATCCAGATTATGGTATAAACACCAAATCCTAAGAGATTACTTGAGAAAGACATTAATAAGACGAGGAGATAATTTAAAAAGTGATATAAAGATATTTGTATCATTGCCGCCTTCTTCAGTTGCTCCCAGAAAGCTGAAGGCCTTGGTTCTTACCATTTTGTGCAGTGTTTGGTAAAAAGCCAATGCACTGAGAATCTGCTACGAGAGGGCAATGCACACATATGGGTAGAAATGGACCCTGCTAAACCTAAAGCAAAGTGTTTATTTCTGTGCTGCTTCTGCCCAGGGAGAGCAGGACTCGGAGGCTAAAACCAACTGGGCTCAATCACTGCCTTCTAGGATGACTTTGGATGACTGAAGGCAGAGACTACCAACTAATTTTCTGGTTAAATGCACTACATGCATGCATCTAACTGTGCAGCTACAAAAATTAGACATGAACAAATTTTGTCCTTCTTTTCCCCTTTTTTTCCCTTTACACCAAAACCACTAGGGCACCGACTGCTTTAATGGACTGTGCCTGTCCTTCAATAATTTTCTTCATTGTTCTATGTGACTTGAAGGAATGGAAATGACTTGTTACTCCATGATCTGTAGAAAAGCTTAATATAATAACACCATTACCAAAATTAATATGTAGAACATTATTAACAGATAATGGTCTCTGTTCCAGCTTTTCATCTGGAAAATGGTACTTGGAATATTTCTGAACTTCAGAGAAATCATACATACGAATTTGTCAGTTTTACAAGTGCCTTAGACATCACAGTGATTATGAGCTTTGGAAGTTAATTGCACAAAGCCAATTAGCAGCTAAATCAGCGAGTCACCTTAATGGCGGTGGACTGTTGGCAGCCAAAAAGTCTAAAGAGTTCCAAGTTATACTGGAAAACTTGGAACTATCTTGCCAGCTGGGTCTTGGCTGGAACCTGACAATATGATTTACATGATTGTCCACCTAAGACACAGAAATCTCATGCAGAAAACTGAATGAATTCCCAGAAATCTGTCTTCCCCCTATTTCCACACTAATTTTCTCCTAATTTTTGGGAAAAATATGAAGGCTGAGGAAAGATGGGAGGTTTCATCATCCCACCTGGAGAAAAGAAGACTTGGAGGAAGTTACAATTGTACTGCGGAATTAATTGCTAAAATTGAAAGAAAAACATGCGCATTTCTTATATTCATTATGTCCTAAAACCTCTTGAAAATGTAACTAATGTAAGGAAACTGTCTGCTAATGGATCATATGTGCTCTGCACTGCATGCTCCCATCACTGCTGAAAAGGGTTTGTCAAGACTGGGAAGAAAGGGTGTGATTTGTTAATATTCCCTCAGGCACAGACACTGACATTTTACAGTGTACCTAATGGTATCCAAATTCCCTGCTTTTGCAAGCAGCTTGATTCCCAAACAACTAGCTGGAACTCTACAAACTCTGCAAATCACCTCACTGTACACACGGCTTGATAAACAGGGAAAGGAATAGATTATATCCACCTTTCCTCCGTAGGCTACGGAAACCATAACATTTAGTACAAGTTTCATTTTGCATTCACAGAATAAATGTGATTCAATTTTCCAAGAGCAAAAATCGTCTCTGGGAATAAACACAACAACATTAGTATTGCTGATTCAATGCATCCCATGAAACTTTGTGAATAAGAAAATTTGTTCCATGGCTGCATTAGTTGCCTAGAAAAGAAGCAATCATTTTTCCATCCTCATTCTGCCAAGGAGACTAATTCAGTAAGAGGAAAGCAACATGGGACTTACTTTAAATTAGATATGTATTAGTGTGCCCCCACAAACTGAGACATAATGCAGACTAAGATAAATGTAGTCACAGCCTGCAATACCCTGTGGCAGCACAAGGCAGAAAAGATTTGCTGTCCATTGCCATCCCTGGAGATTTAATAACATCTAGGAGAAACTCAAATTCTCCTTTGAACCTTTACTAAGATTTGAAGATGAGTCATAATTCCCTAGTTTCTAATAAGAAACTTGGACACTGGTGCTGTACAACTCCAGCTTGATATTATGATTCATCTTTTACTATACTCTAAGTTTCTTATGTAAACAGCCATGAGTATTTCTGCAAGTCTGTATGTATTCATTTCTCTCTGCATAAATGGTTAGTCAAAACATAGTTTCTGTTTTCCCAAGGAAAGTATCCAAAACATCCATCCCTCTTAAAATGTATTTTCTTCCAAATCAGTCCTGAAGTAGATAGGGTAAAAAGTGGAATATCCTCAGAATTTATGAAAGGAAACCAGAAGTGAACTTCAGCATCAAAACTCAGAGACAGAAAGAAGCTTTATGTGATGGAGACATGTTCTCTTTAGGGGTACCAGGATCTCTATTTCACAGTGTTTGGTCAGCCAAAGGAAAATGCTCACAGAAAACAGAGAAAATTTCATGTTTTAGAGGTGAAATAATGAAGCAAAAGGTATGACATAGAAAACTTGGTATCCTGAAAATACATTGTTCTTGTCCAGTCTAGTAGTGTAGGAACATTGAGTTTGGGACTAGTGCACAAACAATCCATGGAACTACACTACTTCCCTGTGAGGTCTAAAGAAAAAGAAACTTTTTTTTGGTGGAAAATTTACCTCCTTGAGAAGGTAAAGTTATGATTCCACAAGAATGGGACTATAAGATAAAAGGTAGCCTTGGAGACTTGGTAGTAATCCGGGGGTCTAAGGCAGTTGGGTGACCTTTGCCTTTCTTGTATGTGCCCAAAAGGATTGGAGTCAAGGAAGTATGTGAGGAAAGACAAAAAATGGCAATGGATCAAATCTTGATGCAGTAACCAGAGAGTTTTAGGCCAGAATGAGGTACCCCAAAAAGCTGGCTGGGAGCTATTGTAGAGATGGAACATTTGGAGAACGCAGAAATGAGCTGTAGGTTTGCTGACAACAACCTCTGCTTTAGAATACCATTCCAAAGCAAATTCCAGGTATTTTTAACCAGCCCACAGACGGAAACTTGTTATGCTATATTTTTCTTAATGCTTATGTAATTTTAGGTACTTGAATGCTTTTTCAAGGGTTCGCTGGAAAGTCCAGGGCTGGACACAGTGTTTGTGTTTGCTAAGACTCTATACATTGGAACTCACTGCAGTATGAAACAGCAACAGTAGCACAAGGAAAAAAAAAAAGCTGATATGCAGTAACTATAAGGGTAGAATGCAATGTCCCTCCTGTTAGTGGCAATATAAAGGTAATGAGCTTTCCAAATTTGCTACTGGAAGCCAGAATGATCACCCCCTTTAAAACCCTGTAATGACTTTTATTTATATAGCCTGCTTTAATCTTACAAATGCAGGAACAAGATGTCCATGACTCCTGATTTGTAATAATGCAATCACAACCCACTAGGCAGACATCCTTAAAACACACTGTTTTTCAGTCTGTTTTCTGTGAACAGTGGTCTTCAGATCCTTTTCAGTGGCCAAAACCACTCTGCAGCATAATCCCAAGTAGAAAGCTGAGGTTCACACAGGCAAGGAGAACTCATGAAAACAATATCTTCTTTCCTCAGAGTACAGTACCCAAATGCTGTACTAAATTGTTCTGAAAGGGGACAGTTTGTGTGTTCCTCACACGTAGGGACAGAGTGGGATTTTCAGAATGCTAAGGGATGCAAACTGTATCTCCCTCTGCAACTGCGGAACAGCAGGCACACTCTCTCTGCTTGTCAGTAGTTTTAGTACCACTTTCAGTGTAGGCTAAATATGGTCATGTGTTTTTTTCACAATGGACCACCCTAAGAATGTAGCAACAAAGATGAAATGCCCTCATTTCATCTGCATCTCAATCACTTTAACACTCTGAAGCCAGATATATATTTTTTTTTTGTTTGTATTTTGTGGAGTTATAACGTATTTTCAGAATTTGAGTAACGTACAAAGAATTTGAGTATTTCCTTATATAGCCTTTAGGGACTTAATAGGCTTTAGTTCATGAATCCACTTCTTCTAAAGCAGAAGAAAAACTAGCTACAACATGCCTATAAATAGGCAATACAGTGTGCAATGATCATTCTGTTGCAGTGCATATCTATGTTCATAATCACAAGCAGGCACCAGACTTCTTTTCCTAAGTCATCCAGGAGTGTTTTTGAATGCCATCCCTAAGGTTTAGGCCCCTGGACATCCCCAGAAAGGAAATAAAAAATATTAATGGAACATCTTAGTGACAATCCTATCTCCCCAAATTCACCCCAGATCATGCAATTTGAAACTAAGATGGAGTCAGTTGTTCTGTTTGCTTTTCCTGGCTAATAAGTCATTTCTGAAAGAATTAAAAGTGATGAATGGACAGTATATGCCCTATCTTTGTCAAAAGCATCGTTTTCTTGTTGCAATAGACACACACAGCCTAAACTTGATTCCACTTACCCACTTACAGATTTACACATAGTAGATCTACATTTACCATTTCTATTATTTCAAAAGGACCTGTCATTCCTTCAGATCTTTGCATAAAAATAAACATCCCTGACTAGACATCTGTGACTAAAATGAAGCATTTCCTTTCAGCTGTTTTTTTTTCCAGTAGGTTTTTAAGCCCCCCTTTCACCTTCAATATAATTTCTCTAACCCTTTGCTGAGACTTACACTGTGCAGCTAAATTACTGCACCATCACAGCTCTGCTGATACCAGTAGGACTGTGTTGAGATTATAAAGGTTTGTATAGGCAACTATAGCACTTTGAGGGTTGTAAAACAAAAATGCAGTATGGTCTGGGCACATATGCTAGACCACCCATGTGGTAAGAAACTACAAAAAGAACAACAAAATTCTAATTTTGGTAACTTTTCTAGTCATCCAAGTGAAATGCAGATTAGGCAAGTATCTTCAAACACATTCACTATCTAACAGCTGGGTGGTTGAGTACTTAGGTGACAATTTACTCTTGCAGGTCTTTGAGCCAAAGCAATTTTAATCTGTGACCTTCTTCACCTGAAGAAGTTATTGTTACTTGGAACATTAGGCCTTTTGCTTTATACAGCGTCATGAATACTGAGATTAACTCAGTTGGTGAGAGTTTGGTGCTAATAATGACAAGGTTGGGAGTTTGATCTCTGTATGGGCCATTCACTTAAGAGTTGAACTCGATGATCCGTGACTGTCCCTTCCAATTTAGAATGTTCTGTGATTCTGTGTAATAGCAGGGAGGATGGAGGGCCAATGCCCTGTTAGATTTTGCCATGTGTACAGAAGTAGGTCTAAAGAAAGTGCACACCTTGACATGAGTCCTGGGAAGAAAAATGGGACATAACTGTCATAGGGATAATTGGATTAAATTTAATGACTGCATTCTTGCACACTGGTATTCATTTTAGGGATTATTCATGCCATCTATTTTAGGCGCCTTGCTGTAGGTATGTAAGAAACAAAGTCACCCTCCCTATGAGCCAATAGGGCAAAACACTCCAAGCAGCTCTATACTTGGGCTTAAGTTTCACTGACTTGTGCAGAAGGATTCAATTCCTAATTTAGATCGCTAAAATTGACTATATAAATCCCTCCAGTGTTCATACATCACCAAATATGTCAGGATTACTATTCATTTTTGACAACTAAGAACCTAATCTTCCTCCTTTTCAATCAGACCTCAGAAGTCTCTGACTCAAATCCCATCCCCAAACACAAAGTTTTACAGAGAAGGTGTTTCTCAGAACCTTTCCATTTGTTTATTTTTAAGCACAGTAATGCATAGCCATGTTACCCAATAGAAAGTGCAGGATCATGTCTTTTGTGCTCAGATTTGCTTCTTAATTGCCATCTGGAACTTGTCCAAGATTTTCTAGGCACTGCCCAAAAGATAATTTGTTCATAGAATCACGGAATCATTTAGGTTTGAAAAGATCATCAAGTCCACCATAATGCTGCCAACTCCATCATTAAATCATGTCTCTGCATATCACATCTATAGGACTTTTAAATACTTCTAAGTATGGTGATTAAGCCCTTCCCTGGGCAAGGTGGGCGTTCCAATGCTTGACCACCTTTTCTGTGAAGAAGTCTTTCCTAATATCCAAACTAAACTTCCCCTGGTGCAACCTGAGGCCATTTTCTCTCATTCTATTTCTTGATATTTGGGAGAATACATTGCTCCCCAGCTTTCTACAATATCCTTTCAGGTAGTAGCAGAGATCTTAATGGGATCTGGAATAAAAGTGTAAGTTTAAGTGACAAATATTACTCCAAACCTGTGCATTAACACTACAGCTGCCTGATTAGCCTCAAAGGAGAATCTTTAGCATCATAAAACCGATTAGGTTGGAAAAGAATTTCAAGGTTGTTGAGTTCAGTGCCTGTAAGTGCTGTGCCCCCCTGTGCTGGTGGAAAGAACCACCTGAAATCTGATTCTGGATCTGATTCTGTTTCTGCACACACGTAATACACACATGCACATATGCACACACACACCATAGCCCCGAAATCCAAAAGAAACTTGCAGGTAAGTCACACATTTCTCCACTCCTATTATGTTAGCAGGCAGTAGCAACAAAGGAAGAGTGAAGATCTGCTTAACAGAACACAATCAGTCAAAATAGGATGGAAATTACATCTGGAAAAATCTCGAAGCATTTCATATACAAGTCAGACTTTTTTGCTACTTCTTAAGGAAGAGGAATAACAGCACTGAAAAGCAGAAGTGTCTGATTATGCCAGTTTCCTAGAGGTTACTGATAACAAACAAAAGGAATTTTTTCTTGCAAGACATACTTTCATTGTAAACTAGCAAAAGAGAACAATAGACAAAATGTTATTCAAATATGCCAAAAGCCTGCACACTAGAAGAGGGAATAAGGGGTTTTCCACATGAAGAAACAGTTTGTTTTGAAACAAACTGTGGGAACTTGAAATATATGACAAAAAAGAGATATTTATTTGTTTCCTAAGGAAAAAAAAAAACAACAACAAAAGTTTGTATACTTTTTGAGACTGTATTTTTTTTTTGATGGATATTTTCCAGTCTTGAATGGAAGAACTGATTTCTATATATTTTCATTTCCAGCTCCCCTAGACAGGGAGAAAACCAGGAGCTGATTCAACATATAGAAAGGATGGAGAGCCCTCTTAGAAAATGTCTTTCCCATGCTACAGAGATAGGGACTGTATCATTGGTTTTCTAATGTGTTATGGGAGTGCTGGAGTTACTGCTATATTACTAGTAAGTTCAGAGAAAAAATTTAGATTATATTTTTTTGCTGGCCAACCTTCGCGTACAAAGATCCGGGGGAGGCCTCTTTTTCTTTTCAGACCTCCCAGCCTGCGCACTGGATTTTTTAGGTGAGACACAGGGCGCGCAGATCTGAGCCCACCCTTTAATCCCGAGGTTCAATCTGCCGGGCCACAGCGATTCTGGACAGTGGCAGCGAGGTCCTCCTCAGGACGTAGGCAGATTGCCCCCTTGCAGGGCTAACGAGTACTGCCGGCCCGGGGAGCAGCCTGGCCAGGATCAAACCTGGGCCCTGGCAATTGCTATGCCATGTGCTTAACCACTACACCACCAGGGCTCCCAGATTATATTTAATATGGTAATTTCAGTGCTCATTAGGAAACTGTCTCTCCCATGATGTCTGATAAGTCAATTGAAATACAAGAAATGCCATTTGGTGTTCAGTCTTCTTTGTTTAAATGAAACATGCTTTTAGAAACCAAGGGGACATTCTCTGTTATTTAAATCCTTTTCTCAAGGACTGCAAGGTCACAGCTGTTTGCTCATTGAAGTAGGTAGAAGATTCCCTCTAAAAGGGCGGAAAAGCAGAGTGCCTTTTTCCCTCATCCTTAGCATGAGTGTCATCCAGTGTCACCACTCCTGAGCCACAGCTTTGTACATAACCCTGGTAAAGTAAGGGTTTTTCAATGTTTTGTTCGTCTTTCTTAAAAGGAGGACACCATGAAAACTTCTTCCATGTTTCATTTAGAGAATTGGTTTAAATTTGGATTCCTGCTCATCCCTGTCAGAAGCACGTGCAGGCACACAGCAAGCTTGATACATTTTAAGCACTGAGCTTGTTAGATGGCATACTCCATTTGAAGTAATCCTCACATTACTGGGTGCACGAGACCCATGAAGACTCTACTACAGCACCAATCCACTCATGCATTTCCATGCATTTCCAATCTCTGATGATCTGCTCTGATGAGGTTTTACAGTGTTATGATACCCAAATATCAAGAAAGTTTCTTTGTGTCAAAGAGTTATTAGTGACAAATCTCATTGCTCTAAGACAGAAACTCTAATGAAATTTTAATGCACAAAAGACAGCACAGTGATAAAACTACCGACTTGAAATCTTTGCTTTGCCAAGGTGTCTAATCTAATATTAATAAGTGACAACCACATCAGTTGCATATCAACCTAGTTTCTCTGAAGTGTCGTCTCATAATATGCTGTAAAATCTTCTCTCCCAAACACTGAAGCTTCTTAGACAAACAAATCAGTAATGTGGCCTGTGCCTTTGCAATCTGGCTGTAAGTGAAGACTGTCTCTAAGTCTCGCTGCTTGGGTATCCTGGTACTTATTATGCCACATTCTCAGTGAACACCAGGGATATCTTTAAAATGGTGCCTTTATTGTTCTACCTGGTAAAGCATACGTAGCACATGGGCACAGAAAATGCTCTTGCCCTCTGTGGCCTTCACAGGTACCTCCCAGAACTCTCACTTTGGGGGCAGATTCACATTAGCAGGCGAGCCAAAGCACCTTTGCAGGTCTGGGCATCTCCAGAGCCTCCATGGTTTGGGAGAACACCCATTAGTAGAAGGGGAGTCCTTCAGAATGCTCTGAAAATGTTCCTTTCTGTAGGAGATGAGAGAGAATGAAGAATGTGTGTGCCACCTGCCAGTCACTGAGCTTCCACGCTCAGACTCCTGACTTCTTGAACTGGGGGGAGAGTCAGAGTCAAACCAGACCACGGTGACTGGCAGGGGAGCACAAGCTGTCAGCTGGAAAGCCACGACAACAACTCCGAGAGAGCACATCTCAATATATTACAATGCATTAGAAGTATTAAGGCACTTGAACTTGCGTAGTTTAGAAGTTACGAGCACAAAGGGCATTTGCCTTTTAATAATGTTTTTACGAGCTGCCTGAGTGGCTTGCAAGCAGTTCAATATCCACTGCTGCATACCATTACTGCTGTATTTTCTAGAAGACTGCTTGGGAGACACAAGAAAGAAAATTACTGTGATCAAAGTCAAATTACAATACACAATTGCATTTCTGTGAATGCTCTATCCAGCTAATACAAATAGACTGGAAAAAATCAATTCAACAAGATCGTCAGAAAAACAAAGCTGTGCTTCCAAAACCATGTCCCTTGGAGGTATACTTTTAAATAACTCTCTGCTCCACTTACATGGTTTATAATGTCAATGTGAATTTGAAAGGATCTGTAAAAGGAAATGGTTTTGAGTTCTTCTGTTGGATCTCTTTGTATGCAGATAATATCAAAACCAAAATATTTTGCTCTTGCTCAAGACTAATTTGATCATTCTGGAATGTCACAAATGAATGGACTGCTGCAAAACAGAGTTTTGCATTTTCAACTGTATTTCCAAATACTTAAACACCCACTATGTATTAGTATACCAAATACATTTTCAAATGAGCACTTTGATAGGTTAGCACTGTTTTCAGCTAACAATATTTCCATAATACATTTTTTGTGCCTTGCAGAAAATGTTCTTGAAATGATAGTAGTTATAAATTCTTCATATTGCTGAATTTATGAAGTCTCTGGATTATGCTATTTATTCCTCACAAAGATTGTTCCCAATCTAAATAATATTATGATTCTAATATGTTTGTAAAAATACTCACATCCCTTCTTGACCATTCAGTGCTTCAGAAGTAGATAAATATACTTGGATCTTCATGAATTTTTTCCCACACTCGCATTGTTGGTATGAACTGTAAATAAACACAAAACTTCATATTAATTCATTATTTGGGAAGACATTCCAATTTCAGAAGTACTTTGCTAGGATGTTGACTGACAGGATGTAGAAAAGGCGCAAGGCAATTGATTTTAGCTTTCAAATTAGAGTTGTTGTTTACACTCTTTATAGTCAATCAATCTCAGTGAATTACCTGCAGGGAAAATCCAAATATATGGTAATTAATCTCAAAGATATCAGGAAAAGGAGTCAGACATTTTGAAGAAACTAATGTCTTTTATGATTTTAGCATGCTGGGGTTTCAATTTTGGGTTGCGACTGCGACCTTGACACAGCTGCTGGCTGGCTGGCTTAGCCCTTAAACTAAAAATTAGATTAAATCCAAATACTTTTGGATTGGAGGAAAACTTTGACTCCGTTACAGCAAAGCTCTGTGTATTCTTGGAGGATTTTCATGCCCTCGTGTTGGTCTCAGGTTGAACTCTTTGGGAGCACAGGGAAGGAGTGTCTACATCCAGCACAGTCAGAGAGGTCTGACATCCGCACTGACAACACCTGATGCACCAGCTCTGTGCAGTGCCACGGTCAGGCACAGCCTTTATTCATATTAGTAACATGGCTTGGGAAAACAGAGCAGCAGCATCTCTAAATCTGGCTGGAAAAACAAAGGTCCTGTTTAATGCATCTTTTCATAAATTACTTTCTTCAAAACACCACATTTTTTGAACAAGGCAGAGTGCAAGAACAGGTGGGGTTTTATTCTTGTTGCATGTAGTGAGGCACAGGGAAACATGAAGGGCAAGAGGTGAATTCGGGGTTTTCTATGGGGCTCCAGAGCAAAATCAGACATTAGGATGGTTTAGGAAGGTTATTTTGATAACCTTAGGAAGGTTATTTCAATAGCCTTTCCTGTGTCCCAGTGGTGGCCCTAAATATGTTTTGTAGATACACTTGACAGTCAACGGACTGAACCCTGCATTTTCTACATCAGCAGCAGTCAGCTTTTGCTGTGCCAATTTGTGTCAGTTTATAGGAAGCCTTAATTCTTGTTTTGACAGCTACAGAATTGTTCTGTGGTCCTGAAGGACTGATTATGGTTTCCTACCTTCAGCCTGTTTCAGATATTCGAATCCTAATGACAGTTGCGCTATGTTTGTTTTTGGTTTTGTTTTCAATAAAAGGTGCTTGGCACATAAATTGTATAATCCTTTGGGTCCAACATTTCAGCATTAAAGGGGGAAATGGATTTCTTTCTGAATTACTTGGAAAACATTACCTCTAAATTTTATGGATTCCTGTTTGATTCCCTGATGGATATCCAGGCAAGATTGTCATCTGACATAGAGGACGTTTATTTTGCCGTTACTCTGCATGAGAGTTTGACTTCTATTGTTAAACGGAGGTAGGAGTGTGGAGTTTGCTACCTGGCTTCTTCACATGCCTCTCGTAAATGCTGAGAAAGAGGATTGCAGGAGTGCAGTGCTGCCGACAGCATGGCCATAATGACTATGCTTAACTGGGAATCATAACTTGGGATCTCATTAGCTCCCATTAAAAGACATGACTTTAAACTTTTGACATTGAATGTACAAATACATCGTTAACACCTTTTGGTCTCTCATCTGTACTGCAGCACTTCTAGTTGCAATCGAACAGAAATTATTCTGGAAATAGCCTTTGCATGCACTAAACTTACATTAAGAAGATAGGGGTTTTTCTATTCCCCTCTTGCATATTAAAGCAGTGATATTTATTTACTTAGATTGTCTTTGTGTCACAATAACACTGACACATTTCCTTTTACCCATCTTTGTAAAGCTCTGTAGGACGACACATCCAAAATTTTCATGTGGTACTTCATCACCTGCCAATATGTCCGACTCACATTCATGTGTTTTACAGGTTTTCTCTGGACAGTTGCTTCCTTTAACTCCATTGCCTACCTGGTTACCAAATGTTTACAAATGATTAACAGGATTTATGGAATTCAGGTCAAAGATATCATGTGGTGCTACAGAGACTTAGTTGCTGTATTAAGACCAAATGCTTAGAAGTCCATTTTGGCCATGTTCAACTTAATTATAGGACTGAGATCCAGACCATATGTAATGAATTTTCAGCCTGTTCTGGCATTGCAGCACATTTAATGGAAAACATTAGTGCTCAGTGTGCATTTGCCTGATCTACCTTTTCCACATGATGATTTTACATGGGAATTTGCCAATGAAACTTACCACTATGTTTTTGTTCATACTACGAGCAAACACCAGGGCAGACAAAGCAGATATAAAAATGGAAATGAACATTATTCTACTATCCTGTATTGGCAGGCCTAAGCTTCAACAAAAATTGAGCTGCAGCATGCAATGTCACTGCTTGAGCACCATGGGAGTCTGATTTACAGTTTGCCATGAGGGAAGAAGGCTTTATCCTTACCACTCGAACTTAAGGTGTCTGCATCAACAGCATCTGAGCCAACTATGGCAGCCCCATAAGAAGTGTGGGTAATCAATGACTACAGTGACCAGGGTGCCTGAACCACACCAACAGAAAATACTCCTAGGATAGTCCAGATTTTGTAAATCATGCAGAGAATAATCATGCAGTTGCTGTTGTGACCAAGATATGAGCATGCAGTCCTTCAAATGAAGAACTTGAGGCAAAAAGTTGGCAAAAGAATCAGTATAGAGGATTCAGAAGAAATAGAAGGAGAATCTATACACAAGATATTGGGGAAGGAAAGAATTAAGATGGACTTGTTTGGTACTTGGTATCTTAGAAGGTCATTTTTTTTTAGGAAATGCTGCAAGTACAGGCACCACTTGAAATATACAAAACAATGAATTACAAACAATGTGATTCCTATGTCTTTTGAGGAGGCATATCCTTGTTTTTCTGTGTTTAAGTAAGACAAATTGATCCACAGGAGAGTCTTCTTCTGCATCTACACTGAGACTCCCCTGTGGGTTTTCCCTCCCATTACTTTTGTTCTTTCTACCTGTTCTACTTTGCCCAAAGGAGAGAAAGGGAGTTAAATTAGTGAGCTGCATTTGAAATATACTTTCCCAACAGCTAAATAATAGGGATAAAACACTTGTTTTTGCTTAAATTTGTAGTTCCATATTAAGGCATGGATCAGTCATATCTTCATCTTCCTAGAGAAGCTTGATTCCTGTTTCAAAACCTACAGTCATGAGAATCAACAGAACCTTCACTTTGGTTTTCTTAGCTTTGCAGTTACCTATTGCATAAACAGGTGCTGAAACTCTTTGTCCACTCTTCAAACCTCAGCGTGAAAGTGTATTCAGCTGATTTTATATGGTCTGTTAAAAAAAAATTCTCTCTTTACACAGAATGAACCGCTGAGCAACTACATGCAAATAATAATTCATCTAGTAGACAGTGGTCTCATCCATGTGCAAGTAACACAAGACAGAAAGAGGAAACTGTCCTAGGGTTCAGAATTATCATAAACTTCATCTGCCCCCACATATTCCCCATAAGGGGGAAACTGCCAATCCCAAACCAGTATCTGCAGAGGTCTGAAGAAGGGGGCATTTAAGCGAGAACTCTTGCCTTTACTGTCTTGACTAGTTCATAAATTCGACAAGAAAAAAATTCTCTAGTCATTTCTTCAACTTTGTTGAAGGAACTAGTTTTTCTGAATAATGAGGCCACTGCTGATATGGTGATCAAGCCCTCTTTTTTGCCCACCCCCTCTCTGTATTTGATGTGCTGCTGCTGTTCCTGTTATCCTGCCCTGTTTTTGTGGGTGCCATGCTCCTTCCTGGCAGAACTACATGAGCAGTCCAGCCCCCTCCAGCTGTATCCCCAGAGCAACGGTGTGATAGGGAACAATGGTAGGAACAGATATATTAATAAGGCAAGTCAGAAAAAACCTTAGTGCCTTTCACAATGGCAGGGCATGTTGAGTTTTAATTCCTAGAGACCTTATCTCCAGATGTCTTGTGAGTACTGCTCCTTAAGAGATTGGTATGGTGCAGTATATGCTTTTCTCAGCCCTTCATCTTTCAACCTGTATGAGCTATGGAGTGAGGCTGGGGCCTCACTGCATCCATCCTTTACAACATCTAGCCCAACAGAGCCGGCCTCATCTCATGAGAAAGTGGATCTCAGAGCAGAAATACAACAAATACAACAAATAAATTAGATGCTCAAACAGTTCAACAAAATTTCCTGTCACTACCTATAAGCCAGAAAGAGAAAGAAAGCACCACTTTTGCCACAAAAAAAATCCACATAGCTTTGACAGGTCAATTGAACTGTTTTTCTCTTGACAATTTTCAAGTGGTTTTTGCTTCATCCATTACATTTGGTGATCTGTTCCAGGCTGCCAAGTTTGAAGGAGAAAATGCCCGATAGCAGCAGAGTACACATTTCTGGTACCTGTGGTAAAACTGCTGCCTTGTGTGTGCTCCAATGCAGGCACCACAATGGAACAAAGTGCTTTTGGGTGTCCTTGCTGATTCCCCACAAAAACTTAATGCACCCCAAATTTTGGCTCACGCTTTGTGAGATTTTGCCAGAGATTGTCTGTCAGAGAGCTGGGATCCTTGCACTGTGCAAGCACAGTCATACCTGCTTCACATCAACACTTCTAAAAGAGTTAAATTCAGGGTTAGCAGGTTCATGGCAGCTCCTGGGGTTGCTAGCATCCTCCCTATTGGCCCCATCTCCAGCATGGTACCTGGATGCTTGCAATGCTGGAGCAAGGGGCTGCAAACCATCAGAAATTCAGACAAATGCACCTGGAGGGATTGTGAAGAAGAGGAGTAGGTTGTCAAAGCATGAGGGTGACCCTTGCACCCACCCTGCTCCATATGCAGCCCCTCACTGCACCACAACTGCATGGAGAGGCCACACACTAGGCTTTTGTGGTTCAGTGTTTAAAGAGCTAAAATGTAATAATTTGAAAATGCGTCTTCTAAGTATCTTACAAGCATCTCATCCTACAGTTGCCCAGAGCAGGGACACAACCTATTTCATGATCAGCTCCTCAATGAGAGCAGAGGGTTGGGTATAATTTTTAGGTAATGTGGTTACAAAATTATTTCTAGTGCAGTGAATATTTGCAAAGCCACCTGTGAAATTTTCAGTGGAAAGCACAGATTATGGGAAGAGTGGGAGAAAATGAGCTGCAGGGGTGTCTGCAGGAGGGAGAGCAGCTTCTCCTGCTCTCTCTGCCTTGTGCCTATACTCAAGGCAACCTTCAGGACCCCTTAAGAACACCTAATTTAAATTGCTTGCACCCTCAGGCCTGTAGAAATATCAGATATGGGTCTTGCTAACTTGCAAGGCAAGTTCACAGCACTGACTCTGATTAGCAGACAGCACATCAAGCGTGATACAGAGCAGCAAGGACAGATAGCAGTGGCTGCCTCATAAGTTCAAAAATCATGGACAGGAACTTATTTTTAAGAGCAATGATGCCACTTTTGTTTTTAAGAGTCTATCACTGTGTTGCAGGCAGGCGTTAGTGAGCCACTGCTTCTGATGTTTCCAGAGGATACACTCCTTGGGGAGTGGTAGGTGATGGGAATGCACATAATGAGGTTCAAAAAAAAGGAACCATATGAAATGCTCAGCCCTGACCAGGAGCTTGCACCCCTTGTCTTGCCTTACAAAATGTTGTGTTACCTTGTGCAGCTTGGTGCCGTCTAGAAAGCAGAACAAAATATACCTTGTTAAAATGGAATCACACTGTAAGTGACATGAAAAGAGAGAGAGTATTTTAGTAAGAGGCACAGCTTCACCAAGAAGTCATGGATCACCACATCTAACTTAATAGAACTGTTCTCATCAGGGGAAAATAAAACTGCAGCTGAGATGACATGTGGAGCTTTTTAACCCATCACAGTTTACCACCAATCTTCTCTCCACTTCTGACAGAAAAGACTTTCATCCTCAGGGTAAGTGTCTTGAGGGAAGAGTGGTGTCAGTACTAATAATGAAATGATAGAGATCATTTCTTGCAGACTTGCTAGTGCAGATTTTTGTCTGAACCTCCTTAGTTGTAGCTAAAGGAATATCCCAAAGTCTGCACAGGGTACATCCCTTTGGAAATACCATCAAGTCAATTAATTTCTATGAACATATTATCTGAAACAGTTGTAACCTGTCTATTCCTATGACAGATCACTAATTACCTCAATTTGCCTTCTATAATGGACTTTTTTCTCCATGGAGGGCTTTTTGACACAAAAATTTGTTTCACTCAGTACAACTGCAAGCTAGTATTCAGATTTGTCCACTCCAAGGGCAGTGATTTCTTTTTCACATTTCTGAGATCAGTCATATGAGGCAGCATCCACCACCCAAGCTACTGCAATCACCTCCTTAACCAAGTGGTTCCTGGGCTCAGAAGTGTAGAGGAACTCAGTCATGGCCATAAAAATATCCGAAGGCATTTTACTGAGCATGATGGAAACCTGGGTTACACTGGCCTTTAGGGCCCAGGATTTTCACAGGTTGTTTCAGTACCTGACATATTTCCCAATAGCAGATGCTGTAGCTCTATATTCAGCATGTTTCAATCTCCTCTGGGAACAACAGGGTGCTTTTCCTTCTCAGGCGTTTTCTTGGCCTTTTTGATGGATGCTGTCTAAAATGCTGCATTTTGAAATGCTGACAGGTTTGTAAAGGCAGACACTAGTTCTGCCTTTCAGGACTGGCTGTGACCCTGGTGGAGACATGGAGGAGGCAGATAAAGGTTTGCAGACCTGTCCAGTTGCACAAACCCCACAAGGCTGTTCTTTCCTCCCTCTGCCCAGACAAAGCCATCTTTATTCCCTACCTCCCTCTACTTTTCCTTATTATTGAAATCTCATGGAATTTTTCTTTTATGTTTGTTTATAGAAAATCCACTTCTGCTCAAGAGCAAACTTCTTCCATTCCTATCACACTAGTGCCATGTCCTCTCTTCAACAAGAAATTGTTTCATCTGTGTCTTTCTTTGAATATACATTTGGCTTAAAACTCACAAATACCAGTTGCTGGTATCTTTATTTTATATCAAACGAGAATATATTTCATTAATTGAATTTCTGCCTATTTTTCTGGGTAATTAAATGAGCCTATAACCCCACTGTTGCCTAGCAATGCTGACACAGGACCACAGTAAACACACCACTGCTTAGTAAAAAATCTAGAAAACTATTAAGAAGGCAGTGGCAATGACAAGCTTGCACACAGCTGTGAGTGAAGGTTGTTTAGGACAGTTTTCAGAAATGATCCTGGTGCTGCTTGGCCCAGGAACACTTATTAGTGAAAGAACACAAGGATCTAACATGCAAGCCACCAGCTTTGTAGGGAGTGGTGAGGATACTCAAAGTAATGAGGACACTGGGTTTAGAGCAATGTGTTGGCTATGTTAGCTCTCTGCAGATGACATTCACCACTTATGATGGCAATGATGCAATCCAGTGACACAGTTTGAGGTGTAAGCTTGCCAAAAGTGGGAAATGTGTGATCTGCTGAGATCTCATTGCTGAAACCAGCTGATTTCCATGCACTGACCTCTACTACAGCAATTCAAATTTCATGGCAAACGAGGAGTTCAGGATGCTGTGGTCATGGAGGTAATTGCATCTGAGATGATACAATGGTGAGGGGGATTAATTTACCAGTGGCAAAAGGTCTGCTGGCAATTCGTGATCTCTGTACCAGGTTTATAGCGCTGGGCTGTTGGGGCTTTTTGTAAAAAGGGGCTTGTAAGATAAAATGTTGTAAATATATGAAAAATATAAAGTCTAATTACTGAGGGTGTGATGAGCATAAGATAACAGAATAATGAGCAGCACATTCAGTGTCTGAATCACTAATAAAAGTTTGCACTAGGTACTTGTGGCTCTGGGGAGTATATAGCAATCCTTTGCTATAATTTGTAGGTTTGCTGCATTTTCCCTTCATGCTGTCTGATTACTGGCACAAAACTAATTGTTTACTTGGTGACCCTATATAAAGTCTGTGGGACAAATCCTCGAGAGGTGTGTGGTTGGGTCATACTAAGAAGGCCTGGTCCTCTGCAGAGATGGGACAAGAAATAGTCTCTGCAGCAGGCAGCAGAGGACCGAAGGATCCTGTGAGAAAAGTTGGTCTGGTACTTGTAGGATCAAAAAGACAAGAGATATTTCTAAAACCTGAGGAGGGCATGAGTGGGAGAATGCTTCTATAATTAAAAGGCATTGAGAAATCTGGCTAAATTTGGGCCATGCACACAGCTGGGTGCAGTGGCTTTGCTATGCACGTATGTGTTGTGTTCAGGGGCACGTGTTTGGAGGCTCCTGCTGAGCCCTGCACAGCAATTCTGAAACTCAGCGCAGAGAGCTCTTAAAGCATACTGCTGGGGGAGAGGAGCTGAGGCAGCCAGCACTAAAAAGCTGTGAAATTTAAGCCTCATTTAAAAGCCTCTGCAGTCACCTGAGAAACCTCATTCAATGGCTCTCAAGGGAAAGACAATTCTGAGTGTTCTTTAAAGCTCCTGAAGTACTTAAGGCTGTGGATATATTTGTAGGTAATGACACGCAGTGGGAAGAGACCTGTAGCACGAAAAAGACAGAGCTGATAGCCACATTCGGTATTTGTTAAGAGGGATCTGCTTCTGCTGCATAAACTTTGCTGTTGTTCCTGAGCCTGAGCTCTGGCTGGCAGCTGCATGGTGTGGGATGCAAGGAGGGCAACCCTGGAGAGTACTTTTGGGCTGAGCATCAGCTGAACGAAGGTTCATTCCCCTGTGGATCTCCATCACGTGAGCCAGTGAAGTGGGGGCCATCCACATTCCTGATGCAAACGAAAAAGCTGATGTGGGCATAAACAGTTGTCTGGGACTGCCAAATTACTTCCCTGAAGGAAACCACCAGGACTCTGTCCCATCTCCCACCACAGTTGCAGGATGCACCTCTAAAGCACTCTCCTGATGCATTGAAACGGGATAGGAAAATGGCAGTGAAAAGAGGGAAATGAGGAGATAACTGAGGTGCTGTCCGTTCTCCCTCCCTTTCCTCTTCAGAGCACTGAGATTGGCAGGAGGGAGGGCAGACTCTGCGCCCTCCCCCTCCCGAGGAAAACTGAAGCCTGATTTAGCACCTGCTTGGCAGATGCTCAGACCATCAAAAGCCGGAGGATACCCTGAGGTGAAGCTCTATTGATGTGTAATACTTTGAACCAATGTATATTTCATTACTGTAGAGAGAGAGAATATGAATCAATAATTCAGGAGTAAGGAAAGGGGAAGGGATAGGTTGGAATCACTGCTGGAGGATGCAATTCACTTTTTGAAACACTTAAACTCTGTGCTTTTTCCAAAGACCACCTTAATTATATACCTACAGTCTTTACAGTAAAGTCTTAAAGCCACTGTACTTGTCAGAGGATCAATCATTCCTTACCCCATCACCCTAATCAATGAACATTTAACATAACATTGCAAACCACAAACTTCCTTCTGGAGATTGTCTTGGATCCAGCCTCTCTGTGGAGGCAGAGGAAGAGAGAAGAGAGAGAAAATGGGGCTGGGAAACACTGTGAGAATAAAGATCACACCGATATTAATTGCACAGTAGTCATAAGGAGGGAGGCTATGTAGTTACACTAATTTAATTTTGAACTGAGCCTTGAAGAAGAAGATAAATTAAAAAAGAAAATGAGAAGATAAAGAATTACTGATACAGAAAAACATAACCTTGATTTTCCAGTGAAGCAAAACAGGCTGCTTTTTCTGAAGCATTAAGCTGAGATCTCAATTTCCAGCTGGAAGTATCTGGAATTTCTGTAATTTCAAAGGGCTTAGAAGAAAACTGTTTTGCAAAATGTGTGCCTGTTTGCTTGGAAATACCGTGCCAAAGTGTTTATTTCTCAATACATTTTTTTTTAAATTGTTGAAATATCTTGTTTTCAAAGGCATAAATTTCAAATAAAAATCTTCTGATATGGGAGTTAGAACATCTTTATCACACTAAAGTTTAGAGATGGTTTTTGAATTGTTAAATGGTGGTATCAAAATGAAACACTTTACCTCACCACTTTAATTTTTTTTAAACATAGGTTGAAGCTGTTTCTTCATATTGCTTGGTTTTGTCCTGAAAAAATGCACAAGAAGTTATTCTAACCTGTTTTCCCCCTTTGTGGTAATCTGTGCAAGAAGAGCAACATGCTATGTTACGTGAAGTGGCAGGACACTGGATTGGTACACATTTTCTTCCATGGACTGCACTGAAAACATTTATCCTGTCCAAATGAGAAAAGTTGGTTTTAAAGACAAAACTTAATATCACCCATATGCTTTAAACAGGAATACCAGTTCTCATGATTCATTTGCAAAATGTGTGTCTCTGTGAGCACTCATTTGTTCAATGAGAAGAAGAACAAAGGCTGGAATATCTCTTTAGGTTTTCTTATGGGAGAAAAAAAAGAAGAAGAAAAAGGAAAAGATAGCCTGAGGTGTATTTAATTTGGCAAAAATAAAAGTACTGGCATAAGTAGGTTAACTTTAAGCTGACAAGGCAGGGTTAGTCATTAATTAATTATGTTTGCAAATTAACTCCTGACAAAATTTCCAGTAACTTTAGCAGCACTTGGTTGCCACTCCAGGTGCTTTCACAGGAGAGTTTTTTGATTGAAAGACAAAGAATAAAGGATGTTAAGTAGTTCAGTATTTGTTACGGCTGGAATCAAGCTGACACACCTAGACAATAACTTTAGAGTGTTTTCTAAGGTTTTCTCAGCTCCTCTAGCATACTGGGCTGACTGGTCATGGATTGACTGCCCTCAGGATTGGGGAGCTCATACATCCCAAGGGTCATACCTGCCTCCGTGGTTCACCTGAAGTCATGTATTTGCTTCTTTTAATGCTTCTTCACTTAATTTCTTTGTAGATTCCTTCACAGGACTCATCAACATAATGACTGACATCATCTGGCGCTACACTGGAGATTTTATGGCCCCTGATATCGTTTGCAGGGTCGTTCGCTACTTCCAGGTATTAAACCCTCGTCCTTTGTGTCCCCACAGCAGTGAACTCTGACAAAAATGAGGTACAAAATCTTTTCTAGCAGCGAAAGTGCTAAATGCTGGAAATGTTCATTTAAAGGTGAAACACGTAAGTTAAAGCATATTAAATCTTTTAAATTTTGTGGATAGGAGAAAGGAAAAAATATCTGGGTGAATACACAAGGAAGGGTTTCTGCTTTTTCTTTTTTTTTTCCACATAACTTTTGTAACACTTCTAGTCCAGAGTTCTCTCTGACATCACCTTCTGCAATCGATGTACCTCAGCTACTGTCTCATTGTACTTTCTGCCCCAGGTGGTGCTTCTCTATGCCTCGACTTACGTCCTCGTGTCACTAAGCATAGACCGCTACCATGCCATAGTTTACCCCATGAAGTTCTTGCAAGGAGGTAGGAGAATTTCAGTACCTTGTTATTGCTATAGATATTGGATAATTTTTTAGTTTTCAAAATTCTTAATCTTGTTGCTGTGAATTATTCATTCCTGTTCTAGCTACATGTGAACTTTGTTACAGTTTTCCAAATGACAAAGGAGCTGTGGTTTCAAGATTTATTAAACTCCACTTAGCCCTCAGCAGTTTTTATAGGTATTGTGTTAGCAAAGAATGAAATGACATTTTAAAGAATATAGTGGCTTTCGTTATCTTACAGCATTTTTAGAAGGTTATCAGGGCAAAAGCTATGCCTTGTATCACTATACTGACTGTAGGAGCTGCAGCATCTATACTGTCTATTTATTCACATTAAAAGGTAATGGACGGAGGATGTGGTACTCGAATTTGTACAGTAGTTTGATGTATCTTCAAAAGGTTTAGCATGTAAGTTTGGATATCCATTGTTTCATATAATGTCTTCTGTTTGGTTGGTTTCCGGATTTTTTACAGCACTCAGATACTGCTGGCCTCTTAGCAGTACAGTTTAAAGAAAATTGTTTCTTTCCTACAGAGCCAAAGTGGGATGTTAAGTATGTTGCACTGAGTGAAGAAACAGAAATAGCAGGTGGGGAGGAAGAAGAACAGTTACAAGAACCATGAGGTCTGGAGGATGTGCTTTAATCAGATGCAAATATCATTCTTGTTTTGGAGTAATGATGGCTTTTGCCAGACAGCTCTATTCAGGGGATCAGATTAATGGCCTTAAAAATCTGTGAGTCAATCACAGCTGAGACAGTGGTGCAGCTTTGGCAGATGTTAAGGTCTGAAAGCTTCAAATACTTGTGTGAAATTTAGCTTTATATTCCCCAGTGTGCAGATCAACTCTTTCAGAAGAGGGAGATGGATAACAAGGTTTTCCCAGCGGGCTTTGGGAGGGGAGGCATTGCTCTACAGCTCCTGCAGGAGGGCTCATAAACCAGGCGGGGTGAGAGCTCACAGACCTACTGGCTGAGCAGGATGAGCTGTGGGACAGACCCACTGGCATTTCTTCCTCATGCATGGTACAGGAAAATCAGCACTTGATAAATCACTGCCTGGGCATAGTAAAGAACTTGATGGTTAATCTTTGGAAAGTGCTTTGAAGTTGAAATAAACCCACAACAAATCACTTCAAATCTTCTTAAAAGCTTTTTTTTTTATCCCATTTCCTATACCTATACCATAAAGTTTTTGGGGGTTTTTTTAAGACTGGAGAAGAGCAGGCATTGCCCCCAGTCAAGGGCAGCAGAGTCAGCAGCTGGGTGCAGCACTGGTGGGGGAAAAAGGTCACAAGCAGAGAGAACACTGACAAAACCCACCTGCCTTTTGCAAGGACTGGCTACACACTGTTGCACAAGCAAAGACCTTGTTGAAAGGAAAAAAGAAGGCAGCTGCAAATCCCAAAGAAGGCTCTAGAGAGGTATGTTTATCGTAGCAGCTTTCTGGAATACACATGAAATAATCACCTTTTGCACCCAGCTATTTCTTGCTGAGGTGTCATGTGGGATGCTTTTGAAATGCCCTCTTAGCTATTCTGCAGACAGAGAGCAAAGAGATTTACAAATCTTTGTCATTGGTGATGACACAGAGGAACTTCATGAACAGTTCTGAGTCAACATGTGGCAAATTTCTTTCAAAATGAAACACTCATCCCCCCCAAAATACTTCAATCAAGAAACAAGAGAGTTCTTTCTTCTTACTGATTTAAAAAATTTTGTTTCTGTATAGCCTTGAAATATCATTTTAGAAAAAAAATTAAACATTTCACATGGAAAATGTCAAATAATTTTTTTAATTGTGGTTTAGTTACTAGCCTCAAGTCCTGTTAAAAAGCATTTGCAATGAGCTGTTCTTTGCATGGTTTTTAAGAAAACAAACTTCAACAGCTGAATATTTTATACTTAGCAAATACATAAATGACCACGGAAAATTCAGAATGGGAAAGAAATATGCTTTCTAATCCTAAGGCTTTTACTATGAGACACCTAATTCTACAACTGAATGGGTATTAAGGATAAATTTTAAAATAAAGATCAAAAAGAGAAGAAACTGAGGAGTTATAGCAGAAAATATTTTCTGAATGCTTCATTATGTTGAAAAGGTATGTGCAAACAACACACAGACTAAACAACAGGTGAAAAAGGAACTGCTAAAGTAAAAGACAGAACCTAAAAATGTGTAAACTGATCCTTGCATGGCTTTGGCCTGAAAACAATGCTATCACTGAGATTCTGGAACAGCTCTGGTCCCTCTGGATTTAAAACCTAATTTTAAAGTGGCACTCAATTTCTCAAAGGATTACGTAGCATTGACATTCTTGATGACAGGAAGCAAAGATCCTTGCAAGAGGTGACTCTCTGTCCCAGCTGCTGGGAGCAGAGAGCTGTGCTCAAACCCATTGTCAGAGTGCAAGGATGGTGGGAGCGGAGCAGAGGGGACAGTCACATGGAAACATCTTTTAGGAGAGTGAGAGCCAGAGCTCACAACTGAGATTCCCACCCTAACCCTGGGAGCTGGTCATGGCCACCCCAGTATGAAAAACTCTAAAGGAAAATACTCAGACTAGTTGAATAGAATATTGTATTTCAAAAGTTGTTATTTGATTTCATTTATAACTGATATAGCTCTGGTTATGGGATTTGCTGGCATTTAGAGCATATTAGAGCAACTATTAAAAATGCAGCATAAAAAAACCCTGCTGGTGAGGCAGAAAATTAACATTATTCTGATAAAACAAAGATCTGCTTACCTATCAGAGCCCTGTAAGGCCCTTCAGACTAGCAAGGCCATATTCTACCAAATGCAAGGGACATTTAAAAGTAAGAATAAATGAACATTGCAGGAAATGTATTATGAAACACAAAGATACAATACCGCTCTCACCCAACCCAAATTGCCTAGTTCTGTTCAAATTAAAGCCAGTGCTGTACAGAACAGAAAATAAGGTTTCTTTTCCAGCTCTGATCTTTTTCAGTTACAAAAACACAGGTGGGCCCCACTGAGGCTTGCGTGATTGTAGTTTAAGTAGTTAGCTCACATTTGAAATGTCCTTTCTGTCAGGAAATATTTAGCAAAATTTATTCTTAATATTCCTTTTGCTAACTTTTTTCTGTTATGCTTTGGGAAACTTCACAGTTCTCTTTTGCCTGTACAATATTTATAGCCTTAATCTAACCCGCTCACTTATGCAGATGTCATCAGAGTTCCCTTAAGCCCTAGATTAGCAAGACCATACTTTGCTGAACGTGGGTAGAATTTTAAAATGAGCAGGATAACTGAGTATTTTCAACTGATGTTTTATAAAGCTTAAAATTGCTTTTTGAATGTTTCGCCCACATGCTTTTGTATTGCTCTTTGAGCTTCAAGGAGGAAAGACATTCTTCTTGATATGCATAATTTAAAGTGATTTTCTATTTCACACACGACCTCGGGTATTTTTTAGGACAATAAAGTATTTGAACACTAAAGCTTCCCAGATCAAAAAATATCTGTCCCCATCTGTTCCTCTCGCAGTCTAGCTGAGGAGGAATAACTGTCACTGAGAATCATAGGTACTCCACAGATCAGCCCTTTTCCCCCACACTTTTCAGCTACGGCTAACTGGATTTTATCTAGGAGATTCAGGTTTTTGAAAATTAAAGCCTTGAGAGTTTTTGCTCCAACCCATTGATAGCTACAAAATCCTGTCGGTGCCGCTAGGCATCACGTGGTTTCCCACTAGTTTTTCCCCACTTGGCAGTGGCCAGAAATCAAAAGGATGCAGTAACCCAAACCTGATGGGAGATTTTGGAATCCTTCAGCTCCTGTTCTTCCCCATGATGTCCAGCAGGATCTCCCAGTTCCTGTATTTTGCAGCAGATAAAACAGGGCTGGGCACTTGAGCACCACCATCTGCCCTGTCTCATGGTTAGCAATCCACTCTTGGTGTGACTTGGGGCTCTCAACAGGAGCTGGGTTTGGTCCCCACTATGATACAGAGAAGTGCAGGGGATGCCCAGGCTCTTCAGGTCCACGTTTCTTTGGGACAGTAAAGTTGCAGCTGGAGTTAGAAGCAGCTGGTTATGCAGTCTTATTCTGATCCTGAACTGAGCCATTTTCTTTTTCCTCATTGGAAATGTTTTGCAATCTTTCTCCTTTCAAGGTGCATCGCTAGGCATGCAGTAGGGCGGGCCTGCAGTCCTTTACATCCATTCATTATGTTCTCTTGGTGGCACAGAGGTACCATTTGCATTTCATGGTTTTGACCTGACCAGTGCTTTTCTCATAGTGTTTCAGACTCAACAGGCCCTAAGCATCCTTACATAAAACTTGCAAAATACAAGCCCATAATGACATGACAATTTGTCATGAGAAGGAGGTGAAATCCCTTCTCCTTTGAAGTCTTTCCAGCATCAGCCAGCTGCAGCATTAAACTCCCTTTCTTCACAGAATTTCCTCCTCCTCCCTGCCTTTCTGTCAATCATGCTGCAAGTGTTCACTCACACCAACACCCCCACTGACACTTTCTTTTTGACTCTGTTACACAGAAAGACAGGCGAAAGTGCTTATTGGAGTGGCCTGGAGCCTCTCTTTCCTGTTTTCCATACCAACTCTGATTATTTTTGGGAAACGGCAGCTCTCCAATGGGGAAGTGCAGTGCTGGGCTCTCTGGCCTGATGACTCCTACTGGATCCCCTACATGACGGTGGTGGCTTTCCTGGTGTATTTCATTCCTCTGATCATTATCAGGTAAGCCTGAACCCCAGTCAGCAATCGTGTGGTGAAAGCTGTCGAGTGTGCAATCAGCTTAATGCTTTAATTTCTACTCATTCATTACAATTTCATTTCCATACCTGCTGCATAGCTGCTTTGGTTTTTATCACATAATACACGGGTTGTTGTACTTGCCCTGGGTGTTCTCTGTGAGGTATTAAGAGCTAGAAACATTTTTTCCGAAAAAGGAATGAATCTCTAAGTGTGTCCACTTATCTCCCCAGCTTCAGGCTTGAAATATACCTTTATAAACACAGTATGAATAATCCATTATTACAAAAGATAATTTTAATAGAAGAACAGGAAACTACACTTAACACTAATTAAACTAAAATTAACTTGAAGTGCTCTTAAGCTTCACAGTACTCAACAAGTGTTCCTTCACCAGGATTGGAAAGAAATCTCCAAGCATGGAAGTTGCCAACCACTCCTAAAATATGAACAAATGTAATTCTCCCTGTTTTGCAACAGGAAACCTAAGCAACAGATATTTTGCCCCAAATCCCAAAGACAATCTGCAGAACTTGTATTAAACTAAGGTCAACCAATATTGCAGACTGTGCTTAGTGATCACTGAAGTTTATCGCCTTCCTCTAGGGCACTGCCATTAGCTGCCATTAAACAGAATTTAACTAGCCATGAGGAGCCACCAATGCAAAAGAGCAGTCAAATTCAGGTGTGGAGGGCGAGTGAGGCTCCTAAACTGCCTCAAAATGCTGCCAGTGGCAGTAAGAGTTCTCAGGGCCTTATTTTTCTTTCTTTCACTAACAAGGTTACAATCATATTTCTTGGTGTCCATCTCTTCTTGTTAGCAGCAAGAAAGACTTGCTGGGGCTTCTTTTGTCCTCCCATAATTTGGTGACAGGCTGCTTGGATTCTGAGATGGGAACTGTGTTTGCAATGTGCCTTGGATTTATCTCTTGGTCCATCTGCTTTCCCAACAAGTGATGGGCCATGAGTCTCACTTAGCTTCCCCCTTATTAGTACCCTGGGTGAGCATGGGGTGGGCAGAGGCTGATCTTTTCTAGATGGTGACAGGACTGACTACATAACCTAAATAAATGCCTAACTGTTTTATCACAGAGATCAAGTTCTGCAGCTTTTAATGGTAACAAGTTTATCTCTGATAGAATCAAAACCATGTGGTGCTTGAACTCATCGTGCTGACTTTTTAACATGGATTCAAAATGGACCAGTGTTGCTCCCTAGAGAGAAGGGATGATTTTTACACTTTGCTTGTAACATGTCAGTTTGCTAAACTTTCCATTTTTGTGACAGATTGCATAGATATAATAAAAAAAAAATCAAGAAAATTCTCCTTAAAGAAAGGACACGATTGCAAGAGAGGAAAAACTACTCTCAAGTTGTCCAGTAGCTCTTCCTAGGTAGGATCATTTCCCTGCATGTTCTCCTGTCTCTGAAAGCCAACCTAGTTTTCAGTACGCAAAAAATATTCTTGGGAATGCATAAATAAAAATGTGGGTAGATCTGCAGCCCAGCAGTAGCAGCAAAAACAATAAACATACACCGCACAGACAAAAAGCAATTTAACAGTGAAAAGAAATGGCACTAGAAAACTTTGAGTCTGGCTGTTACTGTGAAAGGGGTTCTTTTATGAGCTTTCTCAAATAGGTAGCAGCTGGGAAATTCTAGCCAGCATCTTAAGTGTTTTAGGAAAAAAACCCACAGCCTGCCCAGTTGCAGTCATTCCATAGGTGTGTGAAACATCTCTTTCATGCTCAAACATACAGATTTGCATGGTTTTTATTACAGACCAACCACTCCCTTTACACACCATCTATACTTGTCTGGCAAGAAAAGGCAAGCTACAGAGCAATAAATATTTCAGAGTTGTTGACATTATTCTCCCCTCCTCCCTGCCAAAGAAAGATATTCAAACCAGATCAGCTCTGTGACTTGCTTTACAGTAAATCCCCAGAAGCAAGAAGGTGATGAAGACATGAGAAGAAAGAAAAAGGCAGTGAAACTGGCATTTCATGAGATTGCCCTGACATCTGAGACATGAATAAAACATCCTAAAAATTTTGTGGCTTTAACCTTAAGCAACTTTTGCACAAGAAGTTTATGGCAGGACAGGAACTAAAACCGCTAGCTTTGGAGCCAGGGGCAGCACAGTGTCCATCACCTGCCCAGAAACATTCCTGGTTTCAGTGTTTATTAACACAAATGCTCCTGTGTCCTTGCCAGCAGAAGTCAGATTTTTCACAGGTCCAAAGTGGTGTCTGGTACTGGAAGGAAGGAAGGGGAATGGTGCAGGGAAGGATTTATTTTGTGCTTATTTATTTCTAGTTGTCAGTGATACTATTTTCTTCAGAACAGAGAGGATTGTCTAAAACCCCAGAAAAAGAGGATTAGCATCAGGGCAAGGTCAGCAGAGACATTATGAAAAAATGCCATGCATTTGGAAGGAAATATCTATTTTTTAGAACAATTTTTTAAGTCTCAAGCATAAAAGTGAAGGTTGCAGCTTCCCAGCTGATGTATCTGTAAAACATCTGTCAACACAGCCTGAAGGTGTGACATCTATTTCTTTAAAAATTATTGGCAGTCCAGGAGTTTAAAGCTAATCCACCTGATGTGGCCACAGCATACAAATACTCCGGTAAGCAGTTTGTGGCTCAAGAGCAGCAGGAATGGCTGTTAACATCTCCAGGGACTCAGTTTCTCTGTAAAAGTTTTGTTCCACCCAATACTTTCAGATGCCCAGGAGGTTTGATGATAAACGAGGTGCTATTTCATCAGGGTGAGAGAGACCATGTGCATCCCAGTTGTGTGTTACTCTGTCAAGAGATTATTTATAAAAATGAAAGGCAGTATTTAATAAATGTTGGAAGGAATTTTGTGATTTTTTTTTTAAATTTATTTAATGACCTTTAGCAGAAGATATTATTTAAAAAAGGCCACAACATAACAATGGAGAGAAGATCCATAAATATGCAACTGAAAAGTCAAGGATGAGTAGAAGGAGCTGTGAATACATATAAGCAGAAGCCAAGGCATACACCACACTTAGTGAGGATGCAAGGCAGGGTGCACACAGGGAAAAAAATAAAACCTTTTCTGCAAGAATTCATATTGTTTGAACAGCTACTTTATTTTCTCTGCTGAAGCACTCTGATTTAACTGCCTGGCAGGTGTCTGACACAATGTGGGACACTGGCTGGCGGAGTTAATTCTTAATTAGTTCTGCTGCCTGAATCTGCTGAAAACCTAACCTCTAGAGCAAAGCAGTTCACTGATGACAGCACTTTTTCTGGTGCTGTTCATCTGAAGTGCGTACAAAGGATAAAATCTTACTTTTCAGGTGCAGGACTTAATTCCACACTATATATGCTGCTTTGGCTGAGCTGTTTTCACTTGTTACAGTCCAGACACCATCATCTTTTAAGCTTCTCTCATCCAGCCCTCAGCTCTCCCAGTAGAGCTGATTTCACATGTTCCTGGCAGCCTTCAACTAACCCACAGGAGCTGTGTTACTCATAACGCTGCAGCCCATGGAATGAATTTTTTAGCTGATAACCTTATGCTCCCTCTGGAAAACCCTTCTACTGACAAGCTAAACCCCAAGATGTGGTGTGAGCAAACCTTGTAGATTCCGAGCCAAAGCATGAACCAGAAGAAAACAGCGTTTTCTCTCCCACTGCACCCCCCCACTTTATTTTAAAAAGATGTATGTATAGAAAGGTAATTTATGAAGAAAACTGCAAAAACTTGAAAGATTTTAATACTTCTGAGCTCTATTCCTACCACTTCTTCACAACAAGAGAATCAGCAATCAGTTATCAAAAAGCTTGTGGTTTTTCAGCAAGTTTTTTTATCTGATTATAGTACCAATGAACAAGACCTGAATAATGAAAAGAGAAATAAAAGCTATGATTAGTATTTTTAACCCAAGTGTGTGGATATCTTTGAGAGCTGAAAAAAGTGCAGAATATTTGTTCTTTTCATACTAAAATTTCCCTTGTCCCCACTGTGTAGTACAGGAACAGCCACAGATCCTGAGTCAGGTATTTCTTTATAGTGCTTGAAAATTTCACCTGTTCCCTCTTGTTGACATTATTCTACCACTTCTTCTGCAGTTGATCTTATCAACCAACCAAACCCCAGAAAATTCATAAAAAGTAATTAGGGAACCTGCAGTAATTAGTTCTCTCCTCTTCTGGGACAAGTGTCATCAGCTATAACCAAAGGCTTTTCTCCTATGCTGAAATACACCAAGCAAAGCTGAAATGCTATCTGTGATGGTTGGAAACCTCTGGGGCACTGCTGAACAGAGGTTAAACATGGGTCAAATCAAGATTACATACTGCTCTCCTGCAAATATTTGCACCTGGGCCCCTCAGAACCTGTGATGGGGAGACAGAAGAGCTACTGAGTTTCTATTCTGCGCTGCTACTCTGTGCCAAAACATAATTATATTCTGGTACTTGAGTATCCAGAAATTCTGAGGTTTTTTAGCTGCTATTCATGATTGCTAAATATATTTTTTATATTTTAGCATTATGAATATAATACATAGACATTTCCCTAATATAATTGCAAACTCCTGTTTAAAAAAAAAAATTGCTAAAGCTCTTCTTGAAGCACAGAGGGAAAAGATATCCATCTGCTGTTTAAAATCTAAATTCCAAAGAGAACATTTGCTTTGGAGCAGCTGAAAAATAATTAGAAGAGAAGAAACCCCAGAATCAGCTAAAAGGAAAAATATGGAATTAAACCCAAGGCATTGCAATGAAATAAAAAATAGATTAAATAAAAGGTATTTCTCTGAATTAAATCAAATAAGGGGACTGGAAATGCCATTAATAAAAATACCAAAGGTCATTTTTTGAACTAGATTCCACGAGCCCATTCATTTTTTTGCCTGCAATTTCCATTTCTAAATAAAAACCCTAGATCTTCCACATATGTTCTAATATCTGCCCGTCTCTTCACTTAGCCATTACATGTGCCTGCAATGGTTTGCTCAGATGAGGTTACTTTTCTCTTAGACAAATAGTGCTGTAAATTGGCTACTATAAAACAAAGAAGCTGCATCACTTTGCACAAATAAAGTATAAGGAACAATAGGCAATATTGGATGATAAATAGAAGTGATTAACAAGGAGCTTAAGTGCACTTTTGCCATGGTAAAAGCTCATTTTACTAGAAAATACTGAGGCTGCGTGGGATGCTGTGATAGTGCAATTATTTACTTTTTAAAAATCTGTATTTAAAAGGGTGGGCAGATCAATAATGCTTATGATTGTTAATATCAATACATAGCTTTACCAGAAGACAGTTTATTTAAAAAAAAAAAAAAAAGTGGTCTATGAATTAAAAAAAAAAATGGAGGGGGATTATTCACCATTGCATTTGTATGATTAACCATAAGTTACATATTTACATGGATAAAAAATTCTGTGATTACCACTGAGGCATATTAAACAATACCATTAACTAATGGCAGGTTATGATGAACATGCCTCTCAATCCTTTAGAATTTGGATCAAGCTATATTGTTTTGGAGATGCAAAGAGTTTAATTTCTGAGATACATCCGCAATGTGAGCCATAATTTTGTGTTTTCCTGCCACCTCTCTAGATATGCATTTTATCGGGGTTAGAAAAATCATCACATTTTCTGATCAACACCATGACCTTTCTATCCTGTGGTCTTCAAAGCCTGAGCAGCTACTTTTCAGAATGGCTTGGATGAATGTTCCATCCAGCTTTAACTTTTCTGCCTTAGTACCCTTTCATTAGTCTCTCACCTACAACCTGGGCTGGAAGACTAGTGTGCTGTGCACTTACAGACACAAAGAAGCCTGACAACATCTGGACCTAAAGAACTGCACATCCCATCTCTCAGTGCTTTCAGTGGAGACAAGGACAAGCAGCATGCTGGCATGTTATATGGGTTGGAAAAAAGAGGTTTGTGGCAATGTGGACCTGTGTTTTTACATCTTGGCAGTGAAGGCTGAGCAGTTCAACATCCAGAGGAAGGGAACAGAGATTAGGATATGGTTGGAATGGTGCAGACTATTGCCAAACACTCTGAATACCAGTTAGTCATCTGTTACCTGCTACTCTTTTCTTATCTGCCACTTCATTTTTCAAGTGAGAATTTCTTTGGGGTTTGACCAACCTCTTCATCCTCCTCCAGCCACCTTTTACAAGGAGGAAAGTAGCTACAATTGTATTCTGATAAAAGGCTGCTTTTGCCTTGTAAGAAAAATACTTCTCTTCCATGAGTGCCCTCTTTCTACTTTTGTGGCTTTGAAACATACATGCACTTGCCTGTTATGATCCTCTGCTTTAGGTGACACATTCCTGGAAAGTCCAGTTTCTTTGCTCCATGCCACCATTGCTGGGGGGAAAAAAAAGATTAGGCACTACTATGAACTGGAGGCCCAGAGACATCAAATCATAATCGTGGCTGGAACAGGAGTTGCTCAGAAGTTTACCTAGCATGACTCGTCTTTCCTGACACCCACCTTCAGCAGCTTTACACCACCACTCCTGGTAAGGAAGGCTCCAGTGGCTTCAGCTATAGAGAAACGAAAGCTGAACAGAGGCAAAAACACCCACGCAGTTCCACAATGTTGGCAGCACTTTATCAGCTGCTGGATGAAAACAAGAATTCAACTTTCCTCTGGAGTTCTAAAAATTAAGGATTCAAATGAATCAGCATGTAATCTCATATGTGAAATGCCAATGAAGAAGATGGATGCTGTAACTGTATCTGGCAAAAGACATGCTCCTACCAGACTCTGCAGCCAAGAGGGCAGGAATTCTGGGGTCAAAGGGAAAGCAAGTAAGAAGCCTGACTTCATAATTCAATCCTTATGGCATTTGGCTGAAAGTAAGGAGTCCGAATATTTTGACTACAGAGTTAGACTCCTTTGTCCTGATGCTTAAGGAACTCTGAATGTGTCCTGCTGGACAAAGGAAAATCTGCATCAGAGAGGACATTGTTTCAACTGCAAACAAAGAGGTCAGGCTAGAGATAGCAGGCTAGGAAGAAAATAGAAACAGGGCTTTTAAGAGCTGACTGGAAATTTTTTTGAGATGACAACCATTATCATTATAATACATTCTGATTCATTGGAACAATCAAAGGAGAAATGATACGTGAATTTTCTACCATTGTCTGTAAAAAATACAAAGAAACTCTCAAGTATATGAGCTGTTAAATAAACAGGCTCTTGAAAAGCCAGGACATAAAAAGAAAACGTTCAAATCAGCTGGGAGCCAAGCTGGACTTTTGAAGGGATTAAGGAGAGTGAGTTTAGTCCACCGCAGATGCAAGCAAATCCCGCACCGGGCAAGGATGCTGCTGCTCTGCTGCACAGCCCAGACTGCACTTTGAATTTACAGCTCTCACCTACTGAGCCTGGAAACCAGATGGCTCAAGCTTCCACAGAAAGGAAACCTCTGCAGTTTTTTGAACACAAAAAAACAACACGCTTGTCTTTGCAAGTGTGTCTTTGCAAGCGTGTCTAGTAATTGAGGGTGCTGTAGGAAAGACTTGTATATCAGTCTGAAAGGTCTAATAAGAATAATGCCTCTTCTCATAAAAAAAATAAGCCACATAATGGTAAGATACTTTTTTGCCTCTATAAAACACCCTGAAAGGACATCCTTCGTTGTACCTTTTTCACATAAGAACCATTAAAGTTTATGACAATTAATACCCTCAAGCAGGACGTGGGTTCAAACTGCTCTTCAGCCTGAAGGAATTATTTTTACCTATTCTATATTAAATCAATAGAAGTCCAGACTGGTTATTGCACAGGAAAAGATCATAACTATCCAAGGTCATTGTGTACTAGGGCAGTTTTTATCTTTCCTACTGAAAGTGTATAAACCTCTCTAAATATGCAAATTGTGGTGGATCTGGTTTTGAACCATCTAACTCTTCCCATTTATCTAACACTTTTGTCCTCCTTGATTTCCATTTCACAGGCTCCTGTGAATGTCCATTTCACAGACCCAAAATTGAGCACTGCTGTGTTTATTTGCATTTCTCATGGATCTTGCCCTTATCAAATTCTCCAGGGTGAAATTTTATTCACCAGCTTCATATTCACAACGTAACAGCAAAATAGAAGTGTTCATAAAGTGAAACCAGGTCCCTCTCTTGCTTCCCTCATGAGAGCTGGTGTTCTGGGGCTGATACTCAGACAGATTTGGCTTTGGCTAGCTCAGAATCTCCAATGACCTCTTGCCTGCAAAATTTTTGGCCAAATCACTGCATTCCTCTGAGCCTCAGATTTGACATCTACAAAGCCAGGACCACCATAAAAACTTCCATGGTGAAAAGTATTCAGATCTGCTTCTGAAAAATTCTGTGGGGGAGTCATATCATATTTATTATTATTATTATTATTGTCATTTTATATAATTAATCCTATGCAGCCCCATCATCTCTGTGAACTCCTTACACATAGATAAGTGTACTCTTAGAGCACAAATGACAGGGATGTCTGTTAAATTTGTTGTGCCTAATACCAGCAACTCTTCCCCTTCTGCAGCATCATGTACTCAATTGTGATTCGAACCATCTGGATGAAGAGCAAAGCTCAGGCTGCCATCATATCCAGCTGTCCTGGTGAGTCTCAGCATACCCATGACTCCAGCCTTGTGATTCAATTCCGGCTGATCCTCACAAATCTTGGAGTGCTTGGACATGCAGTGTCATATTGGGCCCCCATCACTGCAGTGGGAAGGGGGTTTCTGTATTTGTTGATTCATTACCCATTTCTACATTATTTACCTTCTTTCTTTTGACACTAAATTCTCTTTAGAGATACAATAGGAAACATCTGTGAGAAAACGAATAAAAAGTAAAAACTACTTATTCTAGTGGTTAGATTTCCTGTTTCTAGAACTTTGTCCATTTCTAGAATAGTTTTTTCCTAACATATACCAGGCAACACTTTTTCTGTGTTTTCGCATGTCCTTGCAAGTCTGAATTTTGCTCAAGATCAGAAATTCCTGGCCACAGAAAGCTATAAAATAATCTGAGTGTTCCATCCCAAGGCTGTACATGCCTCAATGCTTCAGGAAGATCTACTCTGCTTACATTTCCCCTTTTTATTTTGGGTGGCTCAGGTTTTGATTGTCTAGCTTGAGCAGACTTGCAAGTGTCCAAATTTCAGGAACTACTGAGATCCCGACTGACACCAGGGGAAGATGGGGCTGTTTATTCCTGTCATGCCTGCCAAGGTACACACTGACACATCCACACACCAGTCCTATCCTTTCACTAGGTGAACTGTTCTTTTCCCAGGTGGCAAAACCTCCACTACTTACACCCGTCGTGGGTTCATATCCAGGGCGAAAGTGAAAGCAATCAAGTACAGCATCGTAATTATCCTTGGTAAGTGAAAAGCCCCACAGATGGTAGCTGGGGAGGATGCTGGCATTAGGAAGCTGCTTTTCCTCAGTAACCTCTATCATCAGCAGAAAAAGTAGATGGCTTGGAGAAGGAGCTTTACTTAGATGCCTGACTTGCCTTCTGATCTTGTCCTTCCCCTCTCTCCTGGCTGATATGCTCCTATTTTAGTCATCTGACATAAGCCTTAGATGAAATTAGATGCACAGCCCCTGGTATGCATAAAGAAAGTAAAGAGAAAATGTCTAGAGGGAAAAAAGGAAGGGCTCATCTCTTTCCCATCCAGACTGCTGAAAGATTTGGCAACTGAGTTGTCTTTTAGGCTTAGAGACACTGTATGGCATGTGAGCTGCTGGGGTGGTGCAAGGGAGAGAAGAAGAGGTCAGAGGTGCAGCAAGTGCATTTGGTGTCACAGGTGTGTTTCCTGTTGAGATGGAAGGAATGAGCACTCCTTTCCTAGCTGGGCAGCAGATGACTAAAGAGCAGGTGTTCTCTGTCTCCCAGGGAAATGGCATTATTCTGATGCAATTAGGAGGCTGATATTCTATCGCAGTAAATACAGGCAGCACCACACAGGGCTTGTGATTAGCTGCCTGAGACATGCAGGAAAGGAACCAAAGCTGTTTACTCCCAAGGGCTGACAGTCATCCCTTCACACCGAAAAAGAGATTGCTTCTCTTTCCAACAGTATGCAAAATTCAGATTGGAGAATATTGTGAGAACAACCACTTGAGTAGCTTAGCTCACTGTCTAGTGGTAGCAACTGCAGACATGAGAGAGGCTAGTGTGATTCATACTTCTCATAAGCCCAAGAACAGCTTCTCCATGTCTGAACTTTTCTGCATGGCAATCAGAGAAAGCTTTTGCCAGACACAGCTACTACTGCGAGGCCACCAGATGTTGAGAGCTCACATGGATGCTCAGTTTTTCAGCAGACCTTGATGATATCAGGCACCCAGAATCTCTTGATGTGCAAACAAATTGACACCTAACATCCATGGATTTTTTTAAAGCCACTTAAAGTTCTGCATAGTCAGTGCTATGATCCACACTCTGACACTGTGTATTGCTATTTTGCATATATCTGTGGGTAGAAATCCCCTCTTTGGTTGTTCTGGAAAACAGGAGGGGATATTACCTTTTCCTTGCACTTCCAGTGAGCACTCAGCTAACTGCCAGCAAAGGAATTCTGATTAATGTGAAAAGAAACCAGGCATGAGGTCACTCTGCTGACTCATCTGCGTCAGGATGTGATCACGTGTCTGATTTCGCAATTACCTGTTTGTTTTCAACCCAGGTACTTATGGCTTAGTTGCGTGAACTGCCTGTCCCAGCATTTCTATGCAAATCTTGAATCAAAAGCCTTTGTGAGATGAGATGGCATAGAAATTTCTGAGGGACAGATGAATTCCCTGTGCCTGCAAATAAAGCTAGATCTGTGGCCTTTTTTCCCCCTACACCTCGGAACAAAAGCAGAGGCTATGAGCAGCACAGTCCTCTCTTCCCTTCCTCAAATTCATCTCTTAAATGGAAGTACAGGAAATTAGGAAAATCTTCCTGCACGCTCCATGTACACAGCACCTCCAGCCAGCATGCCAAATGACATGTCAGTTTGCCATAATGCAGTGTGAAAGAGTGTCATTCCTTGCTCCTGGGTGTCTGAGAACCTTATTTTAATAGGTGGCTGTGACAGGCAGCGCTGTCATGGAGCAGCACTTTGGCTATGTGTACATTTAGATTGGCTGCTCACTCCAGGGACCATTAAAAGAGCACTTCACTATAACTGATGATGCTTTAACTGGCTACCTATTTACCCTTTATGTGTTGTGTAGTGTTCAGAAGTGTCTCAATATGTCTACAGGGAGCACTCTAAACACTTAGAGAAACACACGTAATATATTTTATAGGCATTAAAATAAAAATAAAGACAAATAAAAGCACAATCTAATAACTATTCTCTTAAATAAGATCCTGAATGGGGAGAGGGATTTTTCTTGCATGAACAAATATGTATGTGTTATGGCAGTCTCTCCAAGAGTGTGTAATTACCTCCCTAAATTGCTAAACTATCCAGTGTCAATCTCTTCCTCTCTCTGTATCTTCTACAGCATTTGTTCTCTGTTGGAGCCCTTATTTTCTTTTTGATATCCTGGACAACTTCAACATACTCCCTGAGACCAAAGAACGCTTCTACGCATCTGTGATTATTCAGAACCTTCCAGCCTTGAACAGTGCCATCAACCCTCTCATCTACTGCTTCTTCAGCAACAGCCTCTGCCCCCCTTTCGAGTACTGCTCCTTTACTGTCACTCTGACTACCCCTGAGAAGGGGGGGAGCACATAAACACAGTCCCTAAACTCATCAACTATTTTTGACTCCTTTAATTCTGACCATTCTTTATTTTTTGTAGGGAAAGAAGAACTCAAAGGCTGGAGGGGACTTTCCGAGACAGAAGCGGTGGAGGGCAGGAGATGCAGGTCCTGTCCAAACCAAAATACATCTAGCACAGACAATGCTCTGCAAAGCCACAGTGGCACCTGTACAGAGGAAAACAGAGGTCCCCAACAAGCCCTGTGCCCCGTGAAGTGAATGGACACTGACTGGCAAGAGCCCACACCTTGTGCTTTTGTGCAACCTGTAGCACGTCTATTTTGGATGGGCACTGCAGCTTCATCAATTGCACACTGCCAGTGCCAAGCTCAGCATGAGGGGTTTGCATGCCTCTGTTGAGAGGCTTCATCTTGACCCTCTGTTTAAAGCAAGCTGTAATCTGTGTGCTCCAAACAGCAAAAATAATTGTAAATGGTGTCTAGTCAGAGTCTTCTCTATTTTTCAGGAGTCTACTGAAAGCCATCTACTGTACCATCTGGCTCATATAACTGATAGAGTGTTAACAAGTAATTACAGATCAAGGACCCCAGCTAAAATGAAAACACAGGCACTTTTCCAATGAGACAATACCACTGTCACTCTACGTAATTATATCTGGGTTTCATACAGAACCACTTACAAAGTCGTAACCAGAGAAGAGGGGAATGAAAGGCTGGGATGCTGCTTGCCACATCACCTAGCCCACCTTCTCAGTTCACACCAGCTGCATTGTCCCTGTGGCTCTTCCTCCCTTTCCAGTGTGATGTTTCCCTGCTGTTCTACCTTGGCACATCGGTGGCACCCCAGTGTCCCAGCAGGACTCACACATGACACATCCGGACAGCCATTTATTTCTGGGCTCCTGGTGAATGGGTCACCAGCCCCTCCCAGACCCCACGGTGCATCCCATGTGAGAAAGGCAGCTTGAAATGTTTGTATTAAAAATGCACTCTAACCAGCTGTATGGCAAGTGAGTTTGTTTCCTCTCAGTGAAAAAATTATTCTTACTTAAGTGGACTCAGTTTAAAAAAGGGGTTTTATGATTAGGAACGTTTGCAAAGAGTTGGTTCCCTGTAAAGCAAGAACTGAATAAAATTTATTTATAATTGCCTATATTACAAAAATACTTTTTCCTAAGTAGGAGATATATAAAATCATGGGGCTTTATGTTCTCAGGAAAATAAATAAGGTATCTCTTTTCATTACCATGAAGTTCTGTTATTTAGACTCCATGTCTAGATTTTGCTACTGCCTAATTAAAACTATGAATCTGCAGCAGCTTTTACAGCAGTGACCTTGGATTAACTAGTATATAAGAACTAGACAATATTTTTCTCCCATGGGCATGTAATAACTTTCCTAAAATTGGACTCCTTGGTTTAGGCTTCATAGTGATGCCTTAGGTTTTAACTTTTATATTTTTCAAATCCTGTACTGCTAGCGTAACTCTGAAGTTTCCTGTAGCTTGTTAAGTGCTGTTCTCTCATGCTAAGATAGACATAACAAAGCCTCTCTAGCTTGCTCTCCAAGGACACCCAGACTGTCCTAGGCTGAAAAACTGTAAACCATCATCTTGGGGAGTGGGGAGCAAGCTTGGGGAAATTCCATCATTGGCTGGGTTCTGGTTGGTGAATTTATGCTGATATAAAAGTGTGAAGAACTCGTGACTTGTCGTCCATTTTGGGATCCACTGAGGCAGGACCCTCTGGAGCCCAGAGTATACATCTGAAGGCCTTTCAAATAAATACCTCCTTTATTCCTTTATTCCTGTCTAGTCTCTGTTTCTAGGTAGCCATTTAATGCATCAATAGATTGTGGATTTTAACTTTTTCATCTAATACATGTACACTGGCTACCTAACTTTTGAACAATTAATGGAGTTTGTAGACTTAATACCTGGAAATCAGATAACATTTCTGAGAAGTACTTTGATTTGCAAATTTAATATGACTCAATCCCACTAAAATGTACTTAATATTCACTAGGGTCACCACATGAATTATCCCATCCGTCTAAATTAAGCTTATGCATGTGTTAATTTAGGACTCTGGACTGAAATAGTCATCATCCATTTATTTTCAAGGAAACAGCTTTTTGTTTCATCCATTATTGTACTATGTACCAATTACAAGTTGTTCTTATCATTTTTCCTCTAGACATGATTGTGATTCCTTTCCTAATATCAGAATCCTTCAGTTTAAATGGCCTCACACTGCTTTTGTCTGCACCCCTTCCAAGTGGTTAAATTATCTTATTTTCTGTGCTGCTTTCTTACTGAGCAGATGGCATTATATTACCTTTTTCTATTCTACACATCTTCTGTTGTAAAACTGAATTTTTCTATTAGTCTGGAAAACACTTGCACCGTCCCCCTTTGTCTCTGGGGAGCGAGATTTAGGGAATTTCATCTGTCACCAGTAGGTTTCTTATTTTATGTCTGCAACTCACTCCACATCTGTTGACTGTTCAGTGGCCTAATGGTGCCAGAGTTCTTCCGAGAGACCTCACGCTTAGGAGGAGGCAGCAAAAGTCAGTGTCAAGGTCTGATTGCCCAGAGAGGGAGTCTGAACACAACAAGAAGAGGGCACCCAGCTGGTATGTCTGTGACAGCCCAGGAGGAGCTCTGGTTTTCAACAGCTTTAGCACTTCAAGAGGCATCTGTGAGATCCTTCTGACATTTCCAGGGTGACCAGAAATATTTATATGCATGACTGCTAGGACATAAAGTCTCCTATGATGATAAAGTCTTATATGATTTTGGATTCCCAAGAAGCATGAAAAATCAGATATTCATCCCTCAGAGAAGTCACATCAAACAGCATAGGACTAGGATACTTTTCAAACAAACACTAGTCCAAGAAAATAGAAAATGTATGCTTTCTGTGCAAGTTTCAAATTAAATCTGAATGAGAAAGCTATTTAAATCTCTCTTTGGATATTTTTGATGTAATTTAAAGTTCAATTCTCTTAGACCAGATTTCCATCTCTTGCTAGAAGTGTAGAGCAGTATTTTGTCTTTCCACTTGATTTTGCCTCAGAAATTTCTGTCTCCTCTTTTTGTCTTTACTTTGAAAAATCTAATGCAAGATACAAAATTCAACATTGCCGATTGTGACTATTGAAGAACATCAGAGCAAAAGTCTACCCAGAAACATGTTGCACCCTCCTGCACACTGCCAACCTGGTGCTTAGAGGTGCAGACATTATCAGCCCAAGAAAAAAAAAATAACCATTGCTTTGTTGTTTGTAGGTTTGGGGCTCTTTTGGAAAGATATTTTTCATGGAAAACAACTACACTTTTTGAGAGGATACAGGATGATTTGACTTCCATAGGGCAACAAAAAAATTATTCTTACACATCCCAAATTTTTGCAAGGCATGAATGAATGGTCCATGCTCTACAAGTTACCTAAGCATTTAAATATGAATTGTTTTAGTGGGAATCAGGCATGTCATTACAGAAGTGGTCTTAGTTGGAGTATAAGCTATTGCAAGCACAGTAATTGCAGTTTCTAAAGAACATAAGCAGAAGTAGAAGCAAGTCTAACATTTATTTTCGTTCAAGCCCTGGCATTTGAATACCAGAAATCTTTATGTCTATTCAGACTCCATATTCTCTTGACAATACAAGATGCTGGAAATCAGAGAAGTCGTCTCTCAAACCACAGACCCCTATGAAAAACAAAGGAAAAATAACCCAACCGAACCCTCTGCAACACTGGCAAAGAATTTCTCAAGCTATGAGCACTCTGGGGTAACTGTGAGCCAAGATAACTGAGAATAGTCTCTTGTCTCTTACGAGGAATACCCTTGCTGATAAGATGCCTCAAGTTCAGTGTCCCTTCAGAAGTCCTAATTCATGTTTGTGAAGATATGTTTCAGACAGGAGCCCAGAAGGCATCACGCTACCTGCCACTTAACTTCGCTCCTCACATGTACTTTTCAGAAATACTTGATGGAAACAGAACAACAAAAGAAAGAAATTGTAGGAAGTACACTAAAAAAAACCCCCAACTCTATACAGATATGCTGTGGGCCCAAGGGCCTTTTGTCAAGAGAGGAATCCTTCCACAAACAAAAATAAATTGATGTAGAAGCTATCTGTCTGTACCTTCCAACACAGCACATTAGTGCTTACAGGAGCAGAGATTTTAGTTTATTCATCAACGTTGAGAAGTGCCATTAATTTGTGGAGTAAACACAATTTTAAGTGAAAGGTAAAATATGCTTCATTTCTTTAGCAAGCTAATTTATTTTACACAGTGTTTAATTTAGATAAGCATTATAGCTGAATGACTCATTAAATAATCTTTTGTCATGTTTGATGGCATCTTATTCTGAGTATGCATAAAGTATGGGGGTAGAGGGTTAGGCATAAAAACATATGCATGAATTTACAAATAGACATCACTAATTCCTCAGACTGAGTTGGTTATAGTGGTACATAATTAGAATCTTAGTTGTTGATTAAGTCTCAAGCAAGGCAAATGAATATGGGTTTAAATTCAGCAGCTTTAACAAACTCACTAAAAATGAACAATCTGAGGCATCACATAGAAAGATGATCTTCAGGACACAGCAGAAATGTGATAAGTACAACACTGTGTGTTAATAATCAATTACATCGATTATGAGAAATTCTATTGTGAATTGTGAACTCATCAGGTGGAAGTGTCTGAAGAGAGGAAAGCACTGAGCATCCTCAGCCAGAGGATGCCTGGTTACTGACACCACCATAGCCAGTGGAGTCAGGGGGCTAATATGATCTCCATGGGTATCTGGTAAAGCATTTGTGAGAAGAGCTAAGACTGTGCCAGTGTCACCATTGCTCTCTGCTGAGACAACTCTGTGTTAAACAAGAGAAAGAGGGAATGTGTAAAAGAACAATCTGAGATTTTGGTTTGTTGGGGCTGGTAAAATGGAAAACTGAAAAGGGGTATTTCTGCTGCCTGTTAACACAATAATGTCAGTAGGAAAAGGAGGAAAAGGGGAAAAACCTACTTAAAAACATTATAAGTCTGCAACAAACCCTGTCCCCAGTGATAATCTCACTATGAATAAATTTGAATAAATTCATCTAATACAATGATCAGCCTACCCAGACCTTGTTGCATAGGTCAGGAACAAGCTTATGGGTTATCAGAGAGCCCTTCTAGTTTATGCTATGGTTCTTTATTGAGATCTAAATCCAAAGCAAGGCAAGGCAAGACAAGACAAGGCAAGGCTTTCTCTACAAGCTTTTCAAGGGGACCAGGTGTTGTTCCTCGCATTTTGGATCTTGCTAATGGCCATGCCTCTGTAATGGTGCAGACAGGAGACCTAATACAAAGAGTATCAAATGGGACTTTTGTTTGGAGAGATAAAATCCTCTTAAGTCAATCTGAGAGAGCTGGAAAAGCCAATGAACTTTCAGGCATGAACATGCTCACCTCATTGCTGCCCTGCCAACTCACATCACAGGTTTCAGGAAAGTACAAGGTAGCAGCTGTTTTTTTTGCTTGCGTTCAGGCTTTCAGACTGAGATCAATACTGATGGGATGAGAGTTATACAAGCAGTGCTCTTTGAAGTATAAACCTCTCTCCTCTTTGCCCAAGACACTCACACTCTTTGGTCTCACATGGCAACCTTGTGTTGGAGCAGCAGCCCATGGCTACATTGATGGCTTGCAGACATCACGGATCCATTCGCCACTATCCGAGTTCCCACTCTACTGCCTTCACACATGCTCATGGTTTTACAAAGAAGTGACTAAAAGTCTGTAATTGCATAAGTTGTGTATGGAGTGATGGCAGAACTCAACCTCCTGGGCAGAAAAGACTAACGCCAAAGGGAAAAATTCTTGTGACTGTAAATTGATAAAGTGTCCTTAACTTAAGTGATTTGGGTCCCTTAAATAATTTACACAGAATATTAAAGAGAAGGCAGACTCCCTTGATCATGCTATAAGCTAAAAGGCACTTTATGTAGCTTCTAGGGAGTGAAAAGAGAATTTAAAGCAATCAAGTAGCAAAATATCACCAACTCCCATTTGGACCTCATGGCTTAATCTTCTCATCAGGAGGATTATTCCAAGAGAGTTTTTGAAAACGTAGACAGGGGAATTATACAAATAGTGATTTGTATATATGTAATGTAAATGGAAGAAACATGTTCTGTTTTAATACAGCACCAAATAATTGTGACTCAGCATTGCAGTGTTTATGAGATGCTGTGAGTGTCAGATAATTCATAGAGGAAAGTCAAATGTCATCAAACACTTGGCAATTCCCAGAACATTCCCAAAAGAATGGGCTGGTAATGTGGGACAAGGTGTAGGATAATCCAGAAATAGTTATTATCAATCAAAGTCTTGCAGCAAATTATTATTTTTGAGAAAACTTTGATTTTGAAGTTTTTTGTGTACAGAGAAAATTATCTGGATCAAACAGAAAAGGGAGGCACTTCAGCACCACCACGACCTTGGTCACAGGGCTAAGGAACATGATACAGCACCTTGATACAGCATCTCAGATCCTAAAGCCCCTAGGCTAGAAATAAAGAGACATTTCCTGGCTTCCACTCCCACATGGTGTCCAGCATCCACCCTGGTGTTGAACCCCTCAGACTCATCTCATGACTCCCCATTCTAGGGAAAAGACCCTCACAGAGGAGTACCCTGGAGCTATGTCGTTATTTAAGCCCAGCTGGCAACTAAACGCTATGCAGCTGCTCGCCCACTCCCCTGCCTGTAGAACAGTAGAACACTGCCCCAGTGGAACAGGCAGGAAAGTCAAAAGTAAAACTTGTAAGCTAAGAATAGTTAATAATTGAAACAGAGAAAAATATAATAATAATAGTAGCAAATTTTAAAAAAAAAGAGAAAGAGACAAAACACCTGAGAGAAACAAGTGATGCACAGTAGAGTTGATCACCATCCGCTGACCAATGTCAAAACTCCATCCCCACAACCCACAACCAGTAATCATGTCCAGGTAACTCCCCCAGTTTAAATGCTGGGCATGACATTATATGGTATATCTCTTTGGACAGCTGGGGTCAGCTGCCCTGGCCATGCTCCTTCCCAACTTCTTGTGCTCTTGCTTGGTGGTCAAGCATGAGACACTGAGAATTCCTTGACTTAGGGTAAGCAGTGTTCAGCCACAGCCAAAACATCAGTGTGTTATCAACATTATTCTCATACTAAATCCAAACCACATCACTCTAACATCTACTTAGAAGAAATGAACCTTATCTCAGCCAAAACCAGGACAAGCTGCCTCTGCTTTCACACCCCTCTGCAGCTCCTCCCCTCCTTCTCAGCCTATCTTCCCTCCTACACCAAGATTTTCATGTGGCTTGGGGTTTCTTGTTGAGTCTGGGAAAATGCCTGCATTCTTATGAAAAGAGGAAAAAAAGAAAAATTTCATGCAAATGAATCTAACCTGATTCAAGGAGGGGGACATGGCTCTGCCTAAATTTTCTTAAAGGCTACTACTTGGCCAGGAAGAATCACCACAACACACCATACTGCATGACTACACTAGACGCTCATTTCAAATCCCAAAGCTGTGGGCGAGATACCTAATTAACAATGTATGGAGGCAAGCTGTTGGTATGGCTCCCACAGGGACTCAGTGAGATATCAGAAATGGCCTGGTGGGAACCCAGTATTACACATTTGAACCTGTTTAATGTTTGGAGCCAGGTTCTCTGTTTATGTATCTCAGCAGGCCTTTATCACCTTTTGTTGAGGATATGGTGGGTTCATTAGGTCAGGCCTACCTCTGTGTATTGAGGAACGCAAGTGTCAGCCATTCTGAACCATGATCCATCATCAGAAAACAGGCGTAATTTTAATTTTATAATTATGAGAATAATTGCAAAAGATTAGTAGTCTAGCCAGCTGAAGACTTTTCAAAAGCCTGAAGGCGATTAAGCTGCTATATTTTGAAAGAATCAAATCAATTTAATTTCTTTTCTTCGAAAAAACAGCATGATCTTCAGTTTGTATTGTTGGAGGAGGCCTGCTGGGTGATGAATAAATATTCCTGGTAGATTAACCCAACCCCATCACAAGTCGGGAAGGTTCTTTTTGTTGGTTTCAGTAGGAGTTGATCAGGCTCTGTTCAGGAAGAGCACAAGACCTGTTTAATCTGTTTACATTTACTATTTCGGGCAGGACTGAACTGATTTAACTGCCACCTCAAAACAAACTGACATTTAAAAAACAGGTTGCAGAGACTTTTTTCAGGTCGGCCAAGCAAAATGCTAGGAGAAAAATAGTGCACACTGACATAGAATTATCTAACAAAACACCTAAGAAATGGGATGGGAGGAACCACTGAAATGGTGACAGAGTAATGAAACAAATAATGCTCACTTCATATTTCACAGGTCATTCCTCTTTCTTGAAAGAATGCCCTGATACCCTGCTGAAATTCAGTGGAGTCTAATTACACTAGACAGGAGAGACAGGAATATCATAGAATATCAACAGTCTTGAAACAACATGTATTTGATGACACTATGGGACACAAATTTTTCCAGGATCATTGCATGAATCTCATACACGTTCTTGGCATTTTTATGGCTTTGGCAGTGGTATAACTTAAGTCCTGGATCACCGAGTATGCTCAGAGTCACACCTATAGGAACTACAGGCAGTAGTCTCAGGGAAAATACAACCCTGTCATTAGTCAAGATTAGAATTGTGAGGCATTTCACTGCTTCCCACATCAAACTGGGATTAGGCAGAATTAAATCCATGCTTTAAAGGTCCCAATGGATAAAAAGTCTTAAACTCAATAAAATGTGCTACCCTGCCCTCAGAGTGTGACAAAAAGTCATAGATAGGCTTTCAAAAGAGGGCTTGGAGTATTTCACAGGTGGCACTGTCTTCATGGATAGTTTGGGGGTTCATTGTCATCTTCTCTTTGCACGCTGAGGAAACCCTGGTTTCTCTGGGGTAACTTGTACCATGCACTTGTGTCTGCAAACTGAACCCTAGTCTGCAGAGAGAAGGAATCAGACTGGAAAAAGCCCAGGAAATATTTACCATGGTCAAAAGTCATGTCCAAGCCCCTCATTTGAGCAGCCCTCCATATGGCACTCGTGTATGCATGAGGTTACAGGTAAAATGTCAGGGATCACGGTACCCTGGGTATTTTACTCCATATTCAGAGCCATTTTGGATACCTCTGCATGCTGCTGTACCCAGCTGCATCCTTAGACACTGCCTCTGCATGTACACCACCCTTCTGTCTAGGAGGCAGTCACACCAACTCTGACATCTGTCTTTTTAGCAAAGTAAAAGCTTTTGGATGAAAGACTCAGCATGCCTGATTGCTTTGCTGTTTGTTCAAGGAAAAGGTGAGCTTCAGGGTAAAAGTGCCCAAAGTGCTTGTCTCTGCCAAGACATTCTCGTTTAAGATTAACAATATAGCAATCTGATTTTAATATTTCTATGGGGTAATAAAAGCCGCCCACCACTCCATTTCTGCTTCACAAAGCTAATATGACTCAGATAATTAACTCAAAGACAAATGATTATCAAGCTACAGGACATTCACCAGTGGAGTCATTAAACCATTTAAACACAGAACCACTGCTCTATTGACTGACAATCTTTATGTGATTAGCTGAATTCATTTCATGATCTTTTCAGCCAGAAGCACAAAATATAACTGCAGTTTCCCAGTTTTCCTCTTCTGAATTGCTACATTAGCTGCCTCTGAAGTTTGAATCACAAAGATTTGTGAAGCTTCTGCTGTTACCTATTAAAGTGATTTATGGTTCATACTATTTCAGGTGGCATACCTGCAAGCAGAGACAGAAGTGGCACTTCTGCTCTAAAGCTGCTTTTAAGTTCTTTAAAGCATTGCTGAAAAACAGAGGGGAGAAAAAAAAGACTTTTCAAGTAGAGTGACTATCAGGAAAGTTTGTTTACTACAAACCACAGCTACGATCAGAACTGCAACATGACATTTTGGCATACCAAACCCCTACATTTAAAGCTTTCTCCTACCACCCCATTGCAGCACCATAAATCCCTTACAGTGCATCAGAAATTCTCCTGTCACCATGTTGCAGTGTGTTGAAATCCAGAGCAATCCCCACACATTCCCTGATGGCAGGGTTCTCCTTTCCATCTAATTCTCCAGCTCTACTTGCTTACAGACAAGGGACAGGAGGAAATGTGGGGGATTAGTGGGGGACAGGCAGGGCTGGCTGCAGGTGCCCTCTGCCAAGACTGTGCAGGCAAAGAGGGCATTGAGGAATCACCTTCTGCTGAAGGTCCTTTCCCCAGGGCTCTCGCAATTGTTTTGCTACCAAGAATTATGTAATCTGAACCCTGCAGGCAGATCAAAATAAAGTGGAGAAATATCATATTGATCTGATTCAGTATACTTATCAGTGATTTGAAAATATAAAGGAAATCACTTCTGCTAAGCTATGCAGATGTTGAACAGATAAATGCAGATGAGGGCTGAGTGTTCCCAAAGCAGGACAAGGGCATTGAGTAAATTAGTCCTATACAAAAAGTGTGTGAGTACAATCAAGCACCAAGCTATGCATCAAGGGGAAAACAATGTCCCCTCTGTCTAGAGAAAGCAGTGCTGTGGTTGCAAAGCCCAAGACTAGAAAGGGGATAGACACAATAATAATGAACAACAAAGCATGAGCTCCCCGTGTTATCAGGGGCTCAAAGGAGACCAGGGAAAAGAAACAAGGGGTCATTCAATGCCCTTCCACACACAATGGGAAGGACAGACATAAAAATCACACCTTTTTCAAAAAGCTTTTACAGATTTTGGAGGGAATTACCATGAGGAAGAAATATTGGATTCTTTATCTTTGATGTTTTCGTATCAAAGTTGAGGAGCTCCTCTTTTATAAGTGCAGTTCAGCAAGCCTTCACCAGTTTATGGTATTTGAAAAGCAGAGTTATATTCTGCATGGCTTTTTCTCATCCCTTCTAGCAATAGTTAGCCATAATGGGTAATGGAAGGAAAAAAAAGTAAAATGGTTGTCCAGCTTCAAATGTGATTTTTGCATCCTTGGTTTTGGATAGAAAGAAACTGAAAGCATCAATTGTTGATTCAGAACCAAAATGAGTCGAGTGCCCCAGTATTTTCTAGGACATGTTGAACTGGGACAGGGAAACCAGTGGATGGGTAAAGTCTGGGTAAAGCAAACTCCTAATCTCATCCCAGCAGGACACGGAGAAAACAGAGCATCTTAACAGAAGGGATGAGCAGGACCATGGTTGGGTAGGAGGAAGAAACTCACAGGATTATGGAGGAGATTTTCTGCTCCTATAGTAGCCAATGGAAATTCTGGCGTTGAAATCCAAAGGAACATACAAATATTGCTTAGTTTATCTGGGAGAAAATCAGAATCTGGACAACATAGTGATACTATTTATGCGCTGTTGGGATAGTTACCTTATGAGAACAGGAATAAGATATAAAAAAGAGGGATAAAGAACAGACTATGAAACCAGGCACCTGAATAAATGATGCCCTTCTTAACCCTAAATCAGTGTTAAGGATTCTTATTCAGTTTTCAGAGATTTGGTGACACTCCTGTCTATTTTGTCACATGACCAAGGAACAGAGAGAACTGGACTCAATGAGAAAGGCAACTACACTTGTAAGTAATCACTACAAATGCATTATCATAATTAGCATATCAGTATTTGGAATTCATCACTTCCCTCTAACACTTAATCAGTTTAAATCTTTCTAAACTCTTCAATGCTTGACTGAAATGAGCAGCACCTGCAGTTACTGTAGCTCTGGGTGGATTTCAGATTAAAAATATCATGATTGCTATCTTTGGAAGTAAAAAATTGCACAGAAAAGTGGCGAAATACCACTCCCTGCAACATTCATCTGTAAATGAATGCCCTGTCATATATTGCTTTTGAGTCTGTCTCCTTTTTCCTCTTCAGATAAACCCAGCCAAGATCACAGTACTGGTAAAATGGGATGCTATGGGAGATAGTTTCTAACCCCTTTGAGGAGGTCAGTTCCTCCTTTTCCTCTTCTAGCAACGGTTCTGGCTTGATTTAAATCTTTGCATATGGTACTTTTGCAAGTAGGAAAAGAGTGATTTTACATTTTCACATTGCCGCACAGTGATATTACCAATTGCAATTTTAATCTGCAATGTGGACTGCTTATGGCTCTATAGCTGAGTCACTGTGACTGCTTGGATCTGCTTTTGTGATTCTGAGAAGGATTTATTTAAAAAAAACCCCAGGAGTGTAGGGAGAGAGGAAAGGACTAAAGAGGCTCATTGGCGCTTGGCAAACACCTGAGTCTTTTTCTCTTGAATGGAGGATTAGTGGGCATTAATCCTTCCTGAAGGCAGTGTATTCAGCTGATTCCCATGGGGAGCATGGTCCAGTGTGACTATTGAGATGTTCTGCCTCAGAAAAACCTGACAACTGGCCTTGGCTAAGTGCCAGGATGCCCACAGCCGAGCAGCAATTGGCCAGGCTTCCCCTTGAGAGAACCCTGCACCTAGACCAGCAAGGAAAAAATTGTTCACTCCATAGCTCCAGCAAATATTGAGGGTCCAGCGTGCTTGAGTTTTCCTCAAGTGAGTTATCCTCAAAAGACAGTCTCTCTTTGGAAGGATATGTGTATCTGCCAGCATCTCATGTGTGGGAGTGCAACCACAGGGCCTACTAGCACAAGGAAGGCTGGTAAGAGTCTTCACAAGAATTAACCTATCCTCATGTTTCATTCCAGTTTCATCTCAGTTCTTTAAAGTCTGAAATTGGAATTGCACAAACCAATGGCAAAGCTGTAGTGTCAACAAAAATACAGAATTAAGCATGTTTTTGTTTTTTCTAATTGGAATAGGGAAGCAATATTGCGAATGTTCAGGTGGTTTTTTTAATAACCTGTGTTCAACTGCATCCAGGTTTAGTTTAAATATATTGCTCCCTCTTCACCTGCAAGCTCAGATGATGGTATTTTTTGTTCAATAAGACAGATGTGAAAATAATTCATTACCTGATGTAATACTGGAAGCTGAGAAAATGCATTTATGAATGCTTTAGGGAATTTGTTTGCATGCACTCATTCATTGTCTGTGTTACCCAGACTGAATGTTTTTTTTTTCCTAGACAAGACATTTGGAGACATTTTGAAGGTTAATTTAGCATTTCTCAAATGTCACCTAAACTCTGAACGATAAAATTGATCTAATTTCTTTTCCACCCTCCACCACAACAAACTCTTAGCAGCTTATTCACTTACAAATTCTCTGGGCCATAGTCTCTGCAAACATCTAGATTTGAGATGAACTCTTGGTTGTGTTGGAATAAATTCCATTTCCTTGTTTTCCTTTGCTTTCTTCATCTTCCTTATTTCCATAGAAGACAACAACAGGGCAGACAGTTCTACCTACATCTCCATTCACTTGCAGACAAGGGTGCTGAGAAAGAAGGGACAGGCATCCTGTAACAGCATTTAGGCTGACAGCTTCTAGGACTTTTGGGCAGCTACTTTCCATGGGGTTAGAAGCCAATGGGTTTTTTCACAGCTGTTGAAGCCAGTCTGAATCTAAGGTGTCATGTCCATCAGGCTGTCAGAAAGAAAACTTTATTCTTGTTAGGGTTGTTTTTAGCCAGATAATTTCTGAGAACCACTAGCATGCTGGGAGGTGGTAGGGACATGCTTGTGGAGGACAGAGGGAGGTCAAACTGCAGCAGCCCTGAGAGACCAAATCTGCACCAGGATCACTGAAAGGGTGCAATATCCATGTGCAAATTGCCTGCACACTGTCAAGCCTGATGAGACACCTTTAACTGACAGAAAACTGGAGGTACAAGTAGCAAACTCTTCACACTACACAAATTCCTGCCTCCCTCCCACACAGGGCTGTCCTGCCAAGATCTCAAGCCTATAGACACACCAAATGAACAAAGATATGGGTGCTCCAGGTAAGACCTGTCTCTGGCTAACCTGCATGTTGACATTTTTATATTATTTGAAAGTAGACATAAATATCTAGGTTTGTTAGGCTGCAAGTTGAACTTTATCTGACCTCTATGGTTACGTTGTGTAATTCAAAGATGGATTAAAGTGAAATCTGGAGCTAACAGTCTGAACATTAATAAGGGTGAGAACAGACAAAGCTAACAGCTTAGATATTACTTAAAAATTGGTAGCTAGTGTGGAGAGCTCCCAAGTCATGGAATATGAACTATAACAGACACATTATAACATTTACTTCAGATTCAGCTGGAATTCTCCCCAAATCTGACCTAAGGGAGTATGAAGACAACAACATTGCAACTATTTTGTAACAAAACAGTAAACCAATGAAGAGTGATAACACCCCAGACTCTAATTTGTCTGTTTGTTCATACTGTCACAGGAAGCATGGGGAGCTCAAATTGTAAGGGTATAATTGCCCAGGGATTTCTTTGGGGTCCCTCTTTTGAGGCACCTGCCTTGAGCTGCCAGAGATTGTCATCGATCTGTGCCAAAGAAGTATTGAGTAGAGATGAGAGCCTGGTGACAAAATTTCTCTAACACTGCAAGACAAAGGCAGAATCAGGTGCCAGTGCCACTTCACACTTCCCCAAAGAGAGCCTCTCACTTTGCACAGGGTGCATCTGTGACCAGACCAGTGCACAAGACACCAGCTGGTGGGTGTATTGCTCTGACCTAACCAGAACTTCCCACCACAACTCCTGAAGAATGAATTCACTGCTGACAAACCCTCACTGAGGATGGGGAGGTTTGGTCCAAAGACTTGTGAAACTGCTGATCCCCACAATTCAGCTATTTCTATGCTTGCCATAATAGATCTTCAGTAGTCCAACAACAGCAGGTCATCACCATTGCAAGAAAAGAGTCAGACTTACCAGGTTACACAGTGACCTTGAGCTGACTTCTTCATCAGTACAGAGAGTGGGGGGAAAGACAGAATGAAGTTGCCTTCCCAGCATGTTGTCAGCATCCATCCAAAGGTGTACTCCAGAAAGCTTGCCTGAAACAGATGAGGGTCAAACTCCAAGTTTCAGTTATTTACACATTCATTAGAAAAACTCAATTCCCACAACTTTCCCCATGGCAAATTCCCAAACAATATTTATTTTGCTGCTGAACGTGACTTTGTTTTATTTGGAAATATCGGCCACAATGAGCAAGCTCTGAAATACCAGAGTGAAACAATAGCAGGAGGAAGGGAAGGAAGGCATTCAAAGTTACCAGAAGGAAAACTGCAATTTTCCAATCAGCTCACGAACGAGGGTTCACTGACACTCTGACAACTAGAGCTTCAATCAGCCTGCAAAGTCTATTTAATCTAATTTGCTGATGAGATCAGGCCAAGCCTTCCTATTTGTTCTGTTCCTTGATCTAGCGCTAACTGCACATATTGCTGAAGCTTGTGCCATCCACCCCTGCACCCTTGGGACACTCAAGATCAAGTGTGCTTATGTTGCCTCCTACCCTTTGGTGATAGCACAGAAAAATCCTTTTTTTAGAAGTCAGCGCTAGTTTGAGAAGACCAAATGTATTACCAAAAGTGCAATAGTGATAAAACAACCTTACCAGGGTGCAACTTCAGAGAGAAGGAGGCTGATATTGTCTCTGTATCTATAATTACATAAGAGGCAAGTGAAGCAGCAACATAATTATTTAACCCACACTGTAACTGTGTCTTGGAATTGCACAAAATTGACAGAGAAAACAACAAGTAAAGGGTCACAGCAACACATGCAGTTTCCAGGTGAGGTACAGTCAGTTGCTCTGTAAAAGACTAACAAGACAGGCCAAGAAAGAGATTTGCAATGGGGAGGTCAGATTTAGACCTGTGCCACAACCACTCAGCTATTCCCCTCCTGGATGGGAAACTCTGAATTTGCATTTGGCAGCTGTTGAAGTCCAGGAAAGCTGGGAAACTTTTCCTGTTGCTCAGGGGTGTCTGGGACCCCCCTAACATCCCAGGGGGACACAGTCTTTGATCTGTGCCCCTGGAAAAAACTCTCAACACTTTTGGATGAACTGCAAGCATCAAGAATGTGAGACAGATTGTAGTTAGTTTATCACAGGGTGAAAAATCATAGTTTTGGGTTTTGTAGTGTAGAGGTGAATGGGGACAAACATGGAGGATTCAGGGTGGTGGCCTTGGGTCTTCTGCTCCTTCTCCTCCATTTCTGCTGTGGTGGTGGCATTGAGTGATTGGTAGGATAGATTTGAGGTAGAAGAAACCTGTTAACTAGGATTAATAGTTATTGGTACACTGTTGAAAATATCTTACTTTGGAACTGTTAATTGGGTAAAAAGTTTTTAAAACAGTCTGTACTCGAGGTCTTCTGACGATTTTGCAGCATGATTCTGATTGTGCTAAACTCAGGCAGGAGCGGCACACAGAAATTGAGATAAGAACTTAATAAACAACATGAAGAACAGAAGCTTCACTTGTGACTCCTTTCCTTTCTGGTATGGAGCCTTGAAAATGAAGAAAAAACAGCCCAGCCATGGGCGGCAGGCTTTTTCAGGCAGCTCAAAACTCCCACAACCCTTGTTTAACCCAGCACAACTGACAGCAATGTGGTTTATCCCCTGTTCACCTGCTCTCCTCATCTGCCAGGAGAGGAGGGAGAGGAGGAAGGATCATGAGCACATTTCCAAGAGGACAGCGTTGCTCCTTGATGGCTGCATTTTTCAGACTGAGCCACACACTGCCCTTCCATACACTGGATCAATGTAGCATCAGCAGAACTCTAATTCAGAGGGGTGGTTAAAAGTGCAACTCTATCCCACCAATTACCCTTTCTGCAAAAGGTCATGCTACCATCTCTCCAAGCTCATCCTCCTGCATTCCCTGGGATATTTGCTTCAGGAGGAAAAGCTTTAAGAGCAGGGACACACTTTGACATGGTGGCATGAAATTAACTGAGTTGTCTATAACACCACTGACACCGAAAACACGATTAGGTGTGTGTTTGTTGAACAATTTTTGTTGAAGGCTGAGCACAAAAATGCAAGTTCAGTCCATCAGTTCCAGGTACCAGACACTGAGTTGCCTGTACTGGGGGTGTACCTATTTCTCCTGCACCCTTCCTGCCCTCCATCCACAACACACTCTATGCCCATGGCAAAACATCTCCCAGAAAGTGAGGAAACCCCTAATCTGAGACCAGAAGCACAAAAGCAAGAGCAAGGACACTTCAGGCAGCCTACTGAGAGGCTCCATGCAGGGCTAAAGGAAAATGGTGCCAACCACACATCTATAGAAAATCCTATCAGCCTCCTCTGCCAGCTACAGAAGCTATTTTTGCTTTGCCATGTGGACTGCATTTGCACAGAATGCTCAGAATTTCCCCCTCAGGTTTCTTTGGGACAGGATGGACTTTCCTAGAGGTTTGTTGAGCTCACACAGTCGCTGGTTTTAATGCAAAGCATCCAGAAAGGATCACTGTCCAGATTGATGCTTGTTCTTAATCCACAGAACAAGAGGGTCAGTTCCACCACAGCTCAGCTTCTTCAGCTGGAATTGAGTCCAGAGAAACATGAGCAGAAGCATGGCTGTAAGAAGCAGATATCTTTACTGAACTTTAAAGATTAGATACCTTTCTGAAGCAATTTTTGACCTTCTAAAAATGTCATTTTTATTCATTCAAGCAATTTGCAACATGAAAGTTTAAATATTATTCAGGGGAATCCTTTGTCCTTTTCAAAATGCCGTTATATTCATCAAGACACACATATTTGTTATTTATATGCCTCTTTTTAATTCTATTTTACTGTAGTACTGAAAGCGAAGTTCATGACCTTTAACTACACTTTGAAACCCTCTTTATTTGCATTGCCTCAAGAATTCACACCACACTGAGCTTGCTGCAGGGCTCCAACGCTGTTTCTTTACCTTCTTTGAAATATACTTGTCTGGAGGTAGGATTCAGGGCTGTGCTTCCCAGCAATGTCCCAGCTTGCAATTCAGACAAGAGCCCCACGCTCCTGCAATGCTGCCAGCTGCTCTCTGGGCTGCAGGAGGTGAGGGCCCCTTAGCGATGCCTGGGCGTCTCTCTGCTCACCCTCACACTGGTAGAGCAATAATTCAGATCTCTGCTCTGCTTCACACTGGCAGAGCAGTGTTAGGGATGCAAATATTGCTGTACAGACGCACAAAAGGTGGCTTTTCATCTGACCGGGCAGGATACCAACACCACCACAACTCAGAGGCGTATCTTCCTACACACTCAGGGCCAGCGCTGCTGCAGCTACTTTGCCTTTGTCATTTGGGCTATTGAGATGAAAGCTTTGTGCCTCTGTTTTTATGCCAGCTACAATCTTTAAATCCCTGCCTGCAGAGTTGATATGCTCCCAGCCCTTTACCCGCCCCGTCCTTATTTGTACACAGGCAGCAACAACACATCAAGAAGCATCAGCGCTGCAAGTTTCAGGCTCACTCCTCGTCCCCTGCTGTAAGCCACCACTTGAAAAAAGAGAGCATTTAAATTTGCCTAAATCCAAAGGAAAATGACTGTTTCCAGAATGGCAAAACTCCATTATTTTTGCATTTCCATTTAAAGTGGGAATTCTCTTCTGGGTTATGTATTAGCATCTCATCTAGTTAAACAGCTTACAAAGGATAAAATATTGACATAGGATCTTTTACACCGAAATGAGCTATGTTTCTGCAGTTACCTGAGCAAAAACATATGGAGAATATGAAAAGGCAAGAAAAGCAATTTTCTAGAGCTCAGACATACTGAATTTATACAGATAACAGCATATGAAACATTGAACTGAAAGCAAACCCCAGCCTCTTTGGACCTTAGATTGAAGTTGATGATACCCATTCACTCATTTCAGTGTTTCCAAATTCCTTTTTGCCACTAAGCTTCATTCTCAATCAATTAGCAGATGCTACACTGTGCTGCCAGGTAACAAACTGATCTCAGTTAGCAAATAAACACTCCTTCAACCAGAAAATGGTAACTCAGGTCTTCTAGGTGCCAGATAGCCTAGATGTGCAAGTTTCCAGAAAGTCATTCAGGCCTCTGCATGATAGGAGGGCACTGGATCTGTCCCACTCCATATGGGCTGCTGCTGGGTACTGAGTCATGTTCAACACAGCAGTCATTATTTTTTCAGCACTTCAGTGTCTGGGACAACAACTGCTAAAATCTTACAGCTCTGTGCTAGGGAGGTTCATATTGGATACTAGGAAAAAATTCTCCACCAAAAGCACTAGAATAGACTGCCCATGTGGTTGAGTCACCATCCCCAGAGATATTTAAAAAAGGTGTAGATGTGATGCTTAAGGACATACATGCTTTAGACTAGGTGGACTTGGCAGTGCTAGATTAGAGGTTGGACGCAATGATATTAAGTTTCTTTTTCAACCTAAGAACAATTTTATGATTCTACAACACTTTTGCCCCAGGACAGACACAGCTAACTGTTCAGTCTGTACACAGTACCCATCCTTTTGGGTGATACAGGTGGCACCTAGCTACAGCATTGTAAGGCCTGCTTGCTTTGTTCAACACAGCCATGTAACAGAACCAAGAGAATTATTCCCATACTTCCCAGCAGTTATCTCCTGACTTCTCTCCAAATCTCTGGCTATTTGAACTGAAGACCAGAAATTTGCTCCTCTGATATTTGGCACAGTTCAATCACTTTACATTTTGTCCCAGATTTTCATACCTATGTCAGTGTTAGCTGTTGACAACACATGAGATGGCATAATGTTATTCTCCCACTTTTTAGCCATTTCTGCAGTCTGAGGCCTTCCTTTACATATCACACAGCTGTTTTCTTCTCTTTATATCTGAGGAAGAGTTGGGGGGATGCTAAACAAAAATAACAAAACCTTTACCTTGGACAGGGTATCTCAGACACAGATACAGCTCCACCCTACAATTAAAGCTCATGCCCTCCACCTGTGCATGCACACTCAGGCTGGTGACTGCTCAGGTGATGACCTGCTATGTACCTTATTTATCATGCACCTCTCTGTCTCCTCTTAACCAAAACAATCTGAATATAAGCTTGAACAATTGTCATGAAACACCCAACCTTTTATAAATCATGAGGAAAAAACTATGTGCAGCTTTAATATGGAGTTTTTCTCCTCGCAACAGGGGAGCTCTCAAGCACAGTTGGTGAGGCATTCAGCTGTGATCAGTTCTCTACCCAGGACACATTCACAACCTCACAATGCTTATCTTAACAGATACTCACCTTCGACATCAAAACCAGTCCCCACTTTTCACAATTTTAGGCTTTAGGATGTGACATTGTAACATTCAGCAAGTTTCATAGAGAGCTTGCTAAAGGTTTTCCAGAATTCATGTTTCCTTCACCTTCATCTCTCAGCTGTTAGCTGCACGTGTCTACACATAATTTGCACAAGCAATTTTTTAATTCCAGCAACAGTAAGTATTACCTTGACCTGTTCCTATATCCTGTTCCCCATAAAGCTGCAGGAAAGCCTCAGCTAACCAAAGGAGAGGGTGGTGGAGGTGCAGAGCCAGCAGACGATGCTTTCTGGCAGCAACAGCAGTATATGGAGCTGCTGACATTGGCTTTGTACTCAGAAAGCAGGCAGCCTTTTGAACTGCCAAAGCTTTCCAAAACAATTGTCTGATAAAATGTACTCTGAGGAAAAAGCACTGTGAGGGTACCCTGGATGAAAACTCTGATCCAGCATTGTGCCTAACAGAGATCCACTATTCAGATGCCCTCGGATCACACAGCACATGTGTGTACGCCTAGACACTGAAAAACTCACAAATGTGTCAAAATTAATCCCTTCAAAACTAGTACAAGCTAAAATTAATGTTGTGTGTGACAGTTAATTTATTCATTATTTCTACATGTTATTGAACAGAATTACTACCACAAAGTATATTTGATTTATTTAGCACATGAAATAGGCTGCCCTGATTAATTCTATTTCATTAGTTTACCTTATCCCAAATGTTCAGAGCACAGCCACATACTTTCTTTACTCTATGCTTTTCAGATATGCTGCCTTAGACTTCTATTTCTTACCCATTATCACACTGCAAGTTTGCATTAGACACATCAGTGAAATTAAGTCCCCAACACCTTGTGAGGAAGCCCCTCCTTCCATCCCTGTGGACACAGAAGAGGAGTCTTGCATTACCTGACCTAAACTGATACTTTCCAGTCAAATTTCCTAGTGGCTTCATGGACAGCTGCAAGTGTGCAGCTATTTACAGCAGATTCCACCTGCATCGGTGAAGGGGCCTGAACTGGGAAGGCCTTGTTCACCCTTTAGTTTGGTTGACTTAGTTAAACTATAAGCACATAATAAAGGGGATATGACTCAACCACACCTTAGGAAATAACCCACTACATCAGAGAAGCACACATTGATGTCTCCTCCTGAGCTGTGGGATTCTGCAGGTCAAATGCAGACACAAGCACACACTCCACATCCTTGCTGTCCCCAGCCCAGTCCCCTTGAACCTGTGCACCTCACAAAATCCACAGAAATGCTTCAGCTCCACAGCTTGCTTTCCAAGCCTGCCCTGGTACTTTTGCCTGCAAGCCTACAGGACCTTGGGCTGGACCTACCTGCAGCCTCCTCTAGCTTTTTGTTGTGCCATCAGAAGCAGGACTGCAGTCCCTGCAGGCCAGAGAGTGATTTGTTAAAGTATCCACAGCTCTTCAAATAACATTCAGACAGTCTCCTTTACTTGGTCTTCCCTGCAGCAGGTGCTGGTCCCACCTGAGCTGACTCAGGAAGGGCTGGGAGTGCTCTGCAAGGGTGGCAGCTGAAGCCGCCACCTCCGAGCCCTTGAGCTGAGGGGGTGCCACGAAAGGGTCAGGGAGATGCACACTCTCCTTGAGCACAACCTGCAGATATAAGGCAGGAGAGGAGCTTTTCTGTCTGGAGTATGAGGATGGAAATAATATCTCAAAATCAGGCTCATGCAACCAATGTCTTATCTTGATCCTTCCAATGACCAGAGAAAGGTGTCTCTCTCTGTTTCCTGTGTGCTGTGCTGTGGAAAAAAGCTCTGAAATACAAGCACTTCCCAAGGGGAAAAAACTAATTAGGAGCCCTATGAACAGTAAAGCCTGCTCTCCTTAGCTTCTCCTCCTTTACCATAATAACTGCCTTTTCCTACATCCTCACTGCACCTGCACTGAGAAAAGAGTGTTGTGCTTGGGGCAGAGGTACTCAGGCAGCTGGGTTCTGCTGCTTTTGCAGTGTGGGAGGTTATGTTGATCTCTCTTGCCTTCCTCCTCTGTACCAGTTTCACCTAAACCTGTAAGAAATTGTCTATTAGAGCTCTACTTCCCCATCAAATTTCATTTAACTTAGGTAGGAGCTCAAAAGTCTTTTGGTGGGCCTGACAGAGCAGGGCTCTTCTTAAGGTCCAGCATCCCAGGCTCCTATGAGATTAGTTTGACCCAGCCACTGAAAAAAGCTGGTTGACCATCCATGTATTCCTCCACAATGCCTTTTCTCCTTGGTTGTTTGAAGGTTCCTGTAGCTGTGTGATGAATGAGACACCAAACTCATCTAATATAAAAAAATTAATTTATTTTCCCAGATGAGTTTCATCTGGACCAATTCCTGATCTGGTTTATGGAACTGACTGCATGAAATTTCATGCTGGCATGTGAGCTGGCTGGGGGACAATGAATTCATCAGTGGCACTCATGTTTATGCTGTCACCTATGTGGAAATACAGCTTTAGCCAGACTAAATCTTTCCACCATTTTAATATCACTTACCTTAGAAAGGCTCTAGAAGATTGTATTTAACATTCTCATACCTGTATTTTGCATTAGTCATTCTCTCAAAGTTAAATCATCTTTTCATTTCTTCAAATGTTCATCCTTCATTTTATTTTTAGTTCAATTTTTTATATAGTCAATGAAAAAGAATAATTTGTTGATGTTTTTCTCTAATTGAATGTGATTGATGTGTCTCCCTTCTGCCTTTCAATCTTTCTCAATCACAGAATAGTTCTGGGAGGTGGTATTACAGCTTGTACAAATTGTGGGTTTAGACTTCAGTAATCCTGAGGAAGCAGAAAATCTCTACCTCGGGGAAAGTTTAGTTTATCCTCCTCTAAACCCTTCCAAAATCAAACACACATGCTAGTAAATGAGTAGTGAAGTTTCATCTGGTGATGAGACTGAATCCAACCGCTCATGAAGCAAAGCCTGAGTAAATGGGATCCTGGACTAAAACCAAGGGCAGGCTTCCTAAAGTTGCTGGAGTAGCATTTGAATGACATCTCACCTGGCAGTGACACCTGCTACAGATGAAACCTGACTGAACTCTGGCATGCCAGCTGTGCAGGTCAGCACGCTCCGTGGTGACAGCCCACGGGGAAGAATGTGACCCTCCCAGCTCGGAATGTGTCTCCTGCACGGACCTTGCTGGTCACTTGCTGCTACCCGTCTTGTTCTCACAGCTGTGATTTAGGCAGTCACAAAGGAGTCAGTGAAACTCAGGGTCTGCTTCCAAAGGTACAAGTAACGTCCAGAAAGATTCCCTGCAATGGATTTCTGACCTCTGACTGCGCAGAAACAATAGACACAGAGAACTCAATAAGCTGAGCCAGTTAGAGCTTTTGACTCCTTCCCTTTTTACCTTGAGATTGCCTCTCTGTTCATATACTCTCCACTATCAGCTCACAGGGCAACAGAGAAAGGCGACCCACAGTCACGCAATCACCTTACATAAGAAAGTACCAAGAGCTATCAGGAGACCAGAAACTGATGAAATGTGTGTCTGTGCCATTCACCCACAATTCTGTATCTGAATTGTGTGCTTCTTTCATCCTTCGCTCTTAACAAGTGTAATCTGACCCACCACAAGAGATCAGTGTGGTCTGGAACATTGTCAGAGAATATCTTCTGACATTTTGGCCACTTTATCAGAGGAAATTGCCCTGATTTATGAAATGTACAGTAAAATTTTCATGTATATTTTCTGTAATTTTCTGTCACAAATTTGCAGAAGAAAGTTCCATAAGGAACTGTAGGCATTTACAGAGTGGTAGCAACATCAAAAGATTCATTGCTGTTGTTATATGTGGAATTTAAATAGGAGAGCACAGAACTGGTAACTTTCCATCATAGTTGCCTGCTCTGCACAGACAGCTTTTAAATCCCTTTAGTCACAGAGTGGACTATTACTTTTAACACAAAGGCATTGGATGAAGCAGAGTGGTAATAAAGGGATGAAAAAAAGTGGGGGAGGAAGGGTGAAGCACAGTGTGAGGCAATAGTGAAGAGAGGTTCTGTGCCTTACCTCACTGACAGGAAAGGTGACAGCAACCACATGCTAAGAGGGTTTACATGATTTGAAACAATTCAGGAAACACACCTGTAGAAAGACAAACCAAGCAATCAAGCTGGTAAACAATAGTGCTATGAAGTGACATCACCAACCACAAACCACTCCAGTTGTGTGGTTTCAAACATACTGGACACATCCTCTTCTGTTTCAAAAACTCTGAGAGCAGGAGTGGGCATTGCACAGATCACACGTTCATTAAGTGCCGCCCTCCACGAAAGCTTTCCAGCTGAACTGCTTAGCACAGCAGAGCAACATCCTCCTGTTGCTTCTTCAGTGACTCGTCTTAATGTGCTTTAAGTCTCGGAAACAGAACAAAAAAAAGGAATTTTCCATTTTGAGAATGGAAGGACTGCACAATTCTTCATGTGGCAGCAAAAAACAACAAACTCTAGTCCTACATCCAAAGCAAAAGGGCAACTCGAAGCAGTGCTCACTGAGGATCAGGAGATCTTTTCAATATAAAAATTTATTTCTTTCTTGAAATGTTTTCAAGATTTATTATTTTTACTAATTTATTTTTATTACTGTTTATAACTACTATTATACACATAGCCTGGAGTAAGCTACTTGTAGGATATCAGTTGCTCTCCCTTCAACGTGGAGTGAAAGTTTAGTTTAAGTAGCCAATTCTGAGTGACTGACTTGACCAATACTTTTTTTCTGGAAGCTGGACCAGGACTGCACACCCTAGAATGAAGGCACACAAAATGATTCTCAAGTTTTGAAAAGCCATTCCTTCACCTGTTTTGTACTAAAGTTTGTTCATTATGTTCCCAGTGATTAAGAATCCCAACAATCCCTCATTTTGTCCAGAGTGCCTCCTCTGCATATCGACTCGTACATTAGTCAGAGCAGGCTGTACTCCTTTCAAAGGACTGCACCATTACACAGTTAATAACATTTGTCCAAAGTACTCTTAAGATGAAATCAAAGTCCTTGGGAAACTTGGTCAAAGCACCAGCCACTATGACCTAAAAAAGATGTCATGCAGATTCCCAGCAGCTTGAAGTAATTCTTCAGCAAAGCCCAAGTCTGGATTTGTTGCTTAGGGTAGTAGCAACATAGTTCTCCCTCAGAACAAATCCATTTCCAACTAAACCAGTGGTTCAAGACCACAGAGAAGACCACACGCTCCGATCACTGGCATAAGCCAAGCATTTTGACAAGATTGCTAAAATCAGGTTACTTTTGGAAGATACAAACATCTTCTCAGTTTCAGCTATACAATTTTTCTCAAGTCTATTCTGTTCAGTTTTATCCCATTTCCCAGCACCAAAGTAAACAGAATAAAAATGAAATAGAACACAGGAAAAAGAAAAAAACAACCAGAAAGACATTCCAAATAAAGTCTGGCTTTATTGAAATCATGTTTCCCTTTGACAGCCCGGCTGCCCCTTGACCTTGCAAATATTTATGCCTTTCAATTTATTTCAATTGGAACTTTATTGCTTCACTACTTCCTTATGTGTAAGGACAACCTTAGAAAATTAGCCATCAGTGCTGACAGGTTTCTTTCTAAATTCGAATATGAATTCAGTTGCACATTGAGGGTTCAAAGGAAGGCAATAAGACAATACATATCACAAGCTCCTAATTCAACAGCTTTTTTACAGTATCTTTTTATTTCAGGCAAAACCTAATGGATGAAATAAACCTGCAGTTCTTCAAGTAAATAGCCAAGACCTCATTAGTTTAAAAATTAACTACAGCTTCTGTAAGCACCACTTGTTAAGTAATATTTCATTGGTTTTAAGCATTGAAGGTAATAAACTCTAAAATTAAAGTTCTGAATAAAGAAGTTGTGGAATACTGCTTTTGATCGTCTTGTTACCATTTATTCCTTCTCAAAATAATTATTCCTTTTATTTTTCAAGGTCAGGCTGGATGGGCCTTTGAGCACTCTGGACTAGTGGGAGGTATCCCTGCTCATGGCAGGGGCTTGGAACTAGATGACCTTTAAGGACCCTTCCAACCCAAACCATTCTACGATTAAATTATGTAGTAACACAAAAATAGCCCCAGCAAGGATCCAGAAGAAAGAAAATTAAGGTCAAGGAAAACATCTACACCTAGTGCTTTTATACAACTTGTGTTTTGAGTAGAATGGCCTTTGAAATACTCCAGGAATGTAAAAACTTCTACTCAATGCCTTTACTAAGCTTGATTCTAACTTTAGCTTTTTCAAAATTTTTTTAATAAGCAGTGGAAGATAAACTTCTTCAACTATAGATGCATTACATTTTATCATTCCAAATAAAAGAAAAGCAACACAGCAATTCAAACACCATCATAAACCTAATTCAGGAAAAAAATAGCAGGTATCCTACTCTGGGCTATTTTCAGGCTTTGTTACCTTGCTTTAGCCAAGAAAAAAACCAAAGTAGGACTTTCAGAAATAGTTAAACTATAAAAGCCAATACTTCAGAAGAAGCTAGGATTTATTTGCAGAGCTCAGGCAGAGATACCTACAGCAAAACACTAACTGCCAGCAAATAATGTTTGCTAACAGCATCCCGAGACACTCTAGGGACTTGTAGTCAGAAAGGGTGAGCAAGTGGTTGCTCAGTAACATGAAGATGATACTGTTCAGGTGCTCGAACACAGAAATTATTTGTAATGGAAGTAAGAATTTGGTGCACTGGCTTTGAAAATAAGCTTGGTCAAGGCTAAAGAATGATGTGTTTCCTTTCAGGCTAACACTTAAAAATAGAGAGGTTTTCCTTTTGCAGGCTCAGTATCACCTTTAAGTGCAATCCAGTCAGTGTTTTCATATCCTTCAGGCCAAAAAGTAGATCTCATCCTTCCCACCAAACAGGCAAAAAAAAAAAAATGCTGCTTGCGCTCAAGACTCAAACGTTAATAACCTTGACAGGGTGGAAGGCTGGCCACAGGGATCCTCCCTGAATCCTCAGCCAGATATGAAATCGATATTATTCATTCACTCTGTGTTTTCTATCCATATCTCATGATCTATTGGCAATAAGTGTTCTATACATGCTGTAACAGGACGTAATAAAGTTGTTGAACTACTACATGATGAACCCACTCAAACAACTGATGATTTCAGACCTAATATGAATTACATCAATAATGGAGAATTACAGCATGAGATCAGAGACAAGGCAGTTTGCTGAGGAGATTCTGCCTAACCCTGTAAATCCTCCTATTACTCTGTTCCAACCTAAAAGGTCAGCTAAAAGCTTTGCTACAACCAGTTCATCACAACGCTTGACTTTGATTCTGTACTGAAATAAAAGTGCTTATATTGTAGAGCCACAGCTGAGAATTTATTGTAGCACTGAGAAGTTTCACTACCCAAGCAAATTCTGCACAGCTGACCAGCTCTCATATTTAGAACTTCTGCACGCCATGCAGAAAAACAATGCTGACTTCTGAGTCCTGTGTTTATACTCTTACATATCTACTTTTGCTAAAGTTTTCTTCACTTGGAGCAAGTCCTGTGTTGTGGAAGTCCATGACATAATGAAAAAAATCCAAGAGATTGATTCAATTTCACTGTTTCAATTGAACTGCAAAAAAAAGGCAAAGGAGCATTTTTTTTAATGGTATATGAATAGAACAAAGTGCAAGGCAGTACTGAACAGGACTTAGCACCTTGATTTCACAAAGGTGCTTCATTTGGACTCCATTCTAAATATTAAGCTTGCATAATTATGGAAGTTTGATACCAAATTGTAATTGTGCCCATTCTACTGAAGAAACTTAATGCAAAGAGAGCAATATTTCAGATTCCAGCAGACAAATCTGTATGATTGTTATAGTTTAACCCAAGCCAGTAGCCAAGCCCCACATAGGCACTTGCTCACTCCTCTACCAGCAGGACTGGGGAGAGAATCAGGAGAGCAAAAGCCAGAAAATTTGTGGGTTGAGATACAGACGGTTTAACAGAGAAAGCAAAAGCTGCACACACAAGCAAAAACCAAGGAAAATATTTAGTGCTTCCAATGGGCAGGCAGGCATTCACCCGTCTCTAGGAGAGGGTCCCATTACACACAGCAGTGACTCGCGAATGCAAACACCATCACTCCAAGTATCCCTCCCTCCCTTCCTCCTCCTTCTCCCCACTTTGTTATACACTGAGCATGATGCCAGGTGGTCTGGAACGTCCCTTTGGTCCCAGTTGGGATTACCTGCCCCAGGTGTGTCTCCTCCCCACCTCCCATGCACTCCCAACTTCCCGGCCAGTGTGGCAGTATGCCTTGGCTCTGCCCAAACAGACCCCAGCCAAAACCAGCACAGCAATCCAATATTACTAAAATGTAATGGAAGTGGTCTTCAGGTATGGAAGTATTCTAGTCTAGTCTTGTGAAATTACTTCAAGGCCTGCATGTATTTAAAGCCAAACTTATTTACGTTACATATTTATTGATTAGGACCTTGCAAAGGGAAAAGAGAGCTAAGAAGCCTTAGTGTTTGCTGGTTGAGGTTGCAGTGATAAGCATAATGTTAACATGGTGCTCCTGTGTGTTAAATGTTGTGTCACTTAAAACAAAAATTCTTTCCTTTGACACTGAGAGCAAATTAAGATGACAAGACATTGATAACATAAAACACCTGATTCAAGAATTCACACATTTCTTCCTCACAATCATATATTGCATTTTTTACCTCATATTTTTTCATTACTAAATTTTATCACATTAATATCAAACAGATGACAATAATTATTTGGGTTTCAGAGCAGTTCAAAGAGAGGGACAGCATAATATCCCTGGAGCTGAAAATTTAGTGTCTGGCTATGTACTGAGGAACAGTCACCTCCTCAAATGATGAACATTTTTACCAAAGCACATCTTTGAACCTTAACTTTCAAATGTTTCTTCATTCCACCAGTCTTTTCACATATCCCTGCACTGATATTTTGAATAAAAAGGAAGCCAGAAAGAGGTGTGCGAGTTTGGCTTAATCATCTGCAGCCCTTCTGTGCAAAATTTTTAGTTGAAAGTTCAGCTTCAGTCATATCTGCTGTGGTAACTGTATTGAACTTCAGTTTAACAGACATAAAGAAGTGTAACACCTACCAGAAACATGAGAACAAATTTCCATCTTTCTCTTTTTTATTTAACCACATAAGTACATGTCAACAGTTGGCATAAACTTCATAAAAATACAGTACCTTTTTGTGCCGAAACACTAGTCACAATGTTTATATAAAGATTTTTTTTCCTGCTTCCTTGAATTCAATTAACATTTTAAAAAGTGACTTCCCAAAAGCCCTTTTTTTGTGAGTTTCCTCATAGAAATTTTTTCCAAAATCTATTCTGTAAAAGTTAAAAAGCTAATGCATTTTCAGCCATTCTCCCTCACCCTCTCAATAAAACAGATCTTAAAAAAATAAGACGTTTTAGAATACTGATCAGTCGTTATACTACTACTTTATCACAGGTTCCCATTTAATTGACACTGTTACAGGCGTGATGGATGGTGTCCCCACAACATCCAGTATCCCCAGATGCTATTAGGGCTAAAAAGGCCAGTCATACAACAGACTGATGTGAACAAAAAAACTGAGCTGAAACAAATCCAAACCATGAATGATACACGGCGAAACATCAGACCTTAGAAGCCTTATGCTGTGGAATCACAATTACTGTGATAGCTCCCAATGGCAATAAACATACAAAAATTCTACCAAGTCAGTTAAAACGACTAAAGGGTGTCCTTGCACTGGGTACCTCGGAAAGTGAGTTCTCTATTATCTAATTATAATACTGGTGTGACATCAAGATGACAGAGAAACAGCAGAATCAGTCTAAGAACGCTGGAGCAATTATACCCACACAACTGACTATACCCATTTCACAACTGGGATAAATTTCACTTTTCTTTAATGCTGCTGATGAAGTCCAGGCAGGATCTAATACATGGGGAAAGGAAAAAGGGCATTAAATTTTGAAAGTAATTTCTTATCAAGTTAGGCGCTGAAGGTCTAGTTAAGGCAGTGAAGGATTTATTTTAGTATCTTTCTAAGGCTATGACAGATTTTTCCTGAATAAAGCATTTTCCCTTAAAAATTTCATGTATATTATGCCAGCTTATTCTGAATGCGTAAGAATGCTAAAAACCCTTGGACACTGAGAAGCTAAACTATTGCTTACTGCAAATATTACCCTTATTAGTCTTCTTTTTTAATATCAATAGGATTCCAATAACATGCACCAAAAAAATGAAGTTTCAAGTCCGCCTACGAACTTTTCCATAGCTACTTTTAGCTCTTTTTGGATCAGTGTTAAATAAAATGTGCAAACATATAATCATTTGCATAGCAAATCTCAAGGGACTGACCCTGAAATAGAAATCCAAACTGTTAGGTTTAAGATATTTCTATAATCAGAATTCACTTAAAATGGTAAAAAATAAAATACACATTTTTCCATTTTAAGTCTAGTAAAAAAGGTGTTTCTGATTTAGAATTCTTACAGTTACTAGTTTAAAGATTTGAAAGACTGATGCTTCATTGCATTGAAATGTTATTCCTTTGGAATCTTCAAGACTCTGTAATTGCTATTTTCAAATACTGTGATGAAATATGGCCTGGAATCCTTGCTCATAAGGGTACATAAAGGAATTTTTCCTCTATTAGCAGGATCTTCAACATCCCAAATTTCAGGCATACTGCAGCCAGGCCTAAAAAAGAGGAATACGAAAAGAGAAATTAAGAAATGCCACAAAAAACCCACGAAGCTTGCTTCATAGTGCCCCATGAATACTCGATTGTGCCTTCTGTATTTTTTTAAGTTTGCCTTTATACTAGAAAAATTATCAGATTACAAAACCAATAAATATAGTAGTAATTTAAAAACAGTATTGAGAACGTGTGAAATGCATCTGGCTTTTGTAGTTATGTAATTAATAAAGAATTAATTTGGAGGAGGAAGCACATAAAACAACTCAAATTATACAATACATTATACATTACCAGGGACCCTTAAATCTTCTTATAAAATGGAAGGTGGTATACACATTCCTAACATTTCTTAAGAAAATTCAGGAAATAAAACACCTTAAAAAAGTAGTAACTCCTTGTTTTTTATAAAAGATCATAGCCAACATAAATTCCCTGTACAGATTTACTCAGAATTTTCTAATTTTAACAAATATAATAGTAAAGAAATTGAACAGATGCATTTAATTTTATTCTAAATGAAAATAAAATAAAATCAAAAATCCAAACTAATTGTATTCTGGAGGCCAGAGAGAGAAATCAAGGGAAGAGGAAGGGGAAGAAAAAGTATAGCTCCTTCTGAAGAACAGCTTAAATGTGACAAAATTTTTAGTGACTATTAGTGGTCATAACATTTTGGTGCTCCAACTACCTTTTACTCTGCACCTTTTATTCCTACTAGGCTTTCATTATACACACACATCTGTTCTTGTCATCAGAGAATAACAACTCCTTTCCTTTGTAAATCTCCTCAGTGTTTTACAGTGAAGTTTAAAAATACATACAACACAGCTTTCGAAGTGCACATCAAGAACACAGGATTGTTAATGAGGGAAAAGTCAATTACACCAATTACTATCTAGAGATGCTGGACAAAAATGCATGTTGGACATTTTTAATAAATAAAGCACAAATCAACACTTCAAAATGACCACTTGATATCAATCTTAGACTACATATTTGAGAGGTGCATCATTCTTGTGAGAAAGAGGGAGGTTACTCACTTTTTTCTGCTTACACACAATGACTCTTCAAGAATGTAGTAATTCACTCCTAGTTTTATCAAATCTCTTTTTACTTGGTTTGCAGGTTTTCGACTGTACATGGAATACACGACTTTAGTTCTGGCCCTTCAAAAAGAAGAATCTAAGTTAGCTGCAATATAGCATGAAAATGTAAGCTTTAACCTTAGACTGGAGAGGAAGGCTTTTTTATTTCACTAGGTAACTATGCTAAAGCAAAGTTTACATTAATAACGCCATTTGCTTAAGTGTGATTATGTCTCCACAAATGTAATGATTCCAATGACAAGGCTTACAGTCCTTTGCTTTTTCTGTAGCAGGAGACAACTTTGTAACAAGAGCCATGGTTACTGAGATCCCAAAGCACAGAGATGGCAGAGCAGAGCACATTCACCATGTAATACTCAAGGCTAGAAATGACCCTGCCTGCCTGGACTTGAAGTGATCAAAAGGAATCAATCCTCTGCCAAGTCTCTCCACAAAAGATCACCCTCACTGTGTGTCACTGTGGTCACACTGCCCTTGTTGGGACATTTTGAAATGCAGAGCACAAGACCTGGAGCCTGCCTACGGTGACCAAGCAAATCAGGCCTTGGTCACCATGATCCTATTCTGGAACTGGATGACCTTTAGGGTCCCTCCAACCCAAACCTGCCCACATCACATCCAGTAATGTCCTCCTCTGAATGAGCAAAGCATGTCGCTGTTAACTCCCATTCATTTCCTGATATTGATACAGGTATTCCCTGTACCTTATTTTCCCCAAACACACGCCCTGTCCCTGTTTTTGTACCTAGGATTGAATATATCAGTTCAAAAGGACCTACAGCAATCATCCAAGTCCCTCTGTCTGACCAGTTCAGGGCTGACCAAAGTTAAACCCAGTTAATGCCAGGCAGAGAACTAAGGACATAAAGCATATAAAATGGATCCCTGCCCTTTCTCTTTTATCCCTCTCTATCTTGCTGTTTTCTTGTTGTGTTGGAGGTTTTTTTAGCAGTTTCACCAAATTAACAAAAAAATTATGCTGCAATATTAAATTTAGTAAAAGAAATTAATGACCTTTACAGATAATTAAATTTCAATTTAGGCAAATATCCTGATTTTGAAAAGAACAAGAGTACAAATCTTAGTAGCTCCATTACAAAATTTCAGCTTCCATAATTAACCAATTAGCACAAAATTGACAGCCAATCACAGAAAGCTAATAAAAATAAATAAACTGGTTATTTTAGGAAAAAAAAATTGTATCTTGTCTGCAATGTCAGGAGTAACTAGAATGAAGAAAGGATATAATTGTACATATTAAATCCAATTCCTTAATTTAATTCTGATTTTTTTGTATGTAAATTTGAAACCATATCTGTCCCTAGAGTATATCCTTTCTGATGAACACAAATCCTCAAGAAATAATGCTTCAGTTTTCAATCTGACTGAAATAACAAATCCAGTTCTATGAGGTTTTAACAAATTTTATAACACGATTCCATTCCTCCTGTGTATTACAAACATTATGAGAATCAATAGCAGATACCAATAAAACATCAACTGCAAATTTACCTTAATCCTGCATCTTCATAGTGAGGATGATTTACAATAGGACGAAGTGTAGACAATTTAACACTTGCCATTGTAGGCATTGCTCCTGCAAAAACTGCATCTGAAATACACAAGCAAAGGCATTTTCGAAATGAGGAATTGAAAAGTTAGAGAAGCAATTTAAATATCTGACCAGTAATCCTGCAGAAAAACCATATAAAGGGTAAGGTACTCCTTCTTAAAGGGCCGTAGGTGGTATTGACAGGAAATGCACAGAATCAATTTTTTAGTTTTTTTTTTTAAACCTTGAACTCAATATAAAAGATTAGATTAAAAAGCATCTAAGAATGGAGATTTAATGCATCTTATTTTTCTCAAGTGGGTAGAATAACATATTCAATATAACAACACATTTTTATTTCTCCCTTCTTTCCCCAGTATTAAATGAGTAATAAAAATCTCAGTCCACTATGGCTTTAACATATTTTCTTTCTGACAAGGCAACTACTTTGTTTCAGTTTTCTGACACATTTTAGGAAAACGAGGGGTGCAACCACAACACACACATACATTTTTAATTCTCTGCTACCAAAATGGTGATCACGGACCCACACACAGGAGCCAGTGTCATTTAAGTAAAAATCTGTTTTAACTGGACTTGGCAAAGACTCTTGAAAATACTACCCCAGTGGTTAGAATCTCCAGATTAGCAGCCTGGAGTCTAACAAAGCAAGCTTTTGGTGCTTCTTTTTCACTGGTAATAGCTTTGATGTGGCCAAGCAGACATAACAAAGCCATGGGTAGTGGCAACACCTCAGCAGTCATTCATGACAGGTTCCATGGTTCAATTTCACAGTCAATGGGGACATCTTACATAGTTAAATAGCTTACCTTGTCTGGTATTGACTTTTATCCACTCTAAAAGTTCTTCCTGTGGCAAATTGCTAAATTCTCCCATGATGTTCCACTGAGTTCGAAGGTTTGCAGATCCCTCTATTGTCATCAATGCTAAAATAGCAAAGACCAATGTTTTGGGCTGGATTTTATAGAAGAGCCATCCAAACAACTGAAATGCAAGAATCAATTAATTCCTAGACAACAGTTCTGTAATGTTATATGTAGAACAATTCAGTTTTATTTCTCGACGAGGAACTTAACATATATTACACTATGAAACATCTCTGCTATTGCTTTTCCACTAAGCTTCAGATTATAATTCATAGTATTATAATATAATATACAATATATATAATATTTCAGAATATAATGCCTAAGAATTATTCATGTTTAACCAATATTGCACATTACATTTGCAACTCTAAATAAATTTTCACTTAAAAATTTCCCTTTCAAGTAATTTTTAAAAAATCACATTAATGTGAACTTTTAAAGTGGTAGCCCAAATGTTAAAAATCTGCAAGTAAAGATGATTCAATAAAGATAACTGGACTTTTACAGTATTTTATCTCCTATTTACATCTAGAGTTTTTATCTGTAGTATGCAGATTAGAGATTGTACTGCAAACTTCTGAAACACATCAGGAAAACAGACTTGGGGATAATAACTTTAATGATGCTTTAAATCCTACTCTTTCCTTTCTTAAACTGGGGCTTGCCTTGTTTCCTGAAGACAATTTGCTGGAGGCTTTAGGCAAATATTTACAAATACATGAAATAGGTAGTTAAAAGAAGTAGTACTAAATTTGCTGTGTTGAAGCTTAGTTTGAGCAGGAACACTTTATCTCATCCATATTTTAACTAAACCTTAAAAAAGAAAGTATAAATTACTTTTTTTTCCCAAGCTATTCTTAATTAGAAGGCTTCACACATCAAAAAGATCAAACCTGCACTAAATGAATACATTTCATTCATAGTACCATTACCTGTTTGGTTTTTTTAAATTAAAGCATGAGACAATAAAAGTCTCTCAGAAGAAGCTCCCACTAGGCTGACTACACCAATTAGGTAGTGTGTGTTATCTTCCTTATAAACTAACCACAAACTACCTCAGATTATTAAAATTCTCCAGCCACCTCTCCAAAAATACAGCATACTCTACTCTCATCCTTAAAGATTCACTAAACACTCTAGGAAGAACAGCAATACTATCCAGGGAAAGTTTATACACCATATAGGCCTGACCACTGGATCTGGAAAGATGAAGTGAAATTAATTCATTTATGGGCTGCACTACATAAGCAAACCTCCTTTTTACCAGTAGTTGCAAAAATGTCACTTCATGGACATGTTAGAACTTTGACAGTTCCACAGCTTTTTAAATCAAAATTACTGTCATGCTTTTATAAAACCTCACTGATGTTCAAAGTCTCTGAATTCAGCACTATTTTGTTTACATAAGGAGCCTAGAATGGTTGAATATTTATGCAATGCAAAAGAAGCATTTTTTTCATGGGATGCTGTTCCTTATGTGGTTTTTTTTTTATCAATTCAAGGTTTTTGGTTGGCTTTCTTTTTCCAAATGAATACTTTAAGTCTTTCTCCAGCTATTTTATTTTGTTTTATAAATTTTCATTTAAGAACAATATATTTCCCCTAATAGAAGGAGGAAATATGTAGATGTAAATGATTAGAAGTCTGAACAGGAGCAACAGCAGATTTAGTCCTAACTTGAAGCACAAACAGTAAATTAAATGACAAAACAGAATTGATCCCTAATTTACTTACTCCTCTTTGTTCAACTTAAGAGAAGTAAAGGTTCCAATCACAGGTTTCTAATACTTAAAATGCAGTTCTACAAAATAAGTGAGTTACTCCCTTCGCAAAGATGCAGCTACTTTTTATTTTTATTTCAATAAAATCCTTTCTTGAAAATGTGTTATAAAATGAATTACTTTCCAATGAAAATCAACATTAGGTCACTTCTTTTCACCAGAAAGCATTTCAGACAATGAAAATATTCTTTATTAGAAAAAGAACATTATCATTTTTATTGCCCATTAGCTGCCACAAGCTGCTGGTTATGGAAAAATGGAAAATTCAGGCATTCATGCAGTGGGCTGAAAGAACACAACATACAAAATTTCTTTTCCATATGCAAATAATCATTTTTAGCCTCAAAATAAATTAGATATACTAACATAACACTGCAGATAAACTTTCATGGTCTGCTAGATGGAAGGACAGTGTTGACCTCAATTACAGTAAGATAACTGCCTATGTTAAATCTGCTTAAATTCTTCTTGCATCTGTAAAACCAAATTGTCACTTACTAACTTATACTTCATTCAAACATCTAAAATTTTATCCAATGATAAGTGTACTGAGTGTTAATCAATCATTTGGTCACAAGTCCCATCTTCCCCTTCTCATCTTCCTCCATCCAAGAAATTCTGGATCAGTATTGCACACCCAGTCAGATTCTTCAGCCCCAAAAAACTACTTCTGCTCAGCAGCCAATAGAATAGAAAAAGCTCATTAAAAACCACTTGATGTTTTCCTGGTCCTACAAAAACCAACCAACCAATCAAAAAAAGAACAAAAAAAAAAAGTTTTCTTATTGCCTGCTTAAGTCTTAGAAGTGATCTGCTCAATGGTGGCTCAAGAGCCTTATGGGTTAGTGTTTGTCTACCATGCTGAAGCCAGCCCTGTACTACTTAGAAGATTATCTATTATCTATTATTACCGACTAAAGAAAGCACACGTCAGTCAGAGCAGAAAAAAATCAGGCATGTCTTCTATGGCTATCAATCAGCACCAACCTAGGCAACACACTGAACAGGCTAAAGAACTTTCACTAATAAGAAGAAAATTATTTTATTTTCACTTTGTTCACCTAATGTTGGGTTCACTTGAAAACTCTCCTAAGGCCCAAGCCAGGGCCAGGATATTCCCAGGCTTTATTATATATAGCTACTGGTCATTTATCCCCTGCTGCACAAAATAAATGTCTGAACTGCAACAATCTAAAGCCCTTCCCTAGCACTCATGATCTATTTCTTTCAAGCCAACTATGCCTCCATGATGCTGCAACAAAGGAAGGAAAGTCACCAGACCAGAGTCACCTGGTCCAGCTCCCAGAACAGGTTATCATCTGCAGCTGCAGCTCCCTGAGAAGCTTACTCTCACTCTACAACAGGAAACAGCAGAACAACCAAAGGGCCAAATGCAGCTGGAAGCAGGAAAAAAAAAAAGAAAATAAAAAAAATAAATAAATTTTTTAAAAATTGAAAAAATACCCTGAACCTGTCCTCCCTTCCAAAATTTACGCACTAATGATGGGGCATCCTCTAAGATCCAATACACAACAATTATGAAAAGCACCAGCATTGATTAACTGGCAATAAACATACAAAAATTCTACCAAGTCAGTTAAAACAACTAAGTGGTGTCCTTGCACTGGGTACTTCAGAAAGTGAGTTCTCTATTACCTACCTCAGCTGCAGTTCTAAATACCCACAACAATCCAGGAAGAATACTAAAACGCTATTACTCAGGTGCTAAAAAAGAAAATCGCCATGCAGCTAAAAAAAATCAGTACAGATTTTACAGTGGCACAAAATATACATAAATACTTTTAGTTCTGAACTTCACTACAAAACTGTACTACTACTACCACCACAACCAACAGAGCAGAAAAACCCATCAAGAAACAGTTAAAAAAACAACTAAGAGCAAATCAACTTTGGACAGAATTATTTTAAATTGTAATTGTTATCTAGAAACTGCACGTTAAAAGAACATTTTTTCATTTTGTTTTTCTGACTTTTGAAAAGCAGCTTCATTTCAAATTACTTAGAAACACCTTATGGAAGTTCACTAAGAAAAATAACCAGTGCAACTGCTATTGCTTAAACAACCAGACCACCTATGAGGATGTCAGTATTTCAAGAACAACTAAGAGCTGAAAAACTGAACACCTGTGAATCAAAATAGCAAGCATGTAGAAGAAATTCCTAAGTCCCAATACTCAATTACAAGGTGGGTAAAGAAAGATTTTTTGACAATTTCTTAGCATTTTATATTTTAACTGTACAGATTCATTTGATGCTGGCAAACAGCACTTTTACCTAAGCCAAGTGAATTAGGCATCAAGAAAGGGATGAGCACAACATTTAAACAGACTGATACTGTGTAATCTGTCCAGTATCATGAAGAACTGCCCTTCTCTAAAGATCACTCAGGAAGCAATTCAGTTTCCTGGAAAACAATCACTTGTTCAGCTGGCTTAACATGAGATAGCTTTCTCCTCTTTGCATAATTCTGTCTCATTCACTCATCTTCCAGTTGTTTGACACGAGTATCAGCTGTTTCACGGACAGGAACTGCCTTCAACATACCACCTTAATTCACCTTTAGACACTTTCTACAAAATCACAGCGCAGTGCAGGTTGACAGGGACCGATGAAGATCCAGCCCTGCTGCTTGAGCAGGGTCACCCAGCACCAAATGCCCAGGTCCACGTGCAGACAGCTTCCAAACACCTCCAAGGATGGAGACTCCATCACCTCCCTGGGCAACCTGTGCCAGTGCTTATCACCCTCACAGTGAGGAAGTTTCCAGATGTTCAGAGGGAACTGTGTGTGTTTCAGCCTGTGCCCATTGCCTTTGGTCCTGTTACTGGATACCACGTGAAAGATCCTGCCATTCCTCCCAGTTTTGCACCATCAGCAAACTTGCCCCATCATTCAGTTCATTAGCAAAGACACTCAACAGTCTGGGACACAGCACTGGCCCCTCAGATTACAGGCCTTCAACCAGACTTGGCACCACTGATCACACCTCTCTGGGCCCAGATGCTCAGTTTTCAACCTACCTCCCTGCCTGCTTCCCAGACAAAGGACTACTTACCCTACTTTTGCTGTATGTTCAAAGCTTTCAAAACAGCTATTTAAATACAGATTTAATCATGTTCACTTCTCAAAAACACAGATAATGAAACATGGAAAGCCTATTCTAAGGCCTTTTGTATCTGCAGGAAATCTAGTAACATTTAATGTTATAGATTATTTCAAAGTAGAAAGATTAAATCTGAGTTAGGCATATGACTTGATTTTTAAGACTGAAGTGTTTTCAACATGCAAGACTTCAAATGAGACTTCTGGAAAGAATTAATAGACAAAAAATATGCAAGGCAATAAGCTCTGAAGAGCTGTGAAAACAGAGTGTAAACAAAATCAAACACTGGATAAAATTAACAGCCAATAAAAACTTGCAGTGGGATAGAGGTGTGCAAACAGTAAAATCTAGTATACGTCTCCCTGTGCTCAAGCTTAATACACAGCATGCTGACTTGTATCATAATGCAGTTGGACAAGGTGCATAAAGCAACCCTTTTGCTTTATTTGGGAAGTGGGGAGAATGGAACCAGTTTTTGACAGGCCATATAATCTGGTTTATTTTTATCTGGTACCCTCAGATTCAGCAATTAAACATAGAGAAATCTGCTTTAGGACAAATATCTGTGTAATACTGTAAGTACTGAGACAGCTACAGGATAAAAGAGACCTTACCTGTTTTGAACACACCAAGGAAGCCATAATACAGAGATGTGGTGTTAAAAACAGTTTTAGTCTCATGATTAAAATCGCTAGGACACTGTATGCCAACAGCTGCAATGCATGGAATACCAGCTGAAAAGAAAAAAGAAACCACAAGACACAGAACCATATTTGCATACTTTCCATTTACCTTTTCTGTTCTTAAACACACAATTTTCAGTATGGCTTAATTGATGAGCTTGTCTGAAAGAGTCCACGTCAAATAAAGATATTCTTATTTCCGATGGTGATAACGACTTTCTGCTATCTTTTATCTAAAGTGCATGCAGTATGCTAAGGAACAGAATAACAGGAAGGATAAACATTTTCAGGATAAAAGAAAAAGCAGCTAGAGAAATGGCTACCTATTTAAAAAATCCTTAGACATTAAGAGGCAATTATATATGTAAAATTTCTTATATAACTCCTTTATAAATGTTAAGAGACCCTGCTTTTTAGTCCCCAAAATACCCAAGTATGGAATAAAAGAAGCAAATAAGATCATCCCTGATAATCACACAATCAGAGGCAGCTTACTTTAGTAATCTAAAAAGCAGAGATGTCACGCACTACTCCTAACATTAATCTATGTTACTTGTCAAAGTGCTGTGCTAAATCAGAGGCATTTTTGCAATCAGTGCTTTTATCTGATTGATTATCGTAAAATCATTTAGGTTTGAAAAAAACTCTAAGATCAAGTACACTCATTAATCTAACACTGCCAAGCCCACTACTAAACCAAGACCTCAGTGCCACATCTACATGTCTTTAAATTAGCCTCCTGGGATGGTGACTCAACTCCTTCCCTGGGCAGCCTGTCCCACTGCTTGACAACACTTCTGGCTATTTTTCCTAACGTCCAATATAAATCTCCCCTAAGGTAACATGAGGTTAAACCATGACAGACATCTACCAACTCTCAACTCTCTGGGCCACCTGACCCCAGGGTTTCACCATTCTCACTGTAAAAAGATTTCTTCCTTATAGCTACTCTAAATCTACCCGATTCCAGTTTTAAGTCATTATCCCTCGTCCTGTTGGAACAAGCCCTGCTAAAAAGTTATCCTTTCTTATAGGTCCTCTTTAAGCAATGAAAGGATCCAATAAGGTCTCCCTGCAGCCTTTTCTTCTCTAGGCTGAACAACCCCAACTCTCTCCGCCTGTCTTCATAGGACAGGTGCTCTATCCCTCTGTTTTTGTGGACCTCCTCTGGACCTGCTCTAACAGGTCCATGATCTTCCTGTGCTGAGGGCTTCAGAGCAGAACACACTACATTGCTTTGCACAATTTTACTAAAAAGAACCTCGTGTCCTGTTATATCCATTATGACATATCTCAAAACAGAGTTTGAACATTATATGTCATGTGAAACCCCAGCAAAGGAACCAACCTCCTTCTCGGTCTCCACGTGGAAAATGGAAGGTTCAGCCTAATTTCAGTGTCTTTTTGAACAGCTACAGTAAAAGTCCAAGATTCCTCTCCTGCACAGTCACCCCCATTAGCCAGTATATTCCTTTGTTCAACATTCCAGAGCTATTCTAGTGACATACCAGACCTAACTGAAGATGAGGGAATTAATGATGCAAATACTTAGCTTCAAATAAGCCACTGCAACTTGCATTTCAATATGGAGTATTTGCAACAACATAGGAATAAAATTGTGCAAAAAAATAATCTTACCTCACCATGGTTAAAACGTTCTTCTCTGAAAAAAATAACAACCCAAAATCCACCATTACTTATGTACTACAGAAGCACTGGGGTTTTTTTTTAAAGCATCTCTAATAGCATTATACAATGCAACTAATCCAGTAAGCGTGAGTCAAGTGTCAGAATTTTTTTCCCCTCCATGCAAGTTTTGAAATAAATTTCTAATCAGTAATTATCTTCCTCAATCCCTGTATCTATTTGGAAATCTTTTGATCTTAGAATGTTTTCTTAGAATTGATTTTAGCATGTTTTTTTTAATTACTTCCATGAGATAAGACTCAGGTACCTTTATAACCTGAACGAAAATAATGAGGAAAAAAGAATTTGCTTTTACTATTTATAGTGAAAATGCAAAAAGGCACATAAATGGTTTAGGAACAGAGCAGAAAAGTAAATCATTAAATATAAAATGGGTTAAGATGTCTAAAACAGGTTTAGCAGCTAACCTTAGTTTTAGTTATAATATAAAAATACCCATAGTACATTCATTCAGTTACTGAACTGCACATAACTAACCTTTCAAAAAGAACCAACATAATGTAGAATTCTGAATTATGCAGCATATAGCAAATCAAATTAACTTCCACCAGAAAATTCAGTTTTACCTTTATAAAAGAAGACTATACTTACTTTTCATATCGGCCTGTGTGAGATAAGGACCACAGAATATATTTAATTGCCTGAAGAAAACAAGAGACAACAAAAAGTATGAACAAACTTTCAAAAGCATTTTGAAGCATTTTCAACATTTGCTAAATTAAACTACACCTGGGTAATCTCTTTTTCAGGTAATGCTAAGATAAAAGGCACGCAATGTTTCAGCTAAAACTTCTTTTAGAGGATGTTTAATTAGCCAGGCAGTTAGCAGTCATCCCATCTGTTCCTGTGCAAACTGTAAGTTGTTTTTACACAAATTATACATAATCAAATTTACAAAATCAGTTATAAACTCCAGTTATAGTATTCATCAGCTAAATAACAGAAATTTTTTTGGAGCTTAACATCAAACCAAGTTTTATCACTGACTCAGGACCAGACCTTTGCAAAAATCTTTGTAAAGAGAATACAGAATTTAAAATACATGGTTTTGAAAACCTGTGCTTTTTCTAACTGTATTGGGTTTACGTGCCAAGGTTTCAGTAGCAGGGGCATTGCAGGGTTGGCTTCTGTGGGAAGAGACCAGAGGCTGCCCCCATGCCAGAGACAGCCAGTTCCAGACAGTTTCAAACAAGATCTACCACTGGCCAAAGCCGAACTCAGCAGCAGCAATGGTGGGGCCTCTATGGATAACATGTTTGTGAAAAAGGTAACTCTGCAGTAGGGGTAAGAGAGAGCAGCAAGAAAAATGGGAATGAAACAATCCTGAAGTCACCCAGGTCAGTGAAAGAGGGGGAGGAGGTACTCCATGATAACCATGAGATTGCAGCTTTTGGAGAATACCACTGTGATGTAATTTTTTCTCCCCTGGACACCCATGAAGGATTAAGGTGGAGCAGACAGATATTCACCTGCAGCCTCTGAAAGATCCCATGCCAGAGCAGGTGCACACGCCTTGAAGGATGCTGCAACCCACAGAGAGCCCACAAAGGAAAAAGCTCCTGGCAGGAACTGCAGCTCATGGACAGGAGCCCACAAAGGAGCAGGTTTTCTGGCAGGAGCTGCAACCTGTGGGGGACCCATACTGGAGCAGTCTGTTTCTGAAGAACTGTACCCCATGGAAAGGACCTATGCTGCCCCAGTTCTTAAAAGAACTGCAGCCTATGGAAGGCACCCATTGAGCCTGAAATTTTGGTTTTGCTTCTTGTAGTCCTACTCTATTTTTAATTTACAAAAAATTAAATTGACCCTCCTGAATTCAAGTCTGTTTTGCTCATGACAGTGAATCAGAGAGTGAGCCCACTGTACTTATCTTAACCCATGAGATTGTTCTACTCTTTTTTTGCCCATCATACTGAGAGTAGGGAACGGAAGCATGGCTTGGCAGGCACTCGGCAATCAGCAAAGGTTAACCCACCACACCAATTCCTTCCCATCTCAAATAAATAAATAAATAGCAATCTCTTCAAAAAATCTGAAATGTAAATTCAAAGTAAAGGTGACTCACTAAATCAATCACTTACCCTTTTGATGATTACCCCGAAAACCACCAGAACAACTGGTAACAGCAGAGTCTTTGTGTATCTTACTGGAGTCTACAATGGAAATCAACTTCATTAATTGCCTTCCTTCATCTATAATTATTTCCATCACCATTTTAAAGAAAATAATATAAGGAGCTCTTCCTGGAGTAAAATGTAAATGTAAACTCCATCCAGCAATCATACTAAAGACATAATACCAGGGTCATCAGTAAATTATTTCCAGTTCTTTGGCAAGCCATCCAAAGGTGAGAGATAGATTATATCTCACCTGAATTTGAGTACTATGGGTTGACTAACCTATGAACATTCTAAATGCATATCTAGATACTGATAAACTAAAAGAAGTTTATTGATGCTTCATGCTGTTCTGTAGTTTACACCTACCACATAAGGCCCTTGCAGCTCTCAGTACATTTTCCATATACTCAAAACCAGGTACTAAGAGTCCCAGAAGATCTTGTTTGCAGAACTGTAACCTTTCATTTATTCCTGAGGAAGCACTCTTTCATTCAAGCAAGCACATTTCTTAGCTCCAAAATCAAAATACTGCTTTGGTTTAAGTTCATTTAAATGCAATAAACCCAGTTAAATTTAGCTTTAGTTCATTAATTTCTCTTTTCACAAGTCGGCACTTGAACTTATGATGGCAGCAGGAGGTGTGGTTCTCAAATGTTTTAAGTAACAAATGAAGATAAAGCAAGAACTTCCATCTTCCACAATCACAGATTTTGATGAAATTACCTCTTTTTCCATGAAGTCAAACTCAGCAGCGCAGGTATACATTAATGTATCGAAATCCTTGTAGCCAATAAATTTAGATTTCAATATATTTCCTATATGAGCCTGGTAGGATATACAGGAAAGAAATATCAAACTCTAGTAAGCAAAAACTGCCCTGTTTTCCACAACAAAGTAGTATAAATATGACAAATTATATTGTATGAGAAATATTTTTAATTAGAACAGAAGCTCATACTACTTAGAGTATTGTTACAAGAGTGCCAAAAATCTACTTCCAGTGTACTAAATAACATCTTTGAGTCTAACACAGATTGGACAGTGTTAAATAAAAAGCAGAAATAGCAGAATAAAAGGTTTTACCACTGTGATAGGATTCAAGAAGAGTATAGTTTTGCATAATCATATTTTAAGACATGAGCTTCCTATCTTTTACCCCTTGATACACACCTGCAGACAGGTTTTTAACAATATAATAAAGGGGCTGAATGAAGTACATCAAATGCTGTACTTGCTACGACAAGCATTTCAAAACCGTCTTAAAAATTAGCTTCAGAGAAGAGTGAACTGACAAACTGAGTAAATAAAGAAAAGGTGTAGGGAAAAGACACCCAAGACAAATTAAGTCCTATAAATCCACACTTAAAAACAAACACATACAGCATTCACTAAGACAAAAGTAAAGATATTTATGTTTACATAAATTTTGGTAATAACATCTCAAAGTGGTAATACACAATGAAAGAAAAAGCACATACACAATCTCTCCCACTTCTGCAAAACAAATACTGGAAATTCAGGGAAGTGTATTGGTAAGATGTCAAAATCAAATATGAAGAACTATAAAAGTTTTGAAAGACACCAACCAGATACTCTGATAAGAGAACTTACATCATCAGCTATTCCAAACACAAGAGAAGTCAGGTATTTCAAGGTGACTGTCCCAAATAACCAGGCACATCCTTCAATGACCTTGAAAAATATATTTAGAATGAAATGAATGCCTTTAACTTTTACAATTTTTTTCTTAAAAAAGCTTCTTAAATTTAGCTACTACTTACAAACTCTCCTACATTACAGCTAAAATAATTTTGTGCAAGTGATTTACACTACAGCTGTACCACTGCACAGGACATTGTAGCAGAGGGGGTACCAAACAGGGGCAGCCTCACTGTCAGTTCCATCTGTTCTGCACATACCAGTGTGTAGGGATTGTTTTTGGACAAGAGCTGCTCTACATTATCAGGTCGTGCTACCCTGGTAATTCAAATCTTGGGAGACATTTGCTGATTTATAGCACCATCTCAAAATAATCTGAGGTTAGAACTTGATGGAAATATAAACTAAGTATGCACAGTTACTACTTTTAGTTATGTATCAAGTTTTTTCCTGTACCAGGAAGATTAAATTCCTGGCAGAGTAGCTTAATCTAGCTAATTCTTTATAAAACTGGATCAAGCTGAATAGGACAACCTGTCTCAGTATCTTGTATTTGGGACTCACAGTAGATGCTGTCAGAGAGAATGCAACAAAATACAAAGTGATCTTTGCCCTAATGCAGTCAGGGTTTTTATGTGACGATGGGCTGCATTCAGTCATGTCATTTAATGGCTGCCAAGAAACCTAAATACCTAGGAGGTATTCTAATCCTTTACTGAATGCCTCTGGTTTTTTCTGCTTCCACAGTAACTTTTTTATTCCTTACAAGCTTATTGCTGCTAACGTAAGGGGCACTAAGAAAATTGTAATTATATCCTACTTTTATCCACTGGCTTCGTAATATTTACCTTTATTTTACAAGATGTAGAATTCTAACATATTTTAAAATCTCAGCTATTTGGTGAATCTACATTAATAATTATCTTCATACTCTACTTAATGGTAGTAGATTTTGGGGGAAAGCATTCTAATTTTGTTTTGGGGTTTTTTTTAAGTAGGACACATTGAGACTACATGCAGTATTTACAATGTTACATATGAATTTACAAAATAAAAAAAAAATTCTGCTTTCTTTACAGGTCCTTCTCTGTGATTGCCATCATGTATTTTCCCTTTTGGTACTTGCTCAGTAACGAACTGGTGTGTTCAGCGAACTTTCTGTAAGAATACTGAGATTTCTCTGCTGAATGGTAAGACCTTATTTAGGATCAATTATTTTATATACGCTTTTAGGGTCATGGTGGTCTTTTGAAAATTTATCATTTAATCCTACCCTTTGTTTCTGACCTTCTAACATTCACATCTTATCTCATAGAGTTTAATTTCCTTTATAGTTCCAGTTAGATAGCTTCTTCAAAGAGTTCCTGAAATTTATGTACATTACATTCACCCACACACCCTTATCTACATCCTTCAGAGAAGTCAAACACTTTTGCAAGGTATGACTTCCTTCCACAGAGGTTGCATTGGATGCCTCCCATTATGCTGCATGTACATACAGCTTAACAACTTCCTCATTGTACATGTTTTTATTCTTTTACAAAATATAGATTTATTAGTCTGCTGTTCCACAAATGCCTTGGATCTCCATTTCAGAAAACTGACATGAGATTTGCCTACACTCTGATTTTCCCTGGTACCACAGCAGGCATGTATACATGTATACTGCAGTTTGCTATAAATGTTTTAATTCCTTCCTATTCGAATTCCTTTACAGTAACTTCATGAATTTCATCCAGTTCTGCTAACAGCTTAATAACAATGCCTGTCTTAAGTAGGGCATAGGCTTGCTATGCTTGCTACTACATGGTATGCTCCCATGTAATGTTTTTACATACTAACGTTATGCCATAAGCAGCAAGTCGCTTCTCATGTTTTCTACAGTGTTAAAACAGCGAAAAACCAGTGTTAAAAACAGTGTTTCTACAGTGAAAAAATACTGTTTTATTCATAATAGTTTTGGGAGTGTCCTCCCTGTTTGGACATGACTTCTACTACCCTCAAATCTCACCCACACACCCTACAGAGTTTTTTACCCCAACTTGCTTCCCTATGTACTTTAAGATGTTTGTTGTTGCCATAAAAATATCCTTAAAAAATTACATAGAACAGGACACATTGTGGTGAATCTACTATTGCGGTATCAGTCTCCATTTCTGCAAGCACTGCTAGCCTTTTACTTGCCTTTTCTAAATTGACCTTTACTTTAAAAGGATTTTCATACATCTTAGGTTTTGTAAACATGTGAAGTTGGCAATTTAAAGGCTACTTCAGCTTTGTGATATAAATGTATGTTTACGTCCTCTTTATTTCTTTAGGAATTTAAGATTAATTGCTGGGAATTGACAGTTGAATAAAGACAGCAGTACAGTTAAATTCCTTGATTTTCAATTATTAGAAACTAAACCAGAAGTTATTTCTGTATTTGACTAAAACAAGAAAAAATAAGTCATGGTTTTTCTCTGAAATTCAAAATATATAAGGAATTCAAAATTCCTTACCCATACATAGACTTCTCTTTTGCGCCTTTTCAAGACTTTTGGACTCCATTCAAGAATTCCCTAATAAAAAAATGAATGCACATTTTCAGGTGATGTACTAACAAGCTATTCTAACACCCTGAAGGAGAGGTTTTTCCTTTTTGTAAGCCTATTGCATCACACAGTTATTTATTAAAAAATCTTCCATAGTTTATACAACCTGAGATACGAATAAATATACGCTAATACAATTTCACCCTGCACTGGCAAAACTTGCCAGCATAAAAACTCTTACTGCAGTTTGAGTACAATTAATGGAAGACTACTTTCCCCCTAAACGAGTGAGGAAATTCTGTATTATTCAGTTCTAAGCTTCTTTAAATCAAAGCCAATGAGCAAATGAATTCTGTCTGCTTCTGTGAATGACGAGACTGAAGCAATAAATAAATTACTGGCAGCATAATACAAACAATTTTCACATAAGGCAACAGAGCATGGAGGGTGGTAGGAGTCACTCTTTTCTGTTTCACAGTATGTTCATTTTATGACACCAGGAAGACCCATTTTAGGCTAATTTGATGAACAATGTAAATAAAAGCTTCCAGAAATTCAGTCCATATGTGAGACTGAGGCCAATATAAGCATCCACATAACACACAAACAACAAATACTTTTTTAAAAGCAGAAAATAGACAAAGAACTCAACAGGTTGAGACTCAACTCAATCTGTACTTAATATATTAATTACAAATCTGCTACAATAAAGTAGAAAGAATTTGTAACAAGCAAACTATATTACAGTAAATATACAGCCAAGGCAGTTTACTGTTAGCCTAAGTGAGAAATTACCACACTCTTGTGATGGACAAAATATAAACAAACAAAGAGAACAAGAAGAATCAGAAATCAGGATGATGTTACAGTAAGCTAAATAGGATCTGTTCACAACATCTTATCTCCTATTTCTTATGTACACAGATTCCTTATGAGGAACTATGTGAAACTGAAGAGGTTGTGGGTTTTTTCCCTATTTGAGGAAAAATTAAGATAATGAATGATGAGATGATGAGTCTTCAGTGAATAGTTTCACTAACACAGCAGTACAATGCAGCAGTTTCAAACAGTCTTCAACCACTGTTACATATGGTTTAGTCATTTGTTCTGCACTAGAGGATTCACTATTAATAAGAAGCATTTAAATGAAGCTCCTCCTCGCTCATGTTCTTGTTTTACAGTTACTCTGGTCAAAATTACATACATGGTTAATTTTATATTTTTATAAAAAGAAGGGAGCTATAAAAGTAGAAGAGCTAAATCTTAACTGAATTTCTCTTACAAAGAGGGTTTGGTGTAAACCCACGATTTCTTGAATTAGTATTTACCCTGTCACCAGGTATCTTTATGGTCTAATTCTGTTTCTTATGGGGAAGGTTTCTCATCTGTCTGGTAATGCAGCAGTTGCACATTTTACATCTATATATATATAACAGTACAGCACTGCAATCTTAACATGTCATTTGATTCCTCTCAAGCAACTTACCGAGATAACTACTAAAGATGCAGCATAATATGATGTCAGTAACATTGAATTACCAAACATCAGAATAAAACACACCAGAAGAGATATCTGAAAGAAGAAAATAAAAATAATTCCATTTAAAATAGAAAAGGTAAGGACTACCTAATGTGTTAACAGCTTTACATTTAAAAACACCTACTTTACAGTAGCCTGATACTCACACATTTGCTCTGAAAACACTGATTGTAAGGACTTAATGGCAGCAGGTAGCCAAATGTAGATTACTGTTTTAATTAATTTTTTGAAAGTACTTAAGAATAAATCCTGGTTATAGGATAAATTTATGTGATACAGTAACTATATTTCTGAACTTATTTCTAACATATTCATTTTTTCCCAAATTACTGTATGAGTTCTCCATCCTGTTTGTTGCCTCTTAGAATTCTGGATGAATGTAAAAATGTTGAATAGAATGTTTGATGTCTTCTTTTTTCCTAACTGACAAACATATATTGAAATACCATCATCATCAAAGTCAAGGAAGCAGAACTCTGTTTAATCATATGCACCTAATTATATGAGTCTCAAAGTCAAAGCTCAAATACAACTTTTATCCACCATCCTGATCTACTGTGGTCTCTTTTTTAACAGAAAGCAATCTGTATTACATTTTCCAAATCGGAGGGCAAAAATCCAAAAATCCAGAAGCTCTGTCTTCTTTTATATACAGGAATAAGGAAAAATAACACAGTAATTTGCAGACTTTTCTACTCCCCTCTTCACATAGTTAAGGCTTTCATTTTCCACAGAAGCAGGAGGCCAGGGGGGAGGCAAAAATTGAAAACACCACAAAACAGACTGGCAGTTTACCCAGAGTCACTAAGCTGTCTCTGTAATATAACATGACTGTTTATTTATCTGAAAATAGGCTATTTATGGCACTTCAGCACCAAAATTATGATACAGCTATTGATATAACTCAGAAAGCCTGAGTATGTCATCCTGCTCCTGTCAAAAAACTACCGAACAAATCTGCTTATTTTGTCCCTGGTTTCTAAGAGAAGTAAGTTGCATAGAACTTACTACTGCCCTTAGTTTACAATTTACAGTATTTCCAAAAAATGTTTGAAGACATATGAAATATAATTTAGTTTATTTTCTGGGAAAATATTCTCTTTTCACCCACTGAGATAGCATAGCACAATTTTAGCAAAAAAAATATTTTTAAACACAATCACATTTCTTAAAAAAACTTGTACATATCTTCCTTTATATTTAAAACTAATCTCACTTCAAAGAGCAAAACTTGATCATTATCTCAGCTTTAAAAATTAAAATCAGGTATTATGCAGAAACTTACACATCTTTTACTTATCATTTCCTTACTTTCTTGACTTTCCCACCCAGTTTTAGAAAAAAAAGAAAAACTGGTCCTCAGCTTAATGGTTTATTTTCTTCCTTTCTAGATATCTCCCCATGGTCAAGACTACAGTAGTTTTCAAAACTCAACTTTAGTTCCCATCCAGACCCCTCCCTTCCTCATTACTGCATGTTTTCAACCTTTGTGCAACTAAGGAAAACACTTCAGACAAATGGTGTCTTTTCATGCTTTGACCTGTTTGAGGGGATTTAAGGTTTTTTTTTTAAAAAAGCATTACCATATGAGCAGATAGTATCTTCTGTAATTTGCTGGAGTCAATATAACCCATAATACACACCGCAAATAACGAAGCTATCTAAAATCAGAAGTGAAAGGGAAGTTAAAACACTTTGCACTGGTGTACTCCTCCATGCAAAAAAAAAAGAGATTATTCAAACAATCATTAACTTTTATTGCCACTTTTTGCTAAGTACTTAGGCATCTCATAACGATTTATTTCAAAAATCCTATTGTGGTGCTCTGAATAAGAATTATCAAATATAGCTGAATATTTAAAAAATAAGTATTCGGCTTTATAAAAATGCAAGCCATCTGAATACATCACTAACACATTACAATTCACCTTTAAATTAAAAACAAAATAAATTAAAAAAAAAAACAACACAAAAGAACTCAAACCAACCAACCAAAAAAACCCAAACAGAATGAAAACGGGAAAAAACCCCAAGAAACAAAAAAACCCAAACCAACCAAAATCAAAAAACCCAAAATGTATCAGTCAAAACCAAAAAAAGAATTATTCAATAATTTTAAGTTTTCAGCAAAGTATGGCAACATCCACAATTTGCTGCAAAGGAAAATAAGACTTGTTGATTTATTGATTAGACAGCCTGTTAAAAGTCATATGGGAAATTAAGGAAAATCTGCAGTTGTCCCGGTTGGAGACAAATTAAGGGAAACAAATTACACAAATTTCAAAGTTCAGGCACAGAATCTTAAACAGGTTATATGACAAGTTTCTCTCAATATTTTACAGAATTTACTGGTTTCCTCTTATGCAGTTAGAAAATTTGCATATCACAGCTTATATTAATTGTTTAAAGCTACCAACTCAAACCAAGCAATGTCTGCTTCAAGTAAGGCAGATAAGTGAAAAGGTCTGGAGACAGATGGATTTTCGTCAACAGGCTACATTTCAACCAATTCAAACACTAAGAAAGTTGCTTTATGACAGTATCCTACTGTTCCCATTAGATTCACTAGATTTCAATGCTAACTGAAGTTACCTCAACTATCCAAAATCTCAGATTACAGCACTACTCACAGACTCATCAAAATTAAACAGGAAATCATGCAGAATCATGCCAGAAATTACATGCCATGCAAACACTGGTACATTTAAAAATTTGGAACAGCCTGAAGAGATGTAAGATCAATGACTTTTTTAATTTCTGTACTTCATATACAAAGTTTTTTCTTGTTCTAATGTACTGATCTCAGGCTGAAGGCTGCTTTTATGGGAAAAGCATTTTTTTTTAATCCCTGAGACAGAATGCTAAGTGGTGTAAATGGTCAACTTTTAAACTCAAGACTAGAAAAATATTGATGTGATAAATGGTAAGCATCTTTCCTGAGAGCAAGAGAGAAATCTGGCTGAAAGGAAAGCGCTGGTATAGTTGTGAATTCAAGGGCTGTCTATGCAAAACAGTCGATTTATCCAGATTAGACAAAGAGGCTATTTACAGGTAAACGTGGGCTTACCTGAGTTAGAAGAACAAACTGAGCAAACTGCCAGGGAAGCATGAAAAAGATATTAGAAACACACAGTGCAATCAAGCTTCCTGTATTAATACTCGGAATCCTTGGGAAAAAGAGACAGAATAGGCATCAGTAAGTAAAATTACACAGGTGTTTGCATATAATTGAAAAGTACAATAGAAAATGCAATAAAAACAGTTACCTTGGAAGATAGCTAGCAATATTGATCAACTACAAATAACACCGCTCAAGTAAATTTAATATCCTTTTTTTCTTGACTTTCCATGACAACAGCTCTGATGCTTAATCTTTCTTAACTATTTGATGAGTCACTGATTACCAAACAGTAATCTTTTCCTGCCAGTACGTAGTAGAGCAGGCCAAAGTATGTCATTTGCAAGGGTTTCACCTTCTTGTGACAACTCTATAGTCAGGTCACAACCATTTCCATTTCAGCTGAAATCATAAGTATTCCAGAATGGTCTGCATTTCAAAGTGACTTAACTCCTTTCTCTCAAATTTCTTCCATATTTACTTTCTGCAACTTTCTGCTAGCAATCCTGAGTGATATTTCAGGAAAGGAGACAATGACAAATACATAAAACTCATCTGTAACTGAAACCCCAGTCTATTCTCCATGTCCTGAAATAAATGCTATTTAAAATATTTAATCCTGTGTTGCTTCAAGGTAAATTCAGAAATACATCATGTTTCAAATTTCACTAAATTCTAGAGAGCACATATCTTTCCCTCATATAAAAAACACAAATTAGTGACAAGCATGAAATATTTTTACTTAAAACATCAACTACAAATCAGTATGACCTAATAAAGGAAAATTTGTGGTTATAAGTACTAAGTTCACCTAAATCATAAATACATTGTAAATCTGATGCAATGGAGTTGGTGAGAAACCCTTAAATATGAATGGTCATGCTTATTTTCCAAAGCAGAGGCAAGACAGTAACATAGTCATGTTCCAAGCCAGAAACAATCATGGAAAAGCAGGCCTAATAAACCCAAGAGCATCCCTGCATTAATGTAATTAGACTACTCTAAATCACTGAACTAGTTAATGAGACTAGTTAATTAGTCATAGAAAACTGCAAGAACATACTAGCTTATGGGTGCCTATAGCATCCTCTGTTGCAAAGCATAGGCTTACTCTACGTGCAGCCAACATACCACTCTCCAAGAGGGACAAAATCAATTGATGAAGTATCAGCTTGTTTCTCATGAGAAGGGACATCAACCAAAATTCTGATTTTTACTTTAGATACATATTTGCCAACCCAGTAATTCTGATTTTTATGTTAATCATGTCTTCAAGTTGCAAAGTTTTTCCTTTTATTAAGTGAGTAATATGACTGCAGTTCTACTGGTGCAGCGTCTGCAATGTAACAGCCACAGGAAAGTTTCTCTGTTAATGATACCATTGTTACAGCACACAGAGGCATTACAATAAATACTTAAATAAAGGCACTTAAATAAGTGTCCTATGACATTCAATTTATTTAAAGCATTGTAAAGTCCCAAGTATAAACTGAGAGGTACCTGAGAATATAGGTCAAAAGCAACATCTGCATCACAAGGAATGGGTACGAGAAACTTTCACGAAGAGGTGGGGTCCACATGACACGAGTGCACTAAAAATAAGAACTGGGTTAGATGGTAACATTCACTGATACATTTCCATAAAAACATGCATTTGTATTTCAAAATGAATGATTACAGATACTCCAATACAGCAAAAACGCAAGCTACACGAGGTTTTAGTCATCAAGGTAAAAAAAACAAGCCAGGAAATGAGGAAAAAGAAGTGGCTTCCATACTTGAGGCCTAATAGGCACTGTTTAATTAAAATAGATCACTGTTTTTCCAAAATGAAATGTGGTAGCTAGAGAACATCCAGGAAAAAAAGCAAGACAGCAGCTGCTTGTCCCTGGTTCTGCTGAAATTATCAGTTCTTCCAGGTAAATCACTCTCAAATTCAGGCAGTGACTCCCCACTCTTAGAGACAGTGTGCAGGGAGATAATCTGAAGGATAAACCAATATACTCCTCATTGTGCTAGAGTTCTCTATGTTATAAACACTTCACATTTCTATTAGCAACAACAAAGTCAGTAAAAAACCTGAAGCTGCCCTCCAAAACAGGTCAGTACACTAAACTCATGAAATTAAGTTCATACAGACCCTATACTATTTATACATAAGTTATGTATTCCACTCTTTAACCCTTATAAAGCAAAGCATAATACAGTGAAGTCAACTGAATAGGTTTTTTTTTAATAATTTGTTTATTCGTGGTGTTCATGACAAATAATGGGCCTCATAGCAAATGGTTCAGCTACAACTGATTTACTACAACTCCAATGTTTATATTCAGCTCTTTATAAAAAGTGCTTACACTGACCATAGCAAAGAACAAATACAACTTTATAGGACTACTTTGACATAAAAAAAATGGGTTCAAAGTGGCTATCAATAGATTTGCATTAAAAATGAGAAGTAGGTTCTTTACAACTACAGGAGAAACATGCAATTCATTTTAACGTGGACCATAATGAATCTATGAAACTGTTGTAGGATACTGTCGCCAAGATGCTCCTTCTCCTTTGCTTTCTAGAATCTTTAAAACATTTTTTTTAAATATTGTTTTACCAAAGAAGTCACTAAAATCAACATTATATAATTCCTTGCTTATTGCCTTGCTCTTTCCCAAATACGTTGAATTAATAGTGTAAAATAAACGCAAAGTACAGAAAGTTATTGATCTTGCATCTCTTCAGGCAGTGTAGTCATTTTAAATATTTTTCAAGACTACAGCAACATTTGATTTACCAAATCCTATGACACTGGAGGAGATAAGATAGGAAAAAAATGATGAGCATTTAAAATCATAAAAAGGAAGCATTGCGTTAAAAGTGGATTGACTAACGTGGGCTATGCTACTTTTCTATATTTGGAATGTAATGCTAAACTCAATCATCTGTGGATGATTTATCAAGGCTGTAAACTCACTTTGCTGCAGGTAGAAATATATGAGATTTGTCTAAGTTTGAAATCATTAAAACATAGTAGCACAAGCACAGCACAAATAAAAACATACAGCCTTAGGGTCGCTAGCTCAAAGCCAGAGAGCACTTTTACGTAGCATTAGAGCTGAGATACCAAGACTTGCAGATCAGGCCTATCTTTCCAAATAGGAAAGGAAATTTTTAGCAGCTGCTCTAGCTTGACTGCACGCACTGTGGACCCACACAAGGTGATCTGCACACGACCAGAGGCGTATCGAAGAGCTGGGCATTTCTGGCACACACACACACAGAGGCACAGCCACAGTGTGGTATCCAACAGAGCACCTGCTGAGGAGAGACCACCTGAGGGCCTGTAACACATGTACTACCATAACTACACACACAACAATATGAAGTAAGTCTGAGTTATTTCATGCAGTTACAGTCCAAACATCAAGTGCCAGCTGAGACCCAACGCTGCACCTCTGCAAGCAATTCCTATTGTTCTCCAGAAATCCATACAAGTGAGCCTGAATCGGGGTTGCCTTACTTCAGCTCTACCTAAACCCAGACTACATCTATGTAGAGCTATGCAGATCTGATTTCATACCATTCTCCAAAATACATTGTCTGTGTTTTTTCCTTAAGTCATTCACAGACAGAGAGAAGTTCTCCTACAGTCTCCTATGGACAGAACTGCTTGTACCATAGTGAAATAAATGTTTCTTTTCATTATTGCTCCCACTGCCTTGAAGTTTTCAACACGTTTCCTTCTGAAGTTACACATGCCACCTTCACAGACCTGGCAAAACAGTGCTTATTCTATCAATATTCCCTAGCAAAGGATAAAACATAATTTCACTTCAGGATGCCATTAGGAATAGAAATCCACACAAAAATGTTGTGTTTACACTTGCAGACTACAAAAGAAGTTTAGCAACTCTAATGTTAATCTGGTCTCAAACAGGCAGTTCAACATCCATGGGTGACAACACTTTAATATGCTTAAATTCTTTAAATATCCCCCATGCATCCACGGTGAATCTTTAAAGAGAAACATTTCATATGAAACCTGAAAGTAAAATAGCTATTTCATCACACAGATTTTTGTTTAAAGAAAACTCTCAAAGCTTATGATGAATGGAAGCATCTTTAATTCTGTTATGTACAACTACATGTTCTTACTACTCAGTGTTCTCTATCAAGTTCAGCTCAGCAAAATAGGAAAACAAAACATAAATTCAACCCTAAACTAAATTATAAGGTAGGTAGTTTCCATTTAGAAGATCCTTAAAAATTTCCATTCATAAAATGAGCACTAAGAAAAAAATCCAAACAAAACTGCCCAAGGGAATCGAATAAAAGTTATGAATTTTCTTCCAAAATATGAAACAATGACATGAACAGCATTAACTGGGAAAACCAAGAGATATTTTAAGCAACAGTTTCTTTTTCTCTTTCCTGCAATGCAGCTTATTTAACAAGTTTAGTATTGAAATCCTTTATTTACATACACTATTTCAAAATTCTGTGTATCCTGGGTACAGTGTATCAGCAACACAGAGATTTCTTTGCACTTTTTTTTGTATTGACGCATTTCCAGTAAAATATTCAGCAGTTTAGAGAAGCTTCTGAAGCTTACTCATATCATACATGAAGTCCAGTTATGTGTGGAATGGGCATGAAAACAGAGTATTCTGATGTTTTGAAACTTGAAGTCATTGTGCTAATAAGTTTCAATCTCAGGACCAATCTACAATATATTTCCTTCTGATTTTCTATTTTAAGCACTAAAGTGACATTAGACTGTTCTATACATTTTCCAGTCATAGTCTATTTTGCTTTCAGTTGTATCTTATTAATTTATTTTAATAAGTTATTTAAATTCAATCTCAAATAAATATGCAGCATCACTACATTTAATGAAAGGAGAATTAGTTTAAAATTCAATAATAATTTAAAAATAAAGGGGTGATGGGGGAGGGAGACCTACCTCTCCATGATTGAAAAAGAAACACAACACAGTAACAAGGCCTCCTAGACGACTCCCACTGTGAAAAGAAGAGGAAAAATAGGTACAACAGAATCTTATAATGGTCAATGTTGTTTAAAAAATGTGAAGCAGCACTTCTGTACAGCTATGTTTATTGGGGGGAAGGGAGGAATGCTTTCAAGCATCAAAGGAAGGCAATCAACAGAGTACATACAATATGAAAATACTAGTTAGTCAGACAGTGTTTATTTCAGAGCAAACCAGTTTTTCATACATCAACTCTTTTCTGCAGAACACCAATTTTAATGTTAATAACTTGGAAAACAGTTATTCCACTGTTCACAAATTTTGGTTCAGATCATTACATCTGGTGCTTTTAAAAACCAGGCAATATAAATGCAGTACTTCTTCCCTAAGATGTAGAGCAGTAAATTTCAGAATCTGCATGCTCCATCACCTAACAGGAAATTTTGGTCTGAATCTAAAGATTAATTTAGGGTAATCAAATCAAGCACATTCAAAAAACATACTTAAAAATTAACTTATTATATGGTCAATGCAAGATGCAATTTAATTTTTATGTGATGTCAACATGAGTAAGCTTTTTAAGCCCTTGACTTAAGGATTTTTTCCATTTCCAAACCAATCAAATTCACGTACAGAATAAACAGCAAAACTAAACCCAAAGATATTACTTAGATTTATTCCATTTCAAAAGAGCAATAGATGAGATTCCTATTTGTTTGAACAGATTTGTAATTACTCAAGTTATGTGATATAAAGCAAAGAACATTTTTGTGCACACAAGTTCACTACTACTCCGAATGACAGATGATGCCATTTTTGCTGCTAAACTAGCAGCAGCCAGCTGTTAAGATTCTTAAAAAAAAAAACAAACCCAAACCAAACAAAAAACAATCAACCACACATAAAAAAAGCCAACCAAAAAAAAAAATCCTTCAAATCCTCTCAGATCCTTCACCCATCACTAATACACAAGTCAAACAGAGTAAGTAGGTTCTGGGTATGAAATCTGAGGATTAAAGATACCAACTGAGTGCTAAAACAACACCCAGGAACTGTGCATTCTTCCACATAAAACAGTCTTACATCCCATAAATTCTAAAAGCTTCAACACTAAAATGCAAAAGGACAAAAAGAATGTGCTTAACGATAAAAATGTTAGCCCTAGAAACAAAACAAGAATTTGCAAAAAAACATCCCAAACCAGAAACAAAACTCAAGATCTATGCTTTCTAAAGAAAGTAGTGAGAAATAGAGCTCACTGATTTTTCAATTGCATTCATATATAAAATGTGAATTTCTGTATAACTCCCTCAAGAGAAGTATTCCAAGTTAATGACACAAACGTTCAAAGTTTACCTATTTCCTCAAAACATACACCTAGGCAACTTCCTCTTTTTACTGATGGTGACTGCCCTGGGCTATTCCTTATTTGAGCTATCAGTATGTGCTTCAGAGAGAGAAAGAAAAAAAACCATGACAATGAAGCCAGAAAATGAATGAGAGGGAAAACCAATCACATCTCTCAGAGGAAAATGTAGCTGTCTTTCACTTTTTGGCAAAACCGATCCATGAAAACAGACATAAACAGAAAATGTATTTCCACTTCTGATTTTCTGTAAGAAAGTGTGTTACAGTTCCTGAAATGTAAGGACAGATACTGAAAACACTAATTTATGGAAATAGAGAGGCACAATTTGTCCAAAAGAATGCATTATGTGAAAGAATATTTTGTTTTCTCAATTAAGTTAGAATGGAAACATGCAAATATGACTTGAGGCAAAGCACTGGGAAAACCCCAATCTTGGTTAAAAGTACACAGTCATTGAACTTGTTTTTAAAAATGGGTTACAGTGTAAGAGCAGAAATACGTCAAAAGCTGTTTAAAACACATACAGCACCTAATTTTATCCACAATCTGAACACTTCCATAATGTTTTTCCAGCATCATCATTTATTTTAAGCAAAAAGCTTCTCTATTTCAGTAATTTTTTTTTTTTTAGTGACAATGTGTATGTAAAAAAAAAAGCACTACTGCTGTACAAACAAATAATCAATATCCCATAAAAATATTTTTACACTCACTTTTTCAAATTTTGTCTAAAACCTGACAGCTAGTACCAGCTAAATAGCTTGGTCTCAACTGCCTTACCTGAGGTATGTACCATATATGAAGAACAGTGACATCATGAATCCGTTCAACAGAAAAATCACTGCAACATAAAAGGAAGCAGGGTCTCCCAACCCTAACAAAAAACAGTTAATGTATGTTGTCAAATATAGAAAAAAGGCCATATTGGTTATAAAGCACCATGCAATCAGTATATTACCTTAATATATCTAGATGATATATTAACTATCAGTATAAAATCTCAATGTATCTACAGAAAGAGACAATTAAAAAAAAAGTAAATGTCATTAAGACTACTGTGTAGATTCAATCAGAAAACCACAGCTTTGAAAAAAACAGGAAGAGTAGGAGTAGACATAGCATTGGGGTAGTCAATCACAGAACAAGCCAAGAGGGATGCATTAAGTGCAGAGAAAAACCTGTGAGGTTTAGAAGGCAGAAGTACTGCTAAGAATATTTTCTAGACTCTGTTTTGACTTCATAGAGCTTTTTAGAACGGGTTTGTTAATCCTAGACTCTCAGTTCCCATCTCTTGCAGGAGTAAATCCATCTTTAAACATATCACACATGATGCTCTTTGCTTTCTTTGTTTCATTATAAGCCAGGATATTTTCCAGTAATGCAAGTCTTTCAATTTATTCATTAACAGACACTTCTGTGCTTGCTCCTCTGCTGTTATTCTCTTTCCCACTATTTCTTTAAACCCTCCTGGCTCTAATCATTTCAGCAATACAGCATAAAAAGCCTTATTCATTAAAGTGAATGGCAGCGAGACTTCATAGTTTCATATGCAGAACTGATTATTCCCCATTGCTGAAAATACAGCAAGACAGTTTTCTAAAGCAAGATGATGATATGCTCATCAAACACAGCAGTCTCCATAGCTGGTGCTTCTGTTGGTTTTGTTTTTACGAAAAACAGGAATGAAAGGTTGTACACTGTTTATTGCTTCTTACAGAATTAGAGAAAGTGAACCATTCAAGCTCTGAAGTTTTTTACAGCCTTTGTGCAAAGGAAAAATACTAACCTGTCATCACACAAAGGCATTTTAAATGATAAAATGAAACAACTTCACAAACTACCATCTATTATTCAGCTTGAATTGACTGTAGAACACCTCAAAAGCAGTTCTTGGTAAGGTACTTTTATTGTTTAATACTTACCTGACAAGCCAGTATTTCAAATGTGAGAAAAAAAACAAAAACAAAAAAGTGGCAGTGTCCTTGCTTTGGTGTCAAATTTAAGGTATAAGGCTGAAATTCTTATGCTGAATAGTAGGTCATGAGAGGAAGAGGATTCTTCTCAGCAGAATCACTAAGTAAGACTTCTCTAAAAAATCTCCATAATTGAGGGAGGAAATTTTGAAATGTAGGAGTTTGGAATGTATTTGGGATCTTTCAGAAGTTACACAAAATTAATGCATGTACAGTAGGTTTCCAATTACATTGATGATATCTTACTCTGTTACAATCCAACATTATGAAGGCTCAGACCATAACTGTGAAGTTTTGAAGCCCAGGATAGGAATTCAATCTAGGCAGGAGGAGTTATCTAATAAGCTAAACACATGTTTTCACCCTTGGATCACCAGAATATTTGTTATTTCTGAAATACATAGAGCCACAATTGTACGCTTGCAAGGAGAAACCATGGTAAAACAGAATTTACCTTCACAGCTTTCAACAGGACTAAGCCCTTTTCCTCTGTTTACAGTCCAACATGTCTTTGTCGGTACACCAAGGAAATCCATAACGGTGGTATATATCCGGTACCAGCTGGCGAGGACCACCTACGGGGAAAACAGGATTTGAAGTTTCTACCCAGAGTAACCTCTCCTGACAACTGGCTCTCATCCAAGATTATTTTCAACTCAGAATTTATCTCAGCACCTTATCACTTTTGACCGTAATTTCCTCAAGGCAGCTAACAGACCAAGTGTTTATTAATAGATGAAAATTATGCCTATTGATATTTAGATGCTTTATAACAGAAATAATTTCATGCATCCAGCTGCAATATTCAGAAAAAAACCCCTATGTATTTCATTGTCCGGAAGGTTCCTCATTTGAGTATTTTTGTTTATCAGACATTAAAATCATAGATGTTGTTGACAGAGGACAGTTGACCAAATTGAATCCATTAAACCCAATTAATTTTTTTCCACCTGGTGAGACTATTAGTGGACCAAATCTTTAGGATTTTTACTGTTAAATTTTGATAGGTTAATTTTACGCATGCATTAAAAAAGGGCTTCCAGAAGCAATGTAAGAGAGCATTTCCATTTTCCATGCAAAGGCTGTAATGTTCTTCTAACAATAACTCAATTAAATCTCAACACCTGACACAGAAAACATCAGTACTTTACACACAGAAAAAATGACAACTCATCTCACAGCAAAGTCATTAGTTAATAACATTACCAAGCTATTCGGTCAGGATATAGCTGACTTTATAGAGTTCATAAATGAGTAATGTGGCCATTCCAGTTGAGCTGCTTTGAAAGTTATAACCCAGGGGTTCCCAGACTGACAATATGTTTCACCACTGCAGTATTAGCTGTCTCTGCCCTGTGTCACAGAAATCATATATAAGAAAGATGATTCTCTCTTTTCATTCCCCATACAATTAATAAAACCCTTTATGTCACTTCCATCTTCAAGAAGGACAAGAAGAAAAAACAGAAAACGCGTCTGAAAATGTGATGGAGTAAATCCTCCTGGAAACCACTTCCAAACATACAAAGGACAAAAAAGCGATTTGAAGCAATCAGCATGGATTTCCAAAGGTGAAATCACACCTGCCCATCTTTATAACCTTCTGAGATGACTGCCTTGATAGATAAGGAGACAGCTGCAGATATTTTTTTTAATCTGGTGCCAATCTGTTCTACTTCTTAAGACAGAATGATGGCACAAGGGAACATACTCAGCAAGTCTGCAGGATAAATACGGGAAGGAGTGACTGATCCTTGTGGTGCCACTCAAAAGGAGGGACACCAGGAAAGGCAGGAGAAATGGGCCAACAAGAATCTTCCCAACAGGGAAATGCAAAGTCCTGCACTGAGGATGAACACCACTATGCTCTAGTACAGTTGGAAGCTGGCCACCTAGAAAGCAGTTTTGCAGAAAAGGATCTGTGAGTCCTGGTGGACAATTTGTACTAGAGCCAACAAAAAGCCAAATACATCATCAGCTGTATGTCCCCAGGAGAAGAGAGGCAATTCTTCCCCTCTACTCAGCACTTCTCAGACTGAATCTGCAGTGCCAAGTCCAGTTCAGGGTGCCCAAGACAAGGAGGACATAGAATAAAGATGACTCAGACAGACTCTTTTTGGTTAACAAGAGAAGAGACAATGAGCACAAATTCAAATACAGGAGATTCCACTTATACATAGGAAAAAAACTTCCTTAATCTGGGAGTTGTCAAACACTGGAAGAAGCTACCAGAGGTGGAGTATATTCCAAATGAAAGTGGAGATGACCCTGAGCAACCTGTTCTACTTCCACCCTGGGTTTGAGCAGTGTTCAGACTAAATGACCTTCAGACAGCCCTTCCAACTTCAATTGTTCTGTGATTCTACAATTCATTAACTTTTAATACCAAGGCTCCAATCATCACAGCTCACTTCATCTGTGGCCTTCACACCCTCCCAATGTAAATCCTGTATATTTAAAATATGACTATATCTTTCTAGACCAAGACTCTGTGCCACGACGTTGGGCCTTACTAAGTGCAGTATCCTGAATTCCTGGAAGCTTTCTGAACATCTGTGCCCTGGCACTTCTGGCAGTGCATATGCACATACATGAACCAGACACCTGCCCCATCTCCATAGGCCTGAGGAGCCAAATCAGTGTCTTACTTCTTATCACCTAAATGTGCTTTGTTAGGGAGATTTGTATAGCATATTTTCATCACCAGCCCCGAAGCTGACATTAGCCAAGCACATAAAACATTCTTGCTGAACTAATGCTGCACCAAAAAAAAAAAAAAAATCCAATCATTAATTTATCAACCTAACCTTTTTATGCCACAAGTCCCCCCGTGTCAGCTGCAAATTTTACAAGTGAATAGTCCCTAAAAAAGGTATCAGGTTAGGCAATTCACGCAAAAAAACCCCATTTTTTGCCAAAAGCTACTTTACATGAAACAGTTAACGTGGGCATAAAAATGGAAGCAAATCAGTAAGCAGTAAAAAATTGCTAGGTCAGTTGGAGCACAGTGATGTTTCTGGAATCACTACTGTTCCATATTAGATAAGGCAGTAAATGCAGAACCAGGAAAACAAAAGCCTAGCTTTCAGACCCAGGAGATCTCTGTGGACAAGGACAGTCCTTTGCTGTAAAAGAACATGGAGAAAAGTCAAGCCCTTTCACTAGTTGCCTTCGAACGTGCACTTTAAAGCCAACTACGTGGATCTTTGCAACACTCCTTATTTCAATTCACATTTTCATTATCACCACCACACACAGAAATATAAACTGCCCCATAACAACGAACATCCAGAGAGCAAACTTAACACCTTATCTCTCCACCACAGAAACTAACACATTATCTCTCTGCCATTCTGCATCAGAAATGAAAACGCCACAATTACACAAAACTAAAACAACCTGACTATGGAGCAAATACTTGGAAAATCAACTTTAGTTGGATTATAACACTGAACAGCTACAAGGACTACCTTGTTGCTTTCAACAGATTTTTTTACTGCTTATATGTATAATTTACATACGTGATGTATTGATTGCTACAGGCTCATTTTACTTTTTTTTTCCTTTTCTTGAAGTTTTCAAGGCTAGTACTGGCTGTACATGCAAGTGAATTGTTTTATTTTTCTTAATTAATTTAACATCCTACTTAGCAATGGGATTTCCAGACTGGTTTTGATGAAATTTATTTTAAAATCCACTAAACAAACAAACATTTTATTAAAATTCAGCCTTAATGCTACTAATGGGCTGAAAGAGCTGGAAAGATCACAAAATACCAAACAGGAAATGAAACACTTTCAGGAAGCATGGCTGGATACTGAGCATCAGACGGAAAAATTTTACTGCCAACAAATAAATCCACAAGCATCTTCTCACCCCCCAGCCCCATTATAATAAGAAGAAAATTCTATAAATTTGGATAACATATTTCAAATGTCAAGTTGCACCTATTGACAGCTTTATAAATACAGTTATGAGGAAACAGGAGTACTCAAGAAACACTTTAAAAAAAAAACCCGAATCACTATTTACAAGGAGGCTAGAAATTAAGCAGTAAATGACTGAAAGGAGCAGAGGAGACTATGTGTCTGCTTTGCATGCCCACACAGGCACAGAAAAGATGAATGAATTCATCTTATCACCAAGTTCTGCGAGCCAGTATGATCCTAGAAAACTCTGCATGAACAGACAAGCCTACACATTTTGCACTGTAATCAACCTAGTGTTCTTACAGAATGTCAGCCACTATATCTGACTGTTCTTGTTTTGATTTCATCATATAATTTACTAAGTCATCTTTCAGGATGATACTGGTGAGTGTTTAAGAACAAGTTCATTTGACCAGTTTTCTTTGATACTTGAAAGTCAGACTCTAGCTGAAGTCAATAAATCTTTGTCAGCTAAAGGAAATAACTCTTTAGTATTCAAATGATGTTCATAATGTTGCATTTCTAGAACTGAATTGTAATTCCTTTGGAGTTAAAAAAAATTCCAAGCAAACCCTAAACATGTGAGAGGGCAACAAAAAGTGCTCATCTCTATAGCATTTAGTTCTTCCAAAGCAAAGATTTAAGCAAATGAAATCACTATGTGCAACTTGTACAAATACATGCACACCAAGAACTCTTACACATACAGTTCCTGGAAGCAGCTCTGCTCCAACAGGGCAGGAGAATGAGTATAAAAGCTAGTATCCAACAATCACAGCCATTATTACTTGGTTTTCATATAAATAAGCTGCTGCTGACACAAGAAATTACAGAAATGTACAGTAACCAAAGGAATCTTCCCTTTGCAAAATGTTTGAGACACACTGGCAAAACCTTAAGAGACAGAAACCTCAACATTTCTATACTTAAAACATATGTTCTTTTTAATGACAAAAAAGAAGAGTAGGAATGTAATCTAACCAGGTAACAAGTCCAACATTAAATACATACAAAACAACAGCAGTCAGTCTTCCACAGAGGAATTCCCATCTAAGTAACATCTAAGTAAACTATTAGCACTCATGGATTTCACAGCCACTGTGAACTCTGAAGTGTTTAATTCTGTCAGTTTTTTGTGTCCTAAAACAAAACAACCTCTTGCAACCTGTATCACTGCAGTCATTAATGTCACATACTACTGATACTTCATACTCCTGAAGTACATAATGTCAGCAACCCACCTGCTATCACGGAAAAGAACAAAAGAAGACAAGAAATATAGAAATGGTCTACAACTTTTGGGTGCAAAATATTAGGATCTAGAAAGCCTTCACACTTGATTGGAAATACTTGAAGTTTGGAAATTGATCACAATGTATGAATAACTTTCTCATTTAAAATCTGCAACTGCAGTACAGTATTAAAGCAACACATCATTAGTCACTGTATCTTTACAATCACATTTTCCAGCGTAACATTTCTTACAAATTTGTAGTCAAAGCTAAAGCAACCAAAGATTTGCAGAAGGTATTATATTTAAACCATAGCTCACCTCTGGGTAAAGATTGAACCTTTTTAAGGTGTTAATCACTAAAGGATATTCAGTTAGTCTGTCATTCATAATTGCGCATACTCCACTCCAAAACGATGGTGCTTCAATAATGATCTTGAAGTAGGAATAATAAAGACCCTACAGGAGAACAGATTTATTATTTACAATTAAAAATGTCACTTCTGCTTCAGAAACCACTGTATACAAGCTTCATTTTTAAACAAATTTTGCAAGGTAACAAACAGGACAGGCTTATTGAAGATGACTATCCAGTTTTTCAAATCTCTTCTGTTACTACCACCGAAACAAGAAATGTAGGTTTCCTTCCACTTTCTTTCATTTGGGCTAGTAACAATGCATTAGCACATTACTTCACTAATCCCAAAATAAAAGCAGAAAAAGGGTGTATATATATATGCCAACTTTTATTAATCAAAAAAATATTAAGAAAAAAAGGCTGCATAACAAGACTATAATTGAAGGCAACGTATAAGGTATTTGCAGTTTTATATTTTGGGTCCTCCAGAATCATACCTGTAGATTATATCTTAAGTGAACTGTGAAGTGATACATTCATAGGGATCAGCTGCACATCACACAAATACTCTGCATGTAAATGTGTAATGCACAGTAGTTGTAAGAGATCAATATGTATACTTATGCAGAATGTATTAAGAAATTTTGGAAAGCCCATGATCAGATTACAAACAGAAGTTTTCTAAACACTGAAACATTATCTAACCATTTCTGTGCGAAAAGCCATTTCTCTTTCTAGCGTTGACAGGTGAGAAAAATGACGGTCATTTTCAAAAAGAGTTGTTATGTGACACCTGCCAAAAAAAAACCCAATTAAAATGGAACAAAGAGGTTTAGAATATGTACTAAATCACAGATACCAAAGAACATTCAATGAATACCTAAAGTTTACTTACAAACTGCTATTGTAATCTAGTCATATATTATACCAAAATATTGTCCTCTATTCAGATAATTTTAAATTGAAAAAATATGAACACCGAGTATTTATTAAATTATCTTATGGCATTACTAATAATACTATTTTGCTATATATTATATATAATACTGTAATGTATTTTAATTTAAGTGCAGACACTTAATGATTACGCAGCAATTTTTCCCCTGAACAGCAGGCTTCACTTGTCTCTGAACAGGCTTAAGAAACCTTTCACATCAGCTTCTCAAGAACAGAATTATTCAGCTCAGAGATAATTTAGTCTTGAGAGGAAAGTTCTAAATATAAATTACCCCAATATCTGCTCTAAAAATAACTAAAAATTATATTTTTACTATTTTAAAATACTATATGACTCTGAAGCAACAAATTTAACCTTACCAATGTAGGACTCCTGCAAAAACAGCTGTAAAGGAAACAAAAGGTGCGAAGTTACTCAAATATTTAAATAACTGAACATGAAATTGTGTTCACTGCAGTAATTGCAGTACTACTTCAGAGATGCACAGAAGGTACTCAAGACTCCAGCAAACAGAAGAATAGGAACATCTGATTTAACCTTCAAGGCCAGGTCTTTGAAAATTTTCTGTGGTATTCAGCACTAGGCAGTGTTTCCACCTATATGCTGCACCATTCGAGCTGAACCACCAGCATCTAATGCACACATTTCAGTTATCAACAACAAAACTGAATTACAAGCATTTCTTAAATAAGCACAAATATTTTTAGCATTTTTATGATGCCTACTGTGACTGTTCACTCAACTGCTGCTTAAGATTTCCACTAATTCATGCTAAGCCTGAAGCACATTACAAGGAGTGCTGCTAGGTCAAAGCAAAGGGCAGCGAACAGGCAGGACCTGGTGGCCTGAAAGGCTTAAGGTCACTCTGTAGCCATTATCACCTGCAGCCTGCTGTCTCCTGCAGCCATCTCCTGCACCTCCTGGTGTACTGATTGTCTGGCAGTTTCTTCGGAATCTGCTAGCTCATGGAAACGCTACAGACCAAACTTCCAAGCTTTAAGGTGTAAACACATCAGCTTAGCCATAAAGTTTCTGAAGGAGATCAAACAGCAGCTTTTGGGACTTCTCAGGCTTTCATGCTTCTCGGTGTGATACAGAGGATGCCAGCACCATGATGAAAAAGAAAGGATGAACACTCCCACTGTCATCTAGGTAAGTATTTTGCTGAGAGGTGAACAAATTAGAAGTTTCAAGTTGAGCTGTGAATTAGAGAACTTTTCCATTCAAAACCTCATTACTTAAGTGATGAATTAGAGAATTCCTGTGTTAGTCTAGTCTGTACAAAGCAGACTGGCCTTTGTTTGTCATGTTTGTTTGTTTCCTTTCCTAATGGACCCATAAAACAAATTTTAATTACAGAGCACACTGTGCTGTAAATATGAGAAATCCAAATGGACCGTGACAACCAACACCAACCTGAGACTATAATTGCTAAAAATAGATAAAACTCTGCACGCAGTAAAGTTCCATTTGTCCATTTGAAGACTATCTGCACTGCTGCCATGTAGGTACAGAACAACGCAGGTAATCTGAGGGGCAAAGGGAAGACACAAATGATGATAAACTGGTGGGTTAACAATCTAAGTCTCTGACCTCTGGAGCATGACAAGATCCAGAGAGAGCAGGAACCACTCCATTTTGCTTGGGCAGCACTGACAACATATGCAGCTTACCATGGAAGCAAAGCCCACATGAGTGAGGGATAATGGGAAGGCATTTAGAGGGACCACAGTGCTCCTCCTACACTGAGGGTGTCTCGGTTGCCCTCTAGGCACACCATGGCTTTCTAACATAGAAAGATCTGGCAGAGTAGTTGTCTTTAATCCGTGAGAATCTTTATGGTCAATGAAGAGCCCTCTTGCTCACACCGGCTGTATGGAGCAGAGAGGAGGTGGAGAGGACAACGACCCTCCCTGCTTACACCCAGCTGTGGCCAGAAAGGTGCTGAGCACCGTGTCTCTCTCCAGGGTGCTGACTGGCACACACCTTCCCCTGTTCTGGCACCCAGACACTGCCACTGCCTCTCTGAAGACGTGGAATGGGTGAAGTTGCTTTGACATTGGTAAAAATCACAGCAATGCCTGCATGCTGGTGCAGAATATAGTCTGAGAGTTAGTGAATGTACATTTATTCAGGCTGCATGTTACAAGACCAGGGTTGTCTGTTTCTGGAAAGTAGCAAGGACAAGAGAAAGAAAAACTCCTTTGCAAACCCACTAAATTTATGTGGAATGGGAGTGGACTTAATATACACTTTATGCCCTAGTATATATACCCAATATATATATATTCCATACATGTATTCTATATATGCCTTCAAAACAGAGCCTGCAAGCACTGCTGCTGCTGCTGACAGTACTTATCATGGTCACCATAAGGTTCATATCTGTAGTTTGTTGCATTATGACCTAATTTTAAAATTAAAGTTTTGGTATGGGAAGAAGTCCAAGGTGAAATAGGGTAAGACAAAAAATAAAATTAAACCCCCTCCCCCAAAACAAACAAACAAAAAAATACCACCACAAAACAAAAAGAAAAGCACAAAAAAAATTACCTCAAAAAAATTATAAACCAGCTGCTTGTACAATTTAACAACACTGACGTCATGCTAAACACTTTGCACAGTAGCTGAGGTGGTACTATACCACACTGTAACTTCCTTCAGAGTTTTACAGTTCCACTTCCATCACTGAAGTAGGTTGTTCAAAGACAAGCCTGGGTTCCAGATAGAAAATGAAGACCTCAGCGTTTCACTTAAAACTTCACCTGTTTTTATACTTTCTAGAAAAAAAAAATCCCCAAAATTGCTTGGTGTAAGCAGAACCTAATGTTTTGGGAAAGGTTCAGGAGCTGCAGGGGTTATTTTTATACTAAGGACATTTACATTAGTTCTCATGGAAAAAATATCTTTTTCAGAAAAGCAGGTATTGATAGGACATGGAATTCCAGGTAAGCACATTAGCTCTATCAGCAATGCAGCAAACCATATGCCATACAAAAAACATGTTTTGCAGTAATTGTATGGAAAGAAACAGAGCAGCCCATACCTTTCTTAGATATTGCTTATTAAGTAATAGTTACACATTTGCAGAAGCCATTATTTCATTTCTCAGCAACATTCCAAAGACTCCCAGTAAGATTAGATGCTGAAATACATTTGCATACACACACACAGCAGCTACGAAAAAATAACAATTTTAAGACAGAGCACATGTTGAGTAAGAACATACAGTGAAGTCCAATGCATATTAGTTCCCAGTACTGTTCATTAACTCAAGTTAACATGGTTCCAAATAAGGCAAATATGCAGTATTTTACTGGTGCAAATAAATTATCTACTATTACGGAAATTGCATTTCACATCCAGACATACCACTTATTTCATAGAGGAAACAATATCTTTAAATCTGATCCTTCCCTTCAGTAAATGTTTTATTGAAAGTCAATGCAGTAAGTGTAAATACATTCACAGTTATTTTGGAGAATTTCATATACATTTTCACAGTATCATTCTATTATCAGCACAAAGTCAAGACCTTTCATAATCACACAGCAATTAATGTTAATTACTCATATTCCAAGAGACAATGGGCTTAATTCATAGACTTCCACTCTAAGCCCAAATCAGCATTTTTCAACAGACTGCATTAAGCCAGTTTGTGATGGAAAACATGCAGCTTGGCTCTCTTAAATTACCATCCTTTGATCCCATTAATGTCCCTACTGGAGAGGGAATGAAGGAGGGGACAGGAAGGGAATACTATAGCCCTAATGCTGTAAACACTTACACAGCCACTATGTACTTGAACTTGCAGATGCCATTTTCTCACCCAGCCTAAGAATCCCTAAAAGCAAAGCATATGATAAGATTTTTGCAGACTAGGGCTATTATGTAAAATCTGATAGATTTCCTATTTTTGCCGGTGTGCTATTCTAAGAAAAGCAATATGAATGGCATATAAAAAGGATTCTAATTCTGGAAATTAAATACTGAAGAATAAAGCCATTCTTTGGCTTTATTTACCAAGAGAACAACAAATGCTGAGATACTGTAATCCACCAGGACGTGAAGGGTATAATAAACTGATTCATATTTTACAAATATCCACAAAGTGACCAGGTAGGAATACAGCAGAACTGAAAACAATGAGCAACCTGCAACCATTGACTACTTCTGCAGCTTAGTCAAGCTGTTGCATTTTGAGATTCTGTGTGAAATAATAAGGATGTCTCCAGGAATAAGTCCTCAAGTAAATGGTCATCACGAAAAAAAACCAAACAAATAATGGGGTGAAGTGTTATATAAGAACATCTTTGAAAGTCTGACAAACTTTCCTGCTGCACATAAATTGGAGATAATTCGTAAGAGAAAAAAATTCACACCCTATAATTAAACTAGCTCCAGCTGTGGGAGCCTCTGTTTTTAAAATATGGGCCTTAAAGCTTAAGCAAAGCAACAACAAAAATTCAAATTCCACTTAACTTAATCAAAACTCAGTATTTCATATTTAGTGTATGTACACCCTTTGCTACTGCAAACACTGTATGTTTTTACCTGCTTTGCTATTAAGGTTTTACTCCCATCAAAAAGGTAAATACCTCCCTGAAATATTTAATTGGTTATCTGGGTTTCATAGACAAATTCAAATTCCTGAAATATAAAACTCTCTTTGCTCTCAAATTTCAATCAGAAGAAAGCATTTTTCAATTCTGACCATCAGTTTAACATTTCTATGTCATTTAAGTAACTACGAGTCCAGGAAATGCTGAATAAATAGATGTAAGTAAAGCAATTCAGGAACACTTTATTCATTAATTAGCTTGTAAGCTAAGGGCTGTTTCCCTGCTACTACTTTGCAATGTAATTCATCAAAATGAAGAAACCCCCTTCGGCAACCAGGACTGCTGGTGATGTGATTAATAGTACCAGCATCTTTGGAATACCCTGACAGTCTTTACTAGCATACCTTTCAGGGTATACCTAATTGTGCATCTGATAAATATGCTATTACTTAACATTTGTTAACTTTAGGAATGCATGTCTTTGCAAACACTTTAGATGTTTCTTTCAAGATTTTGGCCATTAGCCATTTCATTATTTACTCAAAAATATTACCAAAGATAGTAACATCTGAATTTACATCCCTCTACAGCTGTATGCACTTCCACCCATACTCCTTCCCAAACAAGCTGTTGCGATTACATTACGTAATAAGAGCTGCTGCCTTTTCCTTTTTCCTAGAAATTAATGACTGGATAGGAGAAATCCATAGATAGGAGAAATCCATAAATATATGAATTTTTTTTCCCTATAAATATTGTCATAACACATCAACTGCTACAGTAACAGCTTTACAAAAGTTACCAGGTAGGAAGATATTTCCTGGCCCTTTTCAACATCAACTATGTTTTTGTCTTTTTCCATGTTATATTTAAAAATATATTTTGACACAATTTACAAGTCCACAGGAAGAAAGGTAAAAAGATGAGTATTTCCTCCCATGATGTATTCCTTCTACTTACCCAAAAGGAACGTGAACCATATCTTGCTATCAGCTTTTGTGATGAAGGCCTTTCTGTCGACAACAAGTACTGCCGAAAGAACACAAGCACCTTAAGCATCAATTTAGCACAGCCTCTAAAAAAGTATATCTGAATTCTGCAACATTAGTTTTATGTAAAAGTCTTGACTAGACCTCAAAAATGCTGAAAGAAACTTCATACAGCAAGTTCGTAACTACACATAAATGCTTTAAACATCACAGAGAGACTACTAAGGTGACTATATAAATCATCAAGTTTTTAATTTCTGAAATAACTTTTACAGAATAACTTGACAAAAGGGGATTTCTACATAGCTACGTTACTGGCAAATTTGCTAAAGCAGAGAGTCAGACTTTTAAATGATACACAACTCTGCAGGCTTTCCAGCAGAAATAAGCTGGTCATGCCAGCACTGCAAGCTGCGATAGTCAACACCACCAGAGAGACTGTTTTAACAAGAGTTAGTTACACAAACAGCACGTTTCCCCACTTCTCCTCCAAAGGATGCTGAAGTGGTAAAAAGCCCTTTCCCTCGCCCCCGTCTCGCCGATCCCTGCGTGGGTTTTGTCAGCTTTTCTCTCTCTTCACCCTCCCCGCTCTGTGACAGGCTGGAGCACGGGCCCGGGCGGAGCGGGAGCGCGACCGTGCCGCCGCTGCCCCGGGCAGTGCCAGACACCGCCCGCCCGCCTCCCTTCCCGCTTCCCTCCCGCGGGAGGGACCTTCCCGCCCGCCGGACCCCGATCGCTGCTTCCCGGGCAAAGCCGTCCCGGCGCTTCCTTCCCCGGCAACAGCCGCCCCGTGCCACGGGGCAAGGGTACCGCCACTTGCCGGAAAGAGGGACGGGAAGCGACGCTCAGCCCCGCCGTACTTCCCTCGGGCGGAAGGGCAGGCTCCCATCCCAGCGGGGGCAGCGGGAGCGAGGAGGGGGCAGGGTTCAGGGTAGGAGCCTCACCTCGGAGCCGGTTTCTGCAGACGCGCAGGAGACTCAGGGGGCCGCGGCCCAGCACGTCCCGCTCCCCGTCGGCCGCGGGCCCCTCCCGGTAGGGTCCCCGAGGGTCGCCCCTGGCTCCCCGCCGGCCGCCGCCTCCCTTCCGCATGGCGCGGGCCCCGCCGGAGCCCTGCCTGACGGGCGAATGCGGCCGGCGGCCGCGGCTGGGGCTGGCGCCCGGCGACTGCTGTTGGTGCTGCTGCTGCTGCCCGGGCTTGAGCGGCGGCGACTCTTTGTTCCTGCCTCGGCTCGGGACGACCATCTCCGCATAGTCCCCGCCGGGGCCGGGGCGCCGCGCCGGAGGGGAGGGGAGCCGAGCCGAGGGGGGCGGTGCTCAGCGAGCAGCTTCCCCCACCCCCTGGCAGGGCCCGGAGGCCACGGGGCGGAGCTGCAGCCGGCGGGCTCGTAGNGGGGGGGAAGAGGAGGCGGAGGGGGCGAAGGAGGCGGTGGGAGCGAGGTTCTTCCCGCTCACTTTTTCCCTGTCCTTTCCGAGGGACGGCCGCGGTTTTCCCGCCGCTCCCCGTGCGGGCGGGCCTGCTGTGCCCCCTGCGCTGCTGCGGCCTCGTTCTCCCTCACCTCTTGGTGTTTATCTCAGCTGCTTTTCCCGTTCCCGGCCCGTTCAGCTTTGTAACACCGTCTCCTTAAACTGAGTCCACCCCAGAAGTGCCCGTCACTCCTCTCCCCGCCCAAATTCAAAAAATTTTCACTCCCAGAGGGTAACTTGTCTGTGTTACTGATATGTCCTGAGGGCTTCCACACCACAGAAAACACCCCTCTTCTTCCTCTTCCTCTTTCTCCTCCTACTCCTTGTTCTGGAGTTTTATTGTGGGTTTGCCTTTGCAATGCGGCCTCTTCGCTCATGAGCGCCATGCAGATGGAGCTCTTAGTAGTAAAAACTAAAAACCCCTGCTTTGGGTTCAGAGGTTAAAAGGCCCTGACGCACAGAAACTCTGTGTAACGCCGAGCCTCGAGGCATGAGGTGTTTCGTGACTTTTCCAGAGCAGTTATCTTCAGGAGCTCCCAGTAGCAATCCCTGAAGCTCCTACTCTAAGTACTCGTCTTTGAAGAGTGGTGAATATAGAGCAAAACTGTGGAACAAGACCCAGCTCCAAAAAAGCCACTGTTCGTCCTCCTACTTGTGCTCAGCACAGAACAGTGCTCAGGGAGCGGCTCATCTGATAGGGATATATTAATTTAAATACCACTTTTTGATAATGTTCATTAAATACAGCAGAGTATAACCTTCAGTATCTTCAACCTCCATTTCGCTCTTTCCTCCCTGACCTCTTCATATTTTTATCTTTCTTGACTCCCAGGTGCTCCTCATCGCTTCAGGGAGTGCTCTCTTCACTCTGCACTCTTCATTTTATGTTTCTGCTCCTGAGTTTTCTGTCTGAGTTTTCCATTCAACTCTGCTTACTTTTCCTAGCCTTTCCACTTTTTTCCTGTGACATAATATATATATGTTTCTTCTAAAATGGTTATAATTTCTTTATGTCCACCTCTTTTTCCTAATTATTTTTATGAATCCTATCCTGTGAAAGGCAAGGTTTGAGTCCATTGTGGCAAATACCATACTAAGATAGTATTTTTTAAAATTGTTTGACAGATACTGAGCACAGGAAGGTAATTTTGATTCAGATTCAGCCACTGAGGAGATAAATGAAAGTGTAAGAACAGGACGGCTTCTCCTGTCTCTGTGCAGTAGGGCTGTTTACACCCCAATAAGGATGTAAAAATAAAAACATGTACTAAACAAACAAGCCTATGGGACTGACATAAGGCCAAGTTCTCTTGGCCTCACATTTCTTTGCTTGCAGAGGGAGAATCACCCTTCTACCACTAGCTGTTTTGGGGACATTGCTGCAAAGGATATGTGTTACACTCATCTCAAAAAAGCGAGCAAGGAAGAAACAGTATTTTTCATACAAGACAGCCAGTCTCCTGAGTACCCAGGCTCTTCTTCCAACATGAATTATGTGCAGCAGTTTCATATTGCAAGAAACATTTATCTGTGCTTATTACATACTAAATATAAATGAAGGCATAAAAGGAACACGCTTCAAGTGTTTGAAGACTATATACTATTTTCCCCGCCTGCTTTTCAGGAGAGAAAGTCCCACAATCTGCTCTTTTTTATATTTGATTTTAATTGAGTAGCCTTGTTCAAAAGTAACCAAAGGAGTCTCTTGTTGCTGTCTGAGTGATTGAAGGGTACAGGCTCCAGAGAGAGTTTTGCATGTAACCAGCATAGAAAAAGAGCAATATGATACGTTCTGCTGATTTTTAACTCCTGTAACCTATATTTCAATTTTTGCCAAAATCAATAGAGTCATAGAACACTTGGAAACTTGAAAGGTTGATATTATTAAGGTTCATAAAATTGCTGTGGGGTGGCTCAGCTGTTGAGATTAACTGGGCCTGCTCCAGCCTGCAGCAGATCAATTACCTTCAGGCTATTTTCTTTTAATAAAACTCTTCAGGCAATTTATTTCAACAGGTACCACCCACAGAACCTGGTTACAAAAGCACATACTACTAAACAATTCTAAAGGTTTTAAAAGTTACTGTAAGTGTGCAAAAACAGAACATCACATTCTTAAATGTAAAGGTGCCCATAATTCAGCAACTATGAATTTCCTCAGAAAACCTCCAACACTACTTCAGAAGAGCTGCAGTAGAGCAGTACACCCCTAAAAGTAAAATGACATTTGTTTCAATCTATAAGATACAAGTAGTAAGAAATAAAGCTTGGGCTTATATCATCACAGGAATTGCATATTTTTTTAAGAAGTGCTATGTTTAATATCCAGCATCACATTTCAGACAGTGTAGCTCATCACTGATCCCACACATCACAGTGAAAGGAGTGATTCCAATAAATCATATCTTTCTAACAGAAAAGGAAGAAATATATCTCTGAAAATAAATTTGATTTTCTTCAACTCTCAAAGATGCTGAAGAATATTTACAAGTCCCTAGGAGAGACATTATCTTAATCAGATTGTCCTAACTTCTTTTGTCCAGGGAAAGCAAAATCCAGGCAATGTTGCTGCACGGTTTTCTGCTGTCCCAGGACAAGGCACATTCTGAAACACAACATTTCTGTTTCTGCTAGGTCTTCTCTATCTCTTTGCTCACACATTTTCTATGATCACTGGACTGTCTCTTCATATTTCCAAATCACTCTGACAGATATCAGCAATCTCAGCTGGACAGTGGTTGTGACACACTGTCGATGGAAATAATTCACAGTCCTCAGGAATAAGCCCCTGCAAGTGAAGCACATTTGCCTTGGCAGTTCCTGTATATTCTCTAACAGTATTCATTCCGCAGGATACTGGGCAGGCACACCTCATTACCGAGCAGTCCAGAGCTTGCTTTCCTCCCCACCCCCACTCATTCTCATCTTCTATATTGTTTCTTGACACCAGTTCTCTCTTCTTCTCTTGCCTTAAGTGAGACCTTTACTTTCCAGTTTATCACCAGTACCAACCCCTTCTCTATTCAGTCACCTTCAAGGTGATCTGAGTAAGGGTCCCTGTAGAGATTCTTTTTTTCAGTCTGTAATGATGTTTTGTGTACTGCTCTGCTTTGTTCCAGTGGCACTGCCTCAGAGCACATTCTGCAGATTTTGTGACAAGGCTGCCATTTCCACCTACCACAGGGCTTTGCTTCTGTGAAGTTTGTGTTGATCCCCCACACTTTCACACGTTCAGCAGCAGACTTAATAATAGCAGGACTGCATTGTAGCAAGTTAGGGAACTTCAGGCTGCCTTTCCTTGGTTCATTTAATCCAAGGTTAGCATGCAATGAAGGCACGTTCTAGAAAGTATGTCTCTTCAGAAAACAATTGTGTGACTTCTGCATGGTTAGATGTACTCAACCTAGCATTAAATGAGCCATTTTGAGTGCTGGCAGCAAGAGAGCTGCAGCAGTGTGGAGCTCAGAGCCTCAGGTAACTAACCGGGACGTTAGAGCATTTTGAGCTCCACGCCATATGGCTATATCTGACTTAACTCATCATTTATACTACTTGAGCTTCAGTCACAGAGCAGGCAAATTCTTACTTACAGGAAGATCTTTATGAAAACAGAAATAGTTGGGACCTCTTCTTGTGAAGACCAGGCTGAACAGAAGTTCTGAAGGCAAAGGAGTCTCATAAGGCAGAAGTGAAGATGCAGGATTGCTCTTGGAGTTTGTACACAGAGGAATTTTCCAGGGAAAAACAACAACAGCAGAATGTATTGGCAAATTGTTATAGTACCTTGTCCTATTTAACAGCTTTGTGGGACCAGTTCACTTTCTGCAGGATACAAATATTCTCCCTTGAGTTAACCCTTTAAACATACATTATCTGTATTCTGAGGAGAGGAAAGTATGCTCTTGGTAGGTTAGTAATCTAAAACTTGCACGTCTGCTCAATGGATCTTCTCTCACTTTTAAAGTTGCTGTTGCATTTAAACTTTTATATATATAAAAAGATGTGTAGAACTGGATTATCTGTGTCTGTATGGGTAACTGCTCATACAAGCAAAAACTTGTTCCTACTAGAAATAAATAAGAACAATTTACCTAGCCTGCCTACCCTGGCAACAACAACAAAAGAAGCAAAAATTCACAAATTTTGAATGAGAGGACCTAAAAACCCTTCTATCTTTAACACAGAAATTGCTTCCTTTGTTTCTATAATGTTGATTATAAGTCTCAAACTTCCTGCTGCAAGAATAACACTGAAAAACATTAGTGACTCAGAAAATCTAATTAGTCTCCACCAGAGTTTTTCTTACTGCTTCACTTTCAGTTTCCCATGCCATATATATTCATGCTACCTAAAGTGCTTCCCTGCAGCTCTGAAAAACAAAAATTAGTTAAAAAAAAAAAAAAAGGAACACTAAATACTATGACTAACAGGAAAAAAAATTTAGGCTACACTGGAAGCCTTGTAGGTAGTTCTAACATATTTCCAGTTACCCTTCTTTCCTTGCTGCAGACAGAATGATGAAAGCAGCACAGGCATTCATTTGCCCTATTGAGCAGCTGACTGGGGAGATTTGGCAATGACCCTTCCTAAGGCATGGAGTGTGATCATCTCCTCCCAACTGAGGCCTGGAATGTTTCTGTAATTCTTCACTGTTCTGAGGACTTTTAACTCCTCTGCGTGACATAATCTCCTTACAGATTTCAAAATGAAGATCTCTTGCTGTACATGCCACATTCTCATTGCGTGGCATTTGGCCGCTGTGAGTAGTCATGTTAATTTGGCATAGAGGCCATGATTCGCAGCCACAGCAACTGCATCTCATTATGCTTCTATTTGGAGGAGCAAATTATAGAGTAAGTTATCCGAGGACCACAGGACTCAATATTTACAAGCAGAAGTGATGGATCCAGCTTCCCCTAACCTGATTTACTAGCCACGGTGGTTTTACTTAATTTTTTTATGGAGTCACTGTTTATCTGGTGTGTCTCTAAGTAGCAGCTGCCAACAGATGAATAAGAGAACATAGAAGAAACAGCTTGCAGTGACAAGCAGAAGCTTCAGTGATAAGGACAGAACAGGACCATATGAACATGGGCTGAGCTACTACTATATTTCATGGCAGATGCTCCCTATGTGAGATTGAGAATATAGACACCACTTACGGTGGAAATATGGAAAGGCCAGCAATGGACCTAGAACAGAAACAGGAGAAATGCAATGATCTGGAAGTGCTCCCAGAATAGCTTTACAGTGAACAACTGGCAGAGCAGCCAGATGTGAGAAACAGTAGGGCTCTTGAAGTATGTTGCCATATTGAAGTCACTATATCTACACTGATGGAGATTTACTGGCAAATCTGTTTTGGCAAGAGAAGCTTGTGGACCACTGTGAAATACAAACAACTATATCAGCAGCAGGGTCTAAGTTTGCCTGTTCAGATGTTAGCAAGTTTATTTCTGTTTCACACTTTGCTTAACCTGATTTTCATTTCGGTGGGGATTCCAGAATGTGCTTTGCTGCCCTGGTTACTGAAGGAAGAGACACATTAAGACCCTGATAGAAAATACCTCTGGCAAACTGAGCAACATGGCAAACAAGACTGAAGGCAAGATAATCCTACACATCAAACACCCCTTAAATGACAAACAAAGTCATGGCTTAGGAATGCTGTTTTCTTTCTGTATATGACTGAGAAAGGGTGAATTCTTGATGGCAAACAGAAGTGACTAATAGTCACTTTGAGGGCTGTGGGGTATCCTTTCTTGGTAAATCTGGTCTTTTTGCTAGATACCTCATAAAGGGGAGGGAAAAAAGATACTGAGGTTACAAACCCTTTAATTTATATCCATAAAAAACTAAAAATGTGATACAAATTTACACAGAAAAGTTTTGAAAATGGTACACGGAGTCCCTGTTGGTGACTAAAAACAGCAGTTGCATCTTTGCATCTCCTTCATCACCTTTTCAACTTTTTGACAGTCTGCCTCAGAACATGATCCTAAATACTTCATTATACATTCTTAAACTTCGTTAAGAATAGCACCCAACTCAGGCTTTAAAGACTGTGTTCACAAAACATTAAGATGTGTCACAGTGTCAAGCAACTTGGTGGAATTCATCCTTTTTTTTTCAATTTGCTCATGTAGAAATTTGTAGTGATCATGCCTTTCCACTTGGTATAAGTCCGACTCCTCCGTGCTTTTTGACATTACTTCTCTAATCTCTGGAGCTGCTGGGAAACAGAGCTCTTTTTCTCTCAGAAAAGGGCATTTGTCTGTGTCCGATCAGCTGTGCTCACAAAAACGCGCGACTATAGCCCAGTTTGAAGTTTATTTTTGAGGTCACAGTGCCCTCTACTGTCCGAGGCATCCTCTTTGCTGCTGCATCATCGTAATGAAGAATAACAGCATGTGAAGCAACGTATTCATTTGTGTTTCAATATACTCTTTCATCTAGACTTGTAGGCCAAGTCTGCGGTTGTTTGATTGATTGAAAAGAAAACAGATTGGTCAGGCCATTGTCATTTCTTGCTGACTCTAATGCTGCTTTGTCAGAGTTGCTTATAATTTTAATTAAGCCACTTATCTATGCAGAGCTTCAATCACACCTGACTTGTAAATTTTGAGTAACTCTGCATAAGGAAGCTCTTTGACATGCATGCAAAGTAAGAAGAATCAGACCTGCGTTTCAAGTACAAATTGTAAATACCTCTGCCACAGATTTGTATTGCTCCAGGTGATTGTTCCAGCTCTGCAGATACAAATTACCTGTTACATAGAGAGGTGTTCTTTACAAACTCCTCTTCCGTTTGTGTTTGCCTTCACTCTCTCTCTCCATGAGCTGTGTGTGGCACTGTAGGTAGTTTCACTTCCCTGTGAGTGTTGCCTGGAGCACCACAGACTGTCCTGTGAGAGAGCCTGGGACCATTCCTGCCCTCGCACCAACCATTGCTCACAAGTAACCACAGATCCTTGGTGACACTCCCTTTCTCACCCCAAAAGCCCCATTCACGTTTACATAAAGCATGGGCTGCTCTGCCCACTCCACCCCTAGCATTAGAAAATCCTACTTACTTTTGATGTTACCAAAACCAATTCAAATCGAAAGAAGTATCTATAGGCAACAAAAATCCCTAGCCTCACCTGCTTTTCAAGAAGCATGCAGCTGGTAGCACTGAAGAGATTATGTGAGGGGAGGGGAAAAACTCCCTCTAAAGTAGACTGTTTGTTTCGTATTCTCGTTGTTTTTTTAGTTTGACAGAAGAACTCACTGTGCTCAGACAGCAGCAGCTGACTTAATTGTTTCACAAGGCAGGTGCAACCACTCCAGTTCCTCAATGTGCTACAACTTGTTTCCCAGTAGGGGATCTTGTAGCACAGTTCCCCGTGGCATGACACGTAGGAGTTCAGAGGATTTCCCTTCCGGAGAGATTACATTGATGATATATATCAAGGTATATATTGATGATGGACTGAAGCCTGAATATAAGATGGCATTCATTTTCTCCTGCTAGCCCTGTAGCAAAATGAGGAAAATTCACTAAACAGTGCACTTTCAAGTGTGCACATACAAGTATCTGTATTTGCATGCCTGTGTGTATATAAAGCATCTATAAAATATTCAGAATCAAACTGCATTGCTGGGCACATGACAGACCTGTCTTCAACCATTTCTCCTATGCAGCTGTCATTTCAAAGTCACAGGGAATTTCACTGAGTAGAGCTGTGGTTCCACAATGAGTCCCAGGGCTGCATTGCAAGGAAACTGTGGCCCACTAGTAATCCTGGATTTTGCTGAAGAAATACTACATGGAAAGGATGCTTTTAAAATTGCCACTTAATGGAAGGAGGAAAGGATGTCAAAGAGCAGAATGCAGAATGACTGTCAGAAAAACGTGATAAAGTTTTAAAAGATATTTTCTCTATAGAGAAATCTTCCCAATCTGTTGACATGGAACTTGGAAAACTTCTGCCTTTCAAACAGAAAGAGCTTCAATGCCCACTAACAACTCACAAACTGCCTGCACCAGGTTTAAAGTAATTTCATCTTAGCACACCAAACGTGGAATTCCGTTTTGCAGTCAGCATGGAACCTCCACATTTCAGCTGTCATTATAAGCCTTATTGCCAGCATTATTAGAAAAACTGCAGAAGAAAGAATACAAAATAGATGATGGCAGTCTTACTTTGCAGTCATCTGTTAACTTCAGTTAGTACTGGGGAGATCTCAGTTGAAGGAATGTGTCCAACAGTGAACACTGCACTTCAGGAAAGATGTAGAGCCACTGAAAGATAGGGAATTTTCCTAATGTCCTTTATCCCTTACTTATTTTACATCAGCCGTGGTAGTTGCAAAGCAGATTTCCCCCCTCACCAAACACATACACACAGCAGAAAACGCCCTTGAAGCCTACATAAGGAAGATGTAAAAAATAGCCTGGAGAAGAGTAATCAGAGGGAATGTAATAGCAGTTTTCAATTAGGCAAAAGGTTGCTACAAGAAGTGACAGAAGCACTGGATAAGGAGTGAAGGGCTAAAATTTCAGTCTGGGTCAGGTTAGATGTTAGGGCCAATTTCTAAAGAAAGAATAGTTAAGCATCAGAATCTTTAAAGGACCTGTGGAGTCTCCATTGTTGGGACCTCTTAAAAACAAATAAGATAAACATCTTCCAGAGGTGGTTTAATTATAAACTGATCTTGGCTTGAGTCAAGGAGATGATCTCTGAAGACCTCTTCCTGCCCTACCTATTATTATTATATATCAGCTAATCCCTCAGTGAGTATTTATGAAAAAAATTTATCCCAAGTATTCCCTGACCCAGCTTTGAGCTGGAGACCACCCAGCTCCTAGTATTCTGAGGAAAATGCTACTTTTACCCTGAGGTGCCATGTTGTTTATCGTAAAGGCTCTATGTAACCTGGAGATTATCAGTCTTCTACAATGAAATACATTGGCAACACCTTCAAATTTTGCCAATAAATGAAAAAGAAGGAAAAAAAATAAACAAGGTAAGAGAACTCTGGAAGCAGAAGAGCAGGGACAAACCTGTAATATTTCCTTGGGCCCTTCTTTCAAGGTGGGAGAGCAGAAGAGGAAAAGAAGAAGGAAGAGGTAACGCTAAGTTTGCAGTGGAAAACTAGCTCAGGTCTTAGAGGCACACAGGTTTCACTAATGGGGCTGCTTTTACTTAGTAAGCACAGTGGATGGTCTAAAATGAGGTGATAAGAAGGAAGGGACCTGTGACAAAAATAGATTAGTGGCATTGCGAATAAGGGGATGTGTATGTGGAATGAGAATGAAGAGGAGCAGGCAATAAATGAGGAAGAAAATGGAAAGTCAGAGGACAAAGAAGGAAAGAGGAAATAAAAGTCGCATTAGAAAATAACCTTAAATGTGCAAGTGCAAGAGAGGCCTAACTAACTCCCAACAAAGATTCTGTGTTTTTCAGTGTTTCATATGTTTTTAAATGAGTGCTGTGGGTGGGAAAAAAAAATATCTAAGTGCTGGAGTGAATCTTGGCCCTGGAAACTGGATCCCTTGACCTGCTGCTTATAGTTAGGTCAGAGACCCCAAAACCTCACAGTCAGCCATGGTTAAATTTCTCATGTAACTCAAGAAATTGAGAGGGCATCCTTGTATGTACCTTTTCTACCCCTGGATAAAAGAAATATTGCTTTCTCATGGAATCATATCCACTCTATTGCTCACATTCAAGAGTGGGTCTGTCTGTCTCTTGTGTGATGGATTTTTGCTGCTGTCTTCTTTTGAACTGACTAAAGGTTTCTTCCTCCTCAGAATTTCCACAAATAAGTCCCAAAGGTCTTGTGAAGAACCTGTTTCTGGTCCCCTCTCTTCATTGTCACTACTACCTGAAATAGAATCATGGCATGATAGAAAATGCTGTGTTGGAAGGTCTTCATCAGGATCATTGAGTCCAACTCCTGGCCCTGCACAGGACACCCCAAGAATTGCACCATGTGCCTGAAAGTATTGTCTACACACTTCTTGAAAACAGGCAAGGCTTTTTGGTGTAACCACTTCCCTGGGGTGTGGATGCTGACAAGTTTGGTGAGGGACAAATTTACCAGCTCTCGACCCTGCTTGTGAGAAAGCAACTTCTCACGAACAAGGCCGAGAGCTGGAAAATTTCTCCCTGACCAAACTTGTCACCGTCCACACTGGGGAGCCTGTTCCAGTGCCCAACCACCCTCTGGGTGAAAAACCTTTTCCTGATATCCAACCTAAGCCTCCTATCTCAACTTCATGTTGTTTCCTCAGGTCCTGTCACTGGTCATGAAAGTGAAGAGATCAGTGTCTGCCCCTCCTCTTCCCCTCACAAGGAGGTTGCAGACTGCAACGAGATCTCCCCTCAGTGTCCTCCTCTCCAGGAACAGACCAAGTGACCTCAGCTGCTCCTCATACGGCTTCCTCTCCACACCCTTCACCATCCTCATGGCCGGCCCTCCTTCGGATGTTCTCTACTAGCTTAATGTGTTTTTTTATATTGTGGTGCCCCAAACTGCCCCCAGCACTGAAGGTGAGGCTGCCCCAGTGCAGAGCAGAGCAGGACAATCCCTCCCTTGCCCGGCTGGTGATGTTGTGCCTGATGCATCCCAGGACAGGGATGGCCCTCCTGGCTGCCAGGGCACTGCTGGCTCATACTGAACTTGCCACCGAGCAGGAGCCCCATGTCCCTTTTTGTGGCACTGCTGTCCAGCCTCTCATTCCCAGTGTGACAACCAGGGCTGCTCTGTCCCAGGTGCAGAATCTGGCACTTGCTCTTGTTAAACTTCATAGAAGAATGTAGAACAACTGCACCCCTTGTGCAAGAAGAAAAGGAAAGCTAAAGAAGGCAAAGAAGTTTTCATCCACCTTGCAAAAGGAAAGATTGCAACCATGCCTTCAAGTTTTTCTCATATTTTTCCTGTAGTAAGCTTTACCTTAATAAACATTGTCGGGTTTCTGTCCTATCTCTGCTCTACTCCTCAGAGCTGCCTTGTCCTTTTCTTACAGTCTCTGTAATTTTAGCAGTAATGGAATTGGAATATTTTTTTCTGGGGTTTAGTCCTTTTGTTTCTTGAAAGCTCTCCAAATATGGCTTGGAAGAAGAAGGGGAAATTCAAACTCAAGACCAGCATGTCTTTACTCCTCAAAGATGGCAGGGCTATGGCAGACACATGCTTTGGACTTTAGCATTTCCATTAAAAGAAATTGATTTCTATTTCACTAGGGAATTCAGCTGAGACAACTTGATCCTTTTGCAGAGACTGTATTCATTCTTTTCAGTGTGTGATTCCATTTCTTTCATTGTGTCCACTTGAATACAAAATCCAAAATCATGATGATTAAAGAGAAAAATAAGTCCTTAAACTCATGATTTTTACTCGGTTTCCAACAGAAAAAGGTGTCTGTATATGCATATATGAGTTTGTCTAATCACACGAAATGATTTTTTTTACTGTTTAGCCAGTTTCAACTTAATTCAACATTACACTTTAAAATAGTGGCATGTGGCTTTGTAATTGGATGGCTTCTGTATTAATAACAATTTAGATCAACACAATCAGTGGAAGGAAAAGGGGACAAAATGTTGAGACTGTCAGCATGCTTTCTGAGACTTGAAGGGCTGCAAATGTATGAAAATTATTGCCACAAAAGAAAACACATGCATCTTTATGCAAATATGCAGTCTGCATAGTTTTGCCCTGAGTAAGGTGTTAGGTGTGGCACACTTAGCCAGCTCAGCAGCAGCAAGTCCCGAACAACTATTCAATTACACAACTCTGGTGTGGAAAGAAAGCTCCGAGAGGGTGCAGACATCTGCTTTAATCCTTGCAAGGCTTCCTGAGCTTTATAAATTGGCTTTTGTGTAAATGAAAATCAGGCTCTGTGTTGTCTGCCTGGTATGGCGTTGAGTGCATGTTCCAGAAGTATTTAAAGATTACTTCTTTGTTAAGATACAGAGCAATATACACGTTTTGTCTACCTGGAAGAAATTAGAAGTAGTGCATGTGGATACAAGCAAATTGTTTTCTCTTGTTCAGGTTCATTTATTGCAGACAATATTTATATTGGCAATTATTATAACAGTAATATTTGCTGAAAATAAGAGAGTAAAAAAAAATTTTATCTTACCATACATAATCCAAAAAGATATTTATGACTGCCTGGATGCCATCCAACCAGTAAGTAGAAAACAAACAAACAGAACTATTGAGATAAAAACAAACCAGAGAAAAGCCCAATTGACTTAAGAAACATAAGCAGATATCAAGCGCAGGCCAGTACGCTTTCATTCACCATGTGGATTTTGCACCTGAGGACCTGGTATAAAATCTGGGAAAACCTACCCGAGGAGGACTGCGTTATATATTTTGTATGGGAAAAAAGGATATCATTGCCTGAAAAACGTCCGAGGCAGTGAAATGGTACAGCAATGGCAGAAGAAGCTCCGGGGGAAAGAATTGAGTTACTACTGCTTTGTAGGGGCTTGAGGTCAGAGCAGGGGGGCCAGCAGAGATTTTAGGCAATACCAGAGGCGGCATGTGGGGCACATGGAGAATATTGCGTATGCAAATCCTTCATTTTCCTCCTGCTGATTTTTCCCTCTCGCTGTTTGCCCTCCCGGCGGTGCGGAGCGCGGCTGGCAGCGGGGCGGGGCGGGAGCGGCCGGCAGAGGGCACAGGGCGCCCGCGGGATGCGCTCCCAGCGCCGGCACGGACCTGCGGCTCGCCCCGGCCGCGTCTGCCCCGCGGGGCTGCAGCGCAGAGACCATCAGCCTTCAGTCGGGAACAAACAAAGGGAAAAGTTCCTGTGTCTGCCTACCTTCAGGGTAGGCTGAGTGTTAGGGCGCAGGTGAGAAACTCTCTGCCGCCTGACAAGAAGAAGGTGAGTGCTCTCCATTTAGCGCAGCCGGCTCCGTCCTCCCTTGCCGTGGCCTTAGCGGTGAGTTACTCCCTGAGAAAAGTTCCCCGATGGTGTCGCCTGAGCTGGAAGCATTTCCCTGAGCTTTGAGGTTTCACGGCAAGGTGTTCCTGCGAGGGAACAGGAATTGTGTGCTGGTACGCGTGAACATCAGCGCGGCCATCAGCTGCAAAGCTCCTCAGCACGGCAGAGAGGGAGACTTGTGGCACAGAGCAGGGCAAGCTGCTGGCCACAAGCAGAGCACACGAAGAGGAACCACATCCCTGCCTGTGAACCGAGGAGGCTGATGGGGAGAGGCAGGGCTGCGGCACCTCCATCCTTCAGCAGAGAGGTGTGAGATCAGGCGGCACCCAGGGCGGCGGGGAAGGGGACGTGGCCCTCAAAGCACTGATCTTGCATGTACAGAAAAGGTCTAAAGCTATCACAGCGTCCAAGCTACAGAAGAAGGTGTGAAAAAATGTATTGTCCAGGCCTTTACAGTAGTCAGGATTGCAATTTTACAAAAGGTCGAGTTTTCTCCTGGGATGGGGCGCTCTTTTTTGTGCCTTTTTTTTTTTGCAACTAACAATAAAAACTATGATGGTGTGGCATTTACTATTATTATCTTTACAGATAATAATACTATAAAGATTAGATAGTCACGTGAAGGAGTGTCTTAGGACCCCACATGGCCAAGAAGTTCAGTGATAAGTGGGTTTGTCAAAAGAAAGATCTGGTTCCTGGAAGCGGAAATGAGCTTCTAATTCAGACCAAATGATTTTCAGATGGAAATAAAAAGAGGAAACTGTATCAGAAGTTGAAAATAAAAAGTTACTTGATAGGTGATAAAGTTTTTTAGTATTTCAGTTGAAACTGATGTAAATTAGTAAGTTAACAAGGAGTGGTGATTAACCTGAAGACACAGTCAAGTATTTTCAGTGAATATGACATTACCCAAAATGCATGTTTCTTCTTGTTCTTCATTCAAATCAGCCCTTTATACTCCTCCAAATTTGATTTTTGCATTATCATTTAATTCTGAATTCATTTTCTCCTATTTTTCCAGTTCATCAGCCAACCAAAAACCATCCTCAAGCCCATTTTTTAGAATCCTAAGGGTTATGAAAAGAGCAACAGGGAAAAGTCACTTTGAAATTACTGTTTATTTTGGTTATGTAATTGGAATAAATTATATTAGAAATAAACTTATTCGCTGATGCAGCAATAACAGCGAAAGTTATTCTGTTTGCAGCCCCAACTATTAAAAAAAAAAAAAAAAAGAAAGAAAAAATAGAGTGTTCAAACAAGAATTATAAGGTGGTTTATTTATTAGTATCCTGAATTTTGAAACACATTTATTCCACCTTAGTTTCCTCTTGTCTGTTTTCTTTTTAATTGAAGGTGGGATTCTCATGAAATTCTGTTTTTCATGCCCATGCTTTTAATAAAAACACAAGGTGAAACAACACAAAATTCACAGTAAAATTGCAAAAGAAAATCAGAAGACTCCTTGGAGAGAAAAATTTGGTTTCCCTAATGCTGAATTGAAATGTTTTAGTCTTAAAATTAGATTATGGGGAATGCAGCCATCCCATATTAAAATTTAAAAGTAGTCTTATACCTTATAGCACTACTGTGGATATCTGATACATGTGGATATCTGATACATGTGGGTCTGGGTGGAGCAAGAACAACTAGTTTATAATGTCTTGTATATATAAATAAGGAAATCCAGTTAAAACAGCTGAAACCACACTTGTGTTAAATGAACAAGCTCCCTGCTATGGTCCTTTCCATCACAGAGATGCATAGTACCTTTAGAATCAGGTTTATGCCTGAACTTTTTCATGTTTAAGAATCATTGCTCTCTTTGCTAGAAAAAGTTCAGACCATCACGTAACATTTTTGCAAAGGCTTGCTTTTTTTTAAACTTATTATTTCCTCACTAACTTAAAACAGTTCATTCAAAAGCTAATTTTCAAAGTGACTTCACATGGAGGAATCTATTTTAAGGCATTGGTTAATTCAACATCACTGAAGTGTGGAGAGAAACAAAAATGAAGTCATTGTTAATTTTAAAATTATTTATGTCATGTTCAGTGGTGGGGGAAATTTTGCAGAGCTCTCTTTCTTTTCTCAATTTTATTCCAACAGATTGGTGCACTTATTAATTCTTATGGCTTTCATTAGTTAAATGAAGATGATACACAGTTCTCTGTTTCCTTTCCTTGGGTCTTTTTTGTCTTCTCTAAATAATTTCTCCATCTGGATGCATGTTCAGCACTTGCCATGAATCCCAGATAAAGCAGAAATCCATTATTGTCGTCCCATTTGTTGTCTTTGTGTGTTTGGATAACTGGTTTAAGTCACAGTTGTGCAACTTATTTTAGGTGGACATTCTCCAGAACCAAAGCAGTAAACAGGGAATTAGCAGTGTATTCTAACACAAAAATTAGAATAAGCATTCATATTTCCTGTATTTAGGCATGCTTACTCTGGTGCTTTGTAAAAGTTTTTTCAGTTAGAATCTGGTATAGCTGAAATTTAGATATATGATCTAGTTTTCCTTCAGGTTACATGTTATGGAAACCTTCTTTCTAAGCTAGAGTTGTCTTTAGCCATACTGCAGTTTTGTTTAGGGTCACATTGCACGTGTGAATTTTGGTAGTCTTTTTTGTGGTTTGCAATTTCTCATGTGATTTTAGGTTTTAAAATGTCTGCCCTATTCTTGTGTTATCATGCAGTGCATAGTGAGTGCAAAGTTTTATGCTTGGCACATAGAGCAATTCATCTCAAAATTACATGTTATTTGCTTAATTTGGTATTTCTATTTACACTAACTCTAAATACCCACTTGGATCTTATGATCAGCTTCCAATTTATTTCTACTGTTGCATCCGGACAGTTGCTATTTACGTCTTTCTGGATTTTCCAGTGTGTTCATTCTGGTGAAAGTGTCCATCTCGTCACAGCTGCACTGTGGATCCATATTTCCAGAATAATACAAGCGTTAAAAATATTCTAAGCCATAAGTTTTTTGTACATTGCAGATCTCAGGTTCTAGGCTGTTAGATCACCTGGGAAATCCACAACCTCAAGCAGCTCTGGGTATAAGCTGACAAGGCACTTCCTCAGCATCAAATACTCTGCATGTTCATATGTCTGTGGGCAAGGTGGGGGCAAACCAGTCCCAAACCTGCTGCCTGTTTTGCTGCCTATACCAAAGCCCTGAAGAGGAAAGCATTTTCCTTTTGCTCTTGGGGAAATTTTACATGCAGAATGGCAGCAGCTGCTCGGGAGCAGGGTGGGAGGCACCACTTCCTGGCAGTGGTAAGAGTGTGCTGATCTAAAGCTTCTCCATGTCATTTTACATTCTGACTTCTTTTACGTCAAGACAGCTCAAGCCTATTCCTCAAATTTTGGACAGCAAAATTCAGTTTTGCCTATATTGTCATGATGGCCACTCTGCTTTTGAGACAAGTATACAGACTATTCTTCTGCAAAGCAAAAAAGAATTAAGCTCAGAAGAACAGGATCCACCAAAAAAAAGTTCAAAACCCCACAAAGAAAGAAAAAAGTAAATTAACCTCTTCAGCTCACATGAGTTCTCTTATTATTGAGTTAGCAAATAAAAAGGAAGTATCCATGTGTTCTCTAACAGTTTGGCCAAGGTTGAAAGAACAGGAGAACAAAGGCATGATATTATGGCATGGAGCAAAGGAGGCTTGAAAATAATTCAGTAACAAATGTTAAGATATTTAGGCTGGTCTCTGAAAAAAACTGTAAACCTCTTAAAATAACAAACACTATAGCAAAGACTTTCTGAACAGGACTCAGAAGCATGACTTTTCCTAAAATTACCGGGACCTGTGCATCTACCTTTGGACAGCTTTGAAATCTCAGCCTGTAATATTCCTCATTAGTCTTTTCCCTCATCAGGTATATAGGAAAGAAAACATTTTCTGTGACTGAAAACACAAGTAGTTGTCCGTCCAGAACTACGGACTTGGAAATCATGCCAAGTTGTCTTAAGTGCTGGATAGGCTCTACAACACATACTAATTCATTTAAGAACAACTCAGAACTGTTTAAAGCCTTTTAAAGGAAACTATGGGGGCGAAAATGTTAAGCTTTTATATGTTCCGTCAAAAATGTACAAGATTCCTAGTGCATTGTAAAAGGAAGGAGCAAGGAAGGCCAAAGTCTTTAAACATCTGAAAAAATCTAATCATCCTCTGGAAATGCACTGAGGTGACTGTTAACTGAAAATGGAGAGATTAAATAAAGTCAGGCTGATAAATCCCCTGAGTACTACTAAATTATTTGTAATATCATTGGAGATGAGTAGTATGACTGGTGTCTCAAGTCTGAGAGCTATGACATTCTGAGGGAAGGTAATTGAAGCCTGCCACTCCAAAGCCCTCGGTACATGTTCAGGTATTATCAATGCAAATTTTATAGCCAACGATTTGCATCAAGGAAAAAAGTAATTCCTCCTTTGGCTGCCTTGGGATCAATCCATGAGAGAGCACAGGAAGAAATAACAATTGATTTGTGATGATGTATCAACCATGTCTTTAAATAAATAGAAACTGCTCTCTCCCACACTCAACTGTCACACCAGAGTGAAGATCACAGAGTTGTTGTCTCAGAAAATCATGTGGGATTTTGAATAGAAAAACCCCCAATTGAAAGCACTCCAATTTCAGCGACCCCTATTAAGCACCGACTACCTGTTTAAGTATGACAACTTACTCCACCTCTGTGAGAACTCAAAGAGAGGGTGGTTTCTGATGACACCAAATACCTAAATGATTTAGTATTTATACTTAAAACTATGTATGCATTGTCCTGAGAAGCTGGCTAGAAGAGAGTGCACACTGGAAGTAAAGATATCATGAACTTCTCCAGTTCCATATAATCACTTTCACATCATTGAAGATGCCTCAAGACAGAGACCCAGGTAAAATCAGAAAAATCTTTCTAGTTTGAGGTGACAAAACCATATGAATGCATTGCCCTTGAAAGCGCAGGTAAGGGATTTGTGACACAGGTGACAAACAGATTTTTTGGTATGTACTTTGTTTCTTCTATGACTCTCTCAGAACAGCTGACCAAAGTTAAGCATCTAAGTGGAGAAAAGCCACAGCTGTTCAAGGAACTGTATCACCTTTTGGAGGGTTATTTGTTCAAACATCATCAATTACAGATTAAGTTGCAAGCATTTTTGCTTTTTTAATTCATCTCACTCGTTGAGCTATTCTACAGTTGTTGGTAATTTAAACAGGGTGCTAGCTGAGTGCCCCTTGCATATCTGAAGGACAACCATTCAACTCACCACCATTTCTTCAACCACCTTTCTCCAAACACAGGGGCACACAGACCTTTGAAGGGGGTACTCATGGAGTTTGTGAAAACATGACTCAAACCCAGGAGATTCTCTAGGATACAAAACCCTGAAGCCACTCAAAATTACTGCATATATTCTTGGAATGCTTCACAGTAGGAATAAAAACAATTCAAAGTCAATCAGGAGGCAAAAATTGTAGAGAATGGTTGCTTGATTTTAATTCATCGAATTAGTTAGTCAATGCATTTCCTGCAATAGACCTATTTTCCATCCTACAAAGCCTTAAAAATACTGGATTCTGATGTGTCTGCCTGTCAAATTATATTTTATATTAACAGAACCAAAAATGCTACAGTGGTCATATATCTAATACTCTCTGCAGTGGGAGAAATTATTATCCTACTCTTCAGAAAAACCTCCTTGTCCAACTTTTCTGGTAGGGATCCCCATAGGTTTTTCTTGGTCCCTCTGGTTATTACTCTGGAGAGCAAGGACCAGCTTCTGTATTCCCTGCAAAGGTCCCTATATCAACCAACCCTGATATCAATGACTAATAAACATCTTGAACATTAGACCACTGGCAGTTTAATTTTTAGAGTTATCATTAGTGATTATTGTTAGTTTATATATATATTGAACTGTTGGTGTATAACCTAAATACTTTATGTGTATTTGAAATGATCTTGATAGAAAATATTGTTTATTGCTCTGTATTTCCAGCATACCATTAAATCAGTGCATTCGTTGTGCTCCTGCACAGGAAGTTTAGAAAATAGCACTCTCAAATAATTTGTTTTCTGCATGCTTATCTCCAAGATAGATAATTTGGATATAAATCGGTTTTCTAAACCTGAAACACAAGGCAGCCTACAGTCCTCATGACTACTTCTCAGTCTCTGCAAAGTAACCCTACTGGGAGACAGTTCAGAATCTTCATTTTGTTTAATCCCCTGGTTTCCCTTTGGACAATAGCAAATAAAGGCTCCAATTATAGACGTGTTCGTTGCACAGACAACTTATTCCCAAAGGTCTTGATTCTCCAAAGCATGAGGAGTTTTGCTGTTGCAGAGCCACTGCAATGCTTAAGCACTGATGTAACTTCATGCAAGCAAAGCTGCTGATTTCAATGGAACCATTGGCATAACTATGACTTGAACCAGTGTACAGCCAATAGTTCTGATTCAGGAAAGTGCCAATGCACGTGCTTGGTGTTACTTGTTGTAATCAAGAAAGCCCCCTTAGCCTGAGGTTAAGCAAAAGACTTTCACAGCATTGAATATCCATGAGAGAATGCAGGTGTTTTGCTACCAAGATGCCATAAAATATAACTCAGAGACAAAAGGCATCATACGGAGTTACCAACTCAGCGATCTATCCTAATTTTCATATATTCCAAACGTTAATGAGATACATTAATGCATGGTTGCAACTCAGCATAGTCAAAGGTAGATTTGAATTACCTGAGGCTGTTACCTCCTTGCTTACATTCACAAACCAAGACAATGCTGCTGCAAGCATTCCTTGGGACCTCACAGCTCTTCTATCCCACTGAGCTCCTTTGCAAAGCAGAAGCTTTGTGGCCTGGCATCTTGTGACCTGGTTGCAAAAGACCCAGCAGCTGATCTCAGTTTGAAGACAAGATAAACTACAGGTGCATAACAAAAACTTTTGGAGCAACGTGAGAATTTTGTCAGAAGCTGCTTTAAGGGATGGCTCTCATAGGAAGCTTGGAAGCACCTCAAGAGATCATTTGATTATCCTAAGGCAAGATTAGCTTTAATCACATCATTCTTGACTGGTGCATGTTCAACCTGTTCTAAAAGACCTTGAATGATAGGTATTGCTCCTTATATTCTCTGGGTAGTCCTGCACTGTGCTTCACTATCCTTCCCCTTTTAATACCTTAGATAGAGTCTCAGGTAACCCTCTCTTGCTTTTATGTATGCTATTATAATTGAAATAAAATTCTATTAAATAAAAAGCTTGCAGTAGTTATGGAGAGGAATTTATTCCTCACTTCTTTATATTCTTCACTTCTCCTGACTTAACAGCCCTAATTCCATTCTCTTCTTATACTGTGTTTCCTAGGTCTGTGTTTACTATCTTGGGGACCCTGAGAACTCCATATTTCAGCCATTTATTTGGGTTCTGCTGGCAAACCCAGCAATTTTTTTGAATATGATTGAAAAGCATTTTGGAAAAAAAAAAAAAAACAATTTGTGTAACTCCATGCAAACTACAATTGTATTTAACTACAGTACAACTATCCCTCCATATGAATCCAAGATTTAGACCACCTTTTGTAGGTGAGCATCCCTAATGAATTTTGTGTACTCTCAGAAACATCTGTGACTGGTTCCACTGCCCTCAGCAACTTGGTTAGAGGAGGAAGAACAGAAGCAGAAAGATTTGGCTAAATAAGAATGATATATCAAAACACCCAATATTTTAATGAAAGAAACTGAATATCCACACATTTGCACTTCTGTACAGTTTTTGTGATATATATATATAATTTTAAGCTGTTTACAAATAACATTTAATGCTTCAAATATTACATAATGTTGATATTATATTTCTAGCAGAAATAAATATATTGCACTTAAAAAGAAACTTTTCATTAGATGTTGCTTCATAGTTTATGTTCACAACTTTTTTTTTCCATAAAAAGATTTCCCTCTACCCCCACCCCATACACACAAACACACACTTCAGTACATGGTGAATGTGCTCACGCAATGCATTATAAACAACAAAGTCAACACGGCAAACAGAAGAACTGTGGTACATTCTGTTAAAGGGGATACATCCAGTTTTTTTCCTTCCTTATTTTTAAACCAAATCTTTACTCATGTTTCTGAAGTTACAATTAAAAAAAAAAAATAAAAAACCAAAACAAAAGAAAGATTGTTTAAATGTGCTAAAGGTAAAATACAGCAAACTGTATTTTTTGTCCTTAAACTATCATAAAAAGTTACTTCAGAGCTTATTTAATTCACTGCTTAGTTTTCTCTTAAAAAGATAAAGAAAAAGAAGTTGTCATTTGATAATCTAGAGATTATATGCAAGGACATTTGATTACAGAGTAATATATAAACCCTCTGGCCAGCAAGTAGGTGGTTAGTAAAGAAACCACATCTCCTGCAGCAGAAAATGCTCTGTGAAGAACAGTGAGAATAAAGTCTCACTAAAAACAAAATTAATCTTGCAGTGAGTGAGTGTAATCCCCCTGCAGATGATGAGTACACACACTGTGGCAACTTCCTCGAGACAAGAAGCCAAAAGTGTTACGTTGATCTCACTGTTGCTTTTACCCTTATCTTCAAGTAAATTCTCACAATTTATATTAACTTACACTTCTGGAAATCATCCCAAGTTTTTGCAGTCATTTCCATTGATATTTCTGTTTCTGTATAGTACACACACATAAAGAGGATGTACTGTATAATTAAGCTGCCAGCCCAAATGCTTTTCTGTTAAAAAAATTAGTTACATGTGTACAAATTCATGCAGTGTCCCGGCCTTCATGGATAAAACCATCTGTGAGAAATTCTGCAATTGCATTCTGAAGGTTGTACTATCAAGAATGTTAGCTACCATACAACTTACCATCCTTGAACTCATGAAGAAGAATTTCCATTAGGAACTCTATCTACTTAGACTATGCTTGTTTTTCACTTTATACCCAGAAGAGAACTACTGGAACCCAGTGGCATTGATTTGCTGTCTTTGACAGTGCCTCAGGCCATATAAAGCAATGCTGCAAACTAAAGAGCTAAATTAAAAATGGGGATTTTATGTTTAGATTCTCAGGGCTCCAAAAGTAGAAGAAAAAAAAAAAATTCAGACAAATACATCCAAGCCGGTTTTGTTAATATATGACATGCTTCTGTTGGATTAAAGACTGGAGGGTGTTGATGATCTATGGATAAAATGGAAATTCAAAAAGCTCACAACAATACTTACAACACTTCTGAGGAAAATCTTATCATTCTGTTTGAAAAGCATATTTAGGCATGTTCTCTCCACTCTTCTTAAAAAAAGGCAAACAACCCCCCCACCAAAAACCTCAACCAAAATCAAACAACATAAACCAGCTCAATTTTTCTGAGCCAAGAAAAAAAGCTCATAAAGGTGAAGAGCACTTCTCATGGGATATAAAATGTGAATTGTGTTTGGAATATAAATTCTAGATTATATTTGGCCTTCCTAGCCCATCTACCAACAACAGATGTTCTGTCCTGAAAGTGATGCAATTTTGACAGCAGTACAGCAAGTCCTTAAATAAATTACTGGGTTATTGTCAGTGATAGAGATAATTTAATTTTTTTTTTTTTTTTAGCAAAAGTGATTTCCCTCTTCAACCAGTTAATTACAAGTTTTCATTCATTTTCTGCCAGTTGTGAGTTCAGTGCTAAAGCTGATTTGTACTTGGTTTTTTATCTTTTCTGTAGTGTTCCTATATTGTTGCTGTCATTTAAGTCACTGTTCTTACTGTGAGACTTTATTTTTAGATGACAATGTGGAATGAGATCCTGCCCCTGTTACAGTCAATAAATTTCCATTTGACTTCAGCTGGGCTGGAATTTTATTCCTGGAATCACTCCCATGCTTCCCCAGGCCCACAGGAAGGTGAGAGGGACAGGGAGCAGAAACACTGCAAGGTGCCAAGACCTCTTCACGGGACTGTGGCCTCTGTGAACTTAATCCGTTAAACCTCAAATCTATGCAACTGGTTTTGTAGGTAGGTCTGTGAGGGCAAAGAAGAGGAAGTGAGGAATGGACATACCTATTGATCTCATTCCTGGGGAAGGCTGTCACAAGCTGCCTTCATTCCCTTGCTTGGGACCTGCCTGTGATTCTGCATTAGTTGGGAACCCAATCGATTTCTGCTGCAAAGGAATTAAATCATCAGAAAGCAGCACAAGGAGGGATGAGCACACCAAGAGAGACTTGGTCTGACTGGAAAAATCAAGCTGTGGATTTTTCTGCAAATAGTTCTGCATCATCTATAATACAAAATTCATCACAGAGAATTTGGGTGAGGAGCTGGCTCTATCATGTTTTATATCGAGACAGCCTACTGCCATGTTTTTTCAGATATGAATCACACTTCATTTGTAGTGGAAAGCATTTTTCTTTCATCTTATATTTTTGTAAATGAAGTTGTCAAAATCCAGTTTCATTCTCCAGAAACAGCTTGGAGAATTTTCTCTGAAACAGTATCATGGGCATTTCTTCATTCCAAATATTGCTGTTTTCAGGACAGGGACTGGGACAGGGCTGAAAAGACTGTAGAGTTTATTTCTCTGAATTAGTTTCATAAAGGAAGGTCATGTATGAGCAGCCTTTGTGCCATGTGATGACCATGCCTTAATCAGCCCACCTGTTTCAAACTTGTTTCTGGAGCCATGTAAAAGTTGCCAACTCGACCCTTTCCTTAGGGAAGTATCAGCAGTAAAGCTACTGTCTTGAATTCTGCAACTTTAGAGAAGTTAATGATGCTGCAGAAGGAACCAGAGAAAAGAAAGATAATTTCTCCACAGGCTTTAATGTATGTCATCCCAGGTTCTTCATACAACTCTGACAGAAGTCAAGCAACTGCAGAGAAAACTTTCTTCCAAACCTCTTCTGTAATTATTGTTTCTAGAGAGTCGTATGTACTTGAAGGACACGTGTACTATGTACACATTATTTTAGGGTCAGTATCACCTAATTTTCTGAAAAATAGGGATTTATATCAAAACCAGCTATAAATAGAGACAACCTTGCAACATATACTTTTCCTGTGAATCTGAGAGGCCTACAGCAAAATCTAATATTTGGGTACACCAAGACAAATTCAGTGTCTGATTCTGAGCCATTTAAATACCACAGAGCATGGCCTGTTATATTAATTTATGGAACTCCTTGTAGCAAGGGGTTCCATAGAACCTAGAAATTGTAAATAAATGTTCCTTTTTATTTACATACAGAGCACAGGAGTTGCAAATTGGCCCAGGTCATTTTTCATCAGTGGGTCCAACAGTGATTAATTAGGAGATAGTGTGATACTGCAGATAACTTGGTTGAAAATGTGATTGAAATGGCCAACTTGAGAAGATTTTGAATTCAGCTTCTAGAAAATACATAATGATGGTCTTTTTCTGCAGGATGCATGTGCCTTGCCTTCCACTTTGCAGAGATGGGAGTAGGTGACTCTGTACTGCACTCTGCTTTTTACCATATAACACCAACACAGAATGGTCAAAAGTAGAGGAGAATAGTGGGAAATAAGTCTGTTTGGTGTTCCACCTCTACAGAGATCTGTAATATATGAGATTATTTATGCTAGCTCTTTTTGGCCAGTAGATGTGTTATCATCCATAGCTTGGATGCAACTCGACACAGAAACTCAGTGGAATCCCAGTTCTTGCCACACAGAAAACCAACATCACACTGGTACTGTTCCCAGCAGCGCAGAGGGTTCATGCTAGCTCTCTGCAGACAGGTCATTATTTTCTTATGCCTCTATAGTTCCTCTGTTTTATCAGACACAACATACTAGAAAAAGAGGACAGTACTTTGAATAAGAACCCCAAATACTAACTGAAAAAAAGTCAGAGATGAATTTTTAAAAAATTTTGTGTGAAGTTCCATACTGATATTTTCCTAAGGAAACTCCACCATTCTTGTGGGACATGGAAAAACTGGTAGTACAACCCTCATTTTCCTGGCCAAGGAGCTTGTATAATAACAGCCATTGACCAAACCCAAGAAAACCAGAACAAGTCGAAAGATATTCCAATGCCACTCATACCAGTCCATTAATTATAGTTTGATCCAGAGAGTCTATAGACTGATCTAGCCTGAAATTGGGTTAACTTGATACACATGCAGCTAGAAACAAATCTTCAGTGGCAAGCACAGAAGCAAACAAGCACTGTTTTAAAAATTTGAAGGCTTGGGTTTCTAAGTTTAAGTAACAGATTTTTTGAAATCAAAATTTTTCTTCATTATACCTTAACCGACCTTGCTCCTCCTCAGATATAGGGCAAATTTTCTTTTAGACTGAAGTTCAGAATACATTATCACTACTACAGTCCTGTAACACAGTTCTTTTTTTGGAACCGATAAGTGTTTTGTGAAAGAAACAAACAAAGAAAGAAAGACTTGTTAATAACCTTCTCTTTGTGATTATAGTAGCAACTAAGAAATACTGGTTTTGGTGAATACAAGCCAGTCTTAAAAAGGACAGTGGTCTTCTCCACTTTGTCCCATTTTCAGCAAATGTATGCTGAGATAGCCTAAAACATGCTCAAAGTTATAGCAATACATTTTTCTGTTTAGATGCTCATCAGTCACAAGAAGAGATGAAGATGAGTAAGAGTATTGCCTTTTTCAGAATTCATCTAGCATATGAAAAAAGACCTATAGACAATTAGTTTGTACGCTGCTGCTTAAAGATAATCTCTTTCTGCTAGGTATAATGCACCTTTGGAACAAGCTGCACATGATCAAAGATCCTGGGGACTTTGGGATCCATTTTGGCTGCGTTACACATAGATCTGTGGGCAGCTCCAAGCTGCACGCTCTCTTCTTGTGATCCCTCCAAAGAGGAATCTATATCCACAATGCATTTTCTTAGCTGGTTTGTTACGAGTTCAGCACTCCTGCCACAGGCCTTTCAGGAAGGTCCCTTGTATTTTTCATAGCAAACTTGCACATTTAAAATCTTGTGTTCCTCTTGTCTTACGCCACTCATACAAAAGGTGTCATCACTGCGGAGGAGTGACGCAGTCCTTGGATAGCTGCGTAAGGACCCTGCTGGAAATAATGGTGGTACCTGGGCATGTGGAAGGATGGGAAAGAGGGGCCACTGCCTTGCATGGAGCTGGCTATAGCAGAGGGTGTAAGAGGCATTCCCAGGCGGCTGTACGGAGGCAGAGATCCTTGGATCGGATGAGGAATGGGTGTAGCGATGGATGCAGTGCTGGTACCCAGGGCACTCAAAGACTGTGGATGCTGAAATCCCGGGAAACTGGTTGAAGAGGAAACCCAGGAACTGAGGGACAGGTTATCAGATGTTGTAAAGGCTGACCCTGCAAGCAAAGAGAAAGAATACCTAACATTGGCACTGCGACACACAAAGCTGGGAAAGTAGTGAAAAGAGAGAAAATGAGTCTTTCATAGCAAGCCTGGTTTCAATGAGCAGTTTTCATTGGAAATACTTCCCAAATACTTCCGTCTTTAAAATGTTATTTGCTGGTTGCTGTCCTTTATTACTACATCTTAGAATTTCCATTTTCAGAAGCTATTTGCAGTGGTTTCAACAGTAAAATCAGCTTTGCACACTGAATATTTTATGTATTAAACACTGAAGCACCTTGTAATGGTGCCACTAAACACTGAAATGTCTACTTTGACATGGAAGCTCACTGCATTATATCCCTGTTTAGAAGACATGCTTGAAAATTTTTACATCAGATCCTTACTATAACTGTTTGGGGTTTTTTTTTCCTAAAATTTTAGTATGGCAAAAATGCAGAAGAATGTAATTTGCACTACAAGATTTCCTTTTTTTTTATCCCAGGAAAACTTGTCAACACTACATCTTTCCAGACAACCTGATTCTTTCTATAATATAGAACAAAAAGTTATAAAAACATAAATGTCAAAGCATTTGTTGTTTTTCCGACTGTGTACAATACTCTAATAAACAACGCTAGTGCTACTTCATACTAAGAGATGCAGAAGTTGCTCTGAGGGTAATCATCTACTTTTGATCAAATTGAACTATTCTGTTTGTCATTTTGTTTTGGGCTTGTTTAATCTAAAAAGTTCCAAAAATTATTTCCAAAAATCTTCCAACTCTATAAAATACTTTTTTTTCTGAAGATTGAAGAATCATTAAAAAAAAAAGAAAAATGGTTTCTTAAAATTAGAACTAATTATTATTTCATGTTAACAGTAAAATTTTGGGGAAATGATAATTTGTTTGGATAATTACACATGGTCATTTTCAAATAATCTGATGACTCTTTTGCCCTTCATCTCTGTAATTCCTCTATCTGGTCATCATCATATGTCTAGAATAGATTTCTAAAAATGGGCAATATAATAAAATGCTATAAATAAACTCTTTGCATTCCTCTTCAAACAATAATTTAACTCTTGTGTCTGATGTATTTTCTTACTTGATGAACTTTCTTACTTTAGAAAATAAATTTGTTGGCAAGAGTATTTGACAAAATATAATTTCAACTACTCAGTATTGCAAAACATTCTGAGACAACAAATTTTGTAACAAATATTAGTTTCATAAATTTGATTCAAGAAGAGAAGTTAATCCAAATTGTAGAATGAAAACACTTGAACATTCTATCCGTCAAGGTAAACTTAGTGGAATTAAGTATGGTAACTAATCATAGCCACATACTCAAACTAAATCCATAAGCAAAAAACAACAGAAATAAAAAATCAAAAAATTGTAATTTTTTAAAAAATCATAAATCTCTTACAGGATATACTCTCAAATTATGATTAATTTTTCCTCTTGTTTTAATGAAACAAGTAAAACAACCCAGTAATAGGAAAAAGAAATTGTGCCAGTTCAGCAGAGGAAACTTGAACCAAATCTTGGTCCTACCAAACCAAATCCTAACTGCTGGGAAATTTGGATCCAGAGCCAAACTGTAAGGATGACACAATACTCCCAGACCACAGCAATACCCTTGACAAATCAGTGGGTATCTAAACATTACTGCCCTACAGGGAAAGCAGAATGCAAATCTGGATTTGCCCAGAAAGTTTGCATCTGGCTCTGTTCCACGTGGCTACTATGAATCCTGTGTGTGGATGCAGGCACACAGAGAAATTATGCATTAGGAGTCTTCATTGAATTTATATATTTCCTATTTGTTAATTCCTTTGGAAATAGACATCTTGAGATAAATGCAGTACTGTAGGTTAGCTGCTCCCATCTTTAGATGGCTGAAATTGGCTGAGCAGAGAATGCTCTGGAAAGGTGCTGAAGTAGTTGCAAAGTCTATCACTGCTATTTATTTCTTTGTTTTATGCAGATTAAGGTATGTGATTCTTTCTCATGAATGACTGTGAAATGATCATAGGGCTGGAACACTTCTATAAGGAATGGCTTAGAGAATTGGGGCTGTTCAGTCTTGGGAAGAGAAGGCTTTGGGGAGACCTAATTGCAGCCTGTCAGTGCTTAAAGGAGGCCTATGAGCAAGCTGGGAACAAATTTTTTAGCATGACCTGTTGTGACAGGTCGAGGATAGATTTAAATGTGGTTAGATTTAGACTAGATATAAGAAACTTTTTGCTATGAGGGTGGTGAAACACTGGTTGCCCAGAGAGGGGCTGGATGTCCCATCCCAGCAAACGTGCAAAGTCAGGCTGAGTGGGGCTCTAAGCAACCTGATTTAGTTAAAGATGTCCCTGCTCATTGAAGAGGGTTTGCATTACATGGCCTTTAAAGGTCCCTTCCAACCCTAACTATTCCATGATTTTCATGAGAAATTTCCTCAAGCATTTTTTCCTGCTCCGACTGCAATGGTATCTAGTTGCAGCTTAGTACTCCAAAAAGTCTCACATACCACTTTTGCCAGCACCAAAGAAATTAGTAATGCTAAGGCAATCAAGAGCTTATAACACACTCCACCCACCAATATGTATACATGTAGCTCTCAACTCTTATTTTTATGGGGGAACATCCATCAGTTTTTCATGCAAGATAGTTTTAAAATACATCAGAAGAAATAAAAATATCTACGGAATTTCAATAAGAACATTATTTCTCTCCTTGTATCTTGGAGGACCTTTCCTTATTTAAGGACACTAGACCTGGAGAGAGAGCAAAGGCAGTACCAGTTATTCATTGTGCAGGAGCAGTATGATTTACCCTCTGTGCATGTCTCTGGTTGCTGAGAGCACTCACATCCCATGTAGCATATGGCTCCCAGATTAGAAAAAAGTTCTTTGCCGTGATTCACAATCTTCCTCACTTACTCATTTACCATATTGTGAGCAAATGCAGAACTGTACCTTTTTATTATACATAAAATTATTTGCAATAAAGTATACTTTCCCTCAATGACACCTTTCTAAGGATTCTCTTCTGAAGAGATTTAATGGCCTGCTCTCATGCTGAAGTTCACCTGGTTCATTTTGTCACTCCCAAGGGAGGACATCGTACTAGGGAGAAATTTAATTCTTGAAGAGAGGGTGCTTTGCTCTGAGCACTTCCAGCAATGGAAAATTTAATAGTGTCTTCAACAATAGCTGGCCTAGGATCTAAGTTGGCATGAAGCATGGTAATCCCCCAGAAGTATGTGAAAGGAGGGCATCATACCAGGTGAAGGGTTGCTTCAGAAACTCCATAATCTAAGGACCTGCTCATAGAGTAGACGTGTAAAAACAAGGCCACCTAATCACATTTTGCTGAAGAGCAACTCACGGTTAAAAATAAGTGTGTTTTCCCTGCACAAGTCCAAAGAGCTTATGACCAGAAATAATGCTCTTATCTTAGCAGCACTGTATGAAGTTAGAGGACAAGACAAGGGCACTGCCAGTCGGAAGACAGAGAGAACTGCTTTACCTCAAGTGGCTGTGGCATATCAGCCAGGTCACAAAGTCAGCATGCAAAGTATAATGCAACACGAGTTTATGCTAGTCAGCAATCCTACAGGAAGGGTTTGAGATCTATTTCCAGTGGCAAATTCTGGCAGATGCAATTTCTTCAGTAAGTATCCCCACAAAGAATAAGTCCTGCTGCCACTTTTGCTACTGCTAACACAGACAAACTGTTTGATAAAGCATTTGGGGCTAATTGGTTCAGCAGGAACAGCATCTTTAAGAGACTAACAGACAATAATTAAACATTCAGGGAGCTACTTAATTTTCTTCCTGAGGAGGCAAAGTGGGTTAACCACAGGCTGGTTGAAGATGGCTGGAACAAAGTCAAGTCCTCTGTTCACAGAAGGCTGGAGCGGCAGCAAGTAGCACATCTACATGGTACTTTAGAAATGGTGTGGAGCCCAGCTAGAAAATCCTGCCTGGAGATGGGAAGTGTTAACTTGTTCTCAGCACCACAGTAATGAAATTGACTGGTTTGCAGACATCTTGAAGAGGAAGCAGAACTAATTCTCTTCTGATGGCAAAGGCTATATGGTTGTCTCTGGAACTGCCTCCCTAATTGAACCACCCACACCGGCACCACGGGCATATCAGATGTCCAAAAGAGCCAAAAAGTAACAAGCCTTCTTCATTATAGGTCTTCATGGCAGAGAGACACACCAGAGCAGTGCTTTAGAGTACCACAGTACTGCTGGTGGTCCTGCTTTTCTCAAGCATAACTGGGTCACAACAGTTTACCTCACGAACACATTTTCCTACCTCTGCTTTGTGTTGCCTGGCTGTCTTCTCCAAGATCATCCTCTCCTCCATAGGTCCGAATGGGGGATCGGGCATAGGAATGCTTTTGGATAAGGCTCTCCACACTTTCTCTGTAAAAGAAAACAACGCATCAATATTATCCTAAACAGCATCCTGATCCATTAAGGTAAATACAATGCCTTTTCCTGTCCAGATCACAGCTTTCTCACACAGATTCTTGAAAATTTCTTAACAAAAGACTTACCTCATAGCATGACATTGGAAACGCCAGATTTGGCCTGCATTTCTTTAATATTTCTGATCATCTCTTACCAGCTTCTCTGGCAAAGTAGAGTGAACTTCCTACTGTTTCATGGATGTGGTCTTGGACAGTGAATATAAGACCAGCACTCTTCATAAATTTGAAAATGCAAACTCTGCAGTTATTTGTGCTGAGTGATGAGTCTGGGTTCAAAGAGACACCTGTGGTCCAGCTCCTTTCAAACAAGGTTTTGCAGTGCACATGACCACCTCATTTGCTGCTCTCCCCTTTTTCTGAAAGCAGGGGCAAAGACAGGTGTGTCCAGAGACAGCTCAGCTCTGACCATGCTCTCTCAGCATCGGAGTCAAGGGCAGTTCGTAGCAGGAAGTCTACAGATACTACTGATCTCGTGCCACATCTATTCTGGGAGGTTAGATGTGCCTGCCAGGCCCCTGCCTTGCTGGTAGCACAAAGCCCTGAAGTCACCCAAACCATTTTTAAATAGAAGGAAGGCATATCTGCATGATAAGCCTTAGTAGTTTGTAAGGAAGATCCAATCTTACACATTCCCAGCGCATTTCCATGTAAGTAGGTGGCATTATACCAAAGATGAAAATGACCTAGGCACATTTCCAAAATGGCTCTGACCTTCTGTCCCTGTTTAACAAATCTAAGTAGCAATAGTTGTTTAAATCTGCTGCTTGATGAAGGTTTTGTCTGAATTTACCATTTGTCCATGCATACTTGCTAGTACCCTTCACTTAGAGTGTGTCTGCTGCAGAAATTCCAAGGAAAAATATTTTTCCAGTAACATGATAAATCACAATGGCACATGTTTTCCTTTCCTACAGAAAGTCCATTATGGTCATTTTGTCCTTGCTCTATCACTGGCATCATTACTTATGCTAGTCTCCTCAGAAAAAAATAAATAAAAAGACGATCTTATCAAAGTGATTTACTTGTGTCAGGATTGGAAGTGGACTGAAAGCAATGGCAGTTCCTACATAGAGGATGATATAATTGGATTACTGCCTTTTAAGTGATTGAAAACAGTAGGCATATCAGGGCTATCTCGAAGAAGATTTTCCAAAGAAAAAGACAGATGGCATTGTTTACATTATGTGCTGAATGCCTCTTGAAACATTAGGCTTCCTTCTGAAGCAGAATGTGAAATGCGAAGAATTTTACTTGACCAAAAGGACTATTTCATATGAGCACAGGATAACAGAATAACAAATTAGACCAGTGTTGTCTGAGTGATTTAGATACTGGTATATAAAATATTCATAATCAAGGAATTACTAGTGTATAAAGGTCTGAAAAATAAATTTGATACAGGTGATTGTCTGTATTGTCTCTATTGACTTTATTTTGAGTAAGGGTCTGCTTATAACGATGGAGACTAGAGCATGTAATAATATCCTGATGCAAGAGAAACAATGCAGGCTCTAGTTTTAGCACAGTGGGCCAATTTCACCTCTAAAACATTGGATCCAATGGCGGCTTGGGGATAAACTCACCCCAATAAATTTACATTTGAATTACCTACAGGGATTTAAAGCTAAATCAAATGCCCACAATTATTGCAGACTAAATTCTTTCCAGATGGGTTTGTATGCTAGACAGAGAACTCTATTATTCTATATGGTTGTCTTCTTTTAAAGGAAAAAGAGAGATGACTTCTTAGTGAACCCTGAATCTGCAAAGTTTGAAACCAGGGAACTATGTGGTAGGTTTATTTATTTATTTTATGATGTAGTGTTGCAGATAGTGTGCAAAAGGTTTTGGAAGATTAATCTCGTTCATCGGCACAAGAGGCAAAGGTTTTTATGGTAGAGGGAACAGTCTAATGTGGAAACTTGGATCAGGGAAAGCAACTAATCTCACAGAAATAGTTCCTTTTGTGCAGCTGAGATTTAATATTCAAAACTGTGTGAGCTTATCTTGACTAACCACGTTGGTTGTTTATGCTATAATCACATAACATCCAGTGAATTTTCATTTTAGAGGTTGAGGCTGTGATTCTCACCATGAGTGCAAAGCGCTGAGATTCACACCAGAATTTGGCACCTGCCCCCACAGGCTTCAGGTGTTCTCTCTTCTTTCCACGTACAACACATGCTGCATATAAACCTTCAAACAGACCTACAATATGCAAAAGGCTGAGTGCACCTAAGTGTGCAAAAGGAAACAGAGGGAAAAAAAAGAAGTGGTGTATTTTCTCCACTCATAAAGCATATCTCTAAGTTATCCTCCAAGGACTGTTTATTCCACTAAGAAAAACAAGAGCAGAAGACTGCACTTAGGTTTCTTTCCTTCCCCTGGCATTTCAAAGGAAAGAGGTGGTGGCCTCTGCACCACGACGCAATATTCCATCCTCAGAGAGCATCACTTGGGGGAAGACAGTAGTTGCAAATCATTTAATCTGTGAAAACATTTGGAGCGTCCCACATAGGCTGGAAAGAGGAGACTAACCTCCTCCACCCTTTAAAGACAGAGGTGCCTTAGGACTGACTCCAATGCAGACACGTAGAAGGAAGCAACACTTTAACAACAAGACTTAAGTGCCAGTGAAATCTAGTTCAAAATGCAGGAACAAAGCTGCAAGTCCCAAAATATTACAATAACACTACCTAAAGGGAAATACATTATTACCTCTGGCATTATAGTTCTGTATGCAACATCGGATATCTCAATGTGGTTCAAAGGATTTATGGAAATAATTTTATAAGTTACTGAATAATAAATCTATATTTGCCATTTTATGGTTCTGTGCTCAATTTCAAAAAATAGCAAGTGAAGAGTATGGTGGTTTTTTTAAAGCTGTTTTTGCATATTTTTCTGCACTGTTCCACAGCAAACTGTCGGAAGAACAAAGTGACTTCCAGTTACTCAAATTCTGTCCTTCTGTTTCTCTGTTTGTGATCAGACACTTGTTACCTAATACTGGGACCTAGCAATTTTTACTTTTTAATGTGTCTTAGAACTCCACAGTTTCTTCTATTAGCAAGAAATTAGCACTAATCTTTGTTCTGAGAGATCACAAGCTGCCAATTGAATAAAGGAAAGATGTCTTTTTTCTGTCAAATATTTTTGTGGGGTCTACCAACAAGTTTCAGTCTTCCACAATGTTCTTCGACTTACAGATATCTTGGAAATACCCAGAGTAGGGGGAAAAGCACAAACATACACACAATATATTACTATGATTAAGCTGTGCAATGTGTACAACTGGATAATAGCAGGAGATGACAGGCTGGAGAAGAGCAAGTTAGGGTCTGAAGCTGCTTGAGAAAAACGATCTGTGTGCCAAATGGAAAGGAAAAAACTAAGCTCATATTGGCACACACACCCACAGAGGAGTTGAGGAAGGACAAATGTGAAGAGGGATAATAGGAAAAGGAGCTCAGGCTGAGCCCAATAATTTGCATTCCAGCAGAAGCACACTTTGAGCCCAGCCCTATCAATAAACCTTATTAGGAATTAAGCACTCCTCTCCTTTGTCCAAGAAACAAAACAGCAAAATTTGAACCTGAAATCAAAGCATGTGAAAGGCTGAGAGAATTCATCAATTAGAAAGGGTTTAGGGTGCACTGGGAACATCTTGCTGTTCTGCAGGTTCTAACATCTTGATTAAACATTTCACTCTTGCCTCTGCTGACAACTGATTCCATAACTTCCAGCTAGGGATGCTTTATGCCATGCAGCTCCAAGACAAGTCTTTGGCCTTGTTTAGTTAACGGTGCCCTGTATGTACAGAGTAGCCTCAGAGGACCAAAAGATAGGAAAATCCTGATATAGCTGACAAATGGTTCGCTAACACTTTGCAGACCAAACCCAAGATTTGCCATGGATTTGAACTAGGAGAGGGCAGAAAACAGGGCTGGCTTGGTAAGTAGCTGAGGCTCTGTATGAGGGTGCTCACTTTCTTTTGCTGTCAACCCAGATTATAGAAATCTCTCAGGAGATGATAAAGTCCCAGATTACCCTGAGCAGGATCTCTAATCAAGATGAAAGAACAGGGCTTCTTTGTAGGTGGGAGCAGGCATGTCTGATGTCATTTTTTCTGCTCCTTTTGTTATTACTCTACTTCAGCTGTGCACACACAGCAGCCTGGTGATCACTGCGACCCTGATTCTGAATTTGGCAGAAAGGAGATGGAGATGGGAAGCCTACCTTCTCCCTTTGGGACAGGAATGCTTAAGACAATATATTTAGCACTGGTAAAGGTGTCAGAAAAGCTGATTCAGAGCCACCTTTCTGGAACCAGGGCATCCAGTATCTATCTTAGATCTATACCATGGCTACAAAGAGGATGAAGTTTGATGTAAAGGGCAGCCATCCCTTCCAGTGGGAGCCAGGCTCAAGCTTGTTTAAAGACAACATGCTAAAGTCAAACTGCAATGAAAAAGAGCAAGTGGCTGAGCCAGGCACTCTGAACTCAAGTCTTCTGCATAAGTTACTGTGTCAGGAATGGCTAAAAGAGGTAAAAAATTCAGAGCTGAGCTGAGCAGTCTCTTAATATTAACCTGTTTTTTTTACCCCTTGCTATCCAAGTGCTAAGTATGCACAAAGGTAAGGATATCCCTAGAATCTGCTCCCTGTTCCTGGTGTCATGGGGTTTGCTTTTTTTCTTTTTTTTTTTCTTTTTCTTTGCAAGGAAAGACAATGTCAATAAAAAAAAAAAGAAGGAAAATAATAAAATAGTAAAACTGACAATCGTGTTTTGCTTGGCCATTCAGTCCAACACAAAGAAAAACACAGAACAGGATATAAAGTGTATGAATTATCAGTTTGCAGCCTGAATGACTTCTTTAGTTCTGCATTTCAAAGGTTTCCTTTTTTTGTAGCTGCCAGTTAGTATGTTTGGAAGAAAGCCCAGATAACAGAAGACGTCAGAAGTGAGGTGAGGTGAAGACAGATGGAATAAATGGGCTGAGAAGGCACAAAAATAAACTTGTCGGAAGTTGCACTGTAGTAGAACTTTTTTTTTAAGGGAAAAGATGACTAATTTGTCCAAGACACAAGTGCTAAAAACAAGTTTGTAAAAAAAAAAAACCCAAACAAAAAAACCAGCCAACGAAAAGACTCCCCCCAAAAAACCAACAAAAACCACTCACCTCCCAAAAAACCAAAACAACATAGCAGGACGAACAAATACATTTCTGTAACAGCAGCTATGGGTGAACAAAATATGCTGTCAGAACCACTGTTCAGATATCACTCAGCCTTTATGTTCCTGTGGCTTTTATTGGCTATTTTGCAAATGCGCAAACATACAGACATATTAATTTTCTACATATACTTGCTCTTACAGTGGTAGATGAATATTAGAGGCTGACCATAGGAACATAATTCAGGTTATGGATTGTGCATGATGGACCAAATCCTTGAGCAGAACAAAGTAGTTCTGTTCTGCTTAGATTAAATCTGAACCAACCAGGGACAAAACAAAATCTACAGGCTACAGTAGTTCATGTGACCTGGCCCAAAAGCTAATCCACAGCCCCAAAACACTTTCACACAAAGTCAGAACTGCTGGACAAGTGTTGGATGGATGCATTACTGCAAGAATATATACAAGAAAGAAGGGAATTGAGTCTTAAACTATGAAAAATCTGGGGTTTGATGACTGTAGACGAACAAATACCTCCACAATGATGTTTATGGTCACCCTCTTGATAAAAATCCAGCACTTGGAGATGATGTAATGTGCATGGATGTGACAAAGCTTGGCTGAAGCCATGGCATGGGAAAAGTAATGACATTTATGAAGAAAGGGCATGAAGTTACCAATATATTCACCCCACGTCTCTCAATTGCAAATAAAAATGAGAAAACTATCTCACATAGCCAGCTCCATGGAGCTCCACTTCACCCAGTGGAACAACCATTTCTTTCTGACTGTAGGCAAAGGATGACAGGTGAGGACAGAGCTGTACTGTGAAATTGCGGCTGGGAGAAGTCCCTGGAAACTTCCTCTGGGGTGGAAACCATAGGTCTAATTTGACATTATCCCATACATCTGCATGAGGTGAGTGGAAACAACTAGAATAATATTTTTATACCATTTTGCACAAGTAAGAAGACAGATAACAGAAAACCTAAGTGAAAATGAGCCAAAGTATGAGTGCTTAAAATCTTGGGAACTAAAGAGGATTTAATTGGCACAGGGAGCTTTCTGCTGGGTGAAAAGGCACAGTTGTGTGGCTAACAACAAGCAGAGTCATAGGAACCAGATTTGAAGGTAATAATTCAGGTGTTTAAACATAGGCAGGTATTGCTTTCATGATTTGCTAAGGCATCCAAGCCACCTGCAGTGTTCTGGAAGGGATGATGCAGAAAATACAGACAATCCACCCACACATCTGGAGCAGAAGCTGAAGGCTGGAGTAACTTCAGCAACATCTGGAATGGCACTAGATACCAGGCATTTAGGCACCAGAGTCCCTGGTATTTCTCCCTAAATTCAGAACTTCTTCTCTGAACCTAAACATCAGAGATGATACCTCATGGCTGATTGCTGACATTCACAGACTGACAACTAGCAGAGAATAAAAGATCAGCTGGGAGTTTGACTTCTTGGAGAAAGATGACAAAGCCCTACTCGAACATGGATGTGCATGTCATAGAGCATGTATATGTTTCTGGTTGTTGGTAAGGAACTTCCAAGAGTCCACAAAGTTGTTCTAGACCAAATGTAGGCAGTAGAAAAAAGGAAGAAGGCAGCTTTGTGGGGTCAGCAGGGAAGGGATGGGAGAGAGGAAGGATGTGCAGAGCCCATCACTGAGCACAAGGCTTTGACTGATCCTTCAGCAGGGAAGTGCCTCTATCCAGGCATTAGCATGAACTTTGCTTACAGTCTTGTAAGCCAGCATGATGAATTTCCACATCTCAGAGATTAAGCTCCTCAGGGGAAAATATGGAATTTTATTACCATACACATCCAGTTGGGATGCTGCTCTCTTACTTCCCCATCCCCCCATCCTTCCCTTCTATCCCTAAAAATTACTTGGGTGTGCAACCATACTTTTCCATATTTCCTCTTGAAGTATCCCAGAAACATTATTGGATTTGTGCAGATGGGTATACTCACTTAACTCTCTTCTTAATAGTTAAAAATCTACACCCTGAACTTGCCTGTCACATACTGGGTCAAATAAGCAAGCAACTTTCAGATCATGATTATAATCTGTGGATTCTTGTCTGATCATTATCTTACAATTACGTAGTTCTGTTGGCCTCTGCTCTTGAAATTATCAGTTTTTTCACTGGATTTTTTGAATTATATGTAATTATGATGGCTTTATTTATCTATTTATTTTTAACAGGCTAATTCTTCACAACAACTCAAAAGATAAATTCAGACTCAAGATTAAAAAAAATCCTCTGTTGGGTTCTGCCTCTGCATCCTTTATGCCTTTGTCAGTTTTTTCTTCAGCAGAAATGCCTCATTACTGCATTTCGCATCCCATGGTCAACACCACATATGCTAAGCTCCATGTTGTGGTAATTGCTGTTAAATGTCCAATTTTTTCATTCACAACCACTTTGGGAGCCTTTTTATAGTAGAGGAGATGTAAATACCATGTAAAAAGATCAAAAGGTGAGTCAGAAACTTATCTAAATCACAGTAGCCCCAGATAAAGTCTGCCCCATTTCTATAAATAGATTACCACAAGTAATGTAGAAAAAGGGCTGATTGTGAAAGGAACTTTGCATCCTACTAAAAATTTGGTATATACCAAGCTCACCAAAGATATTTTCAATACTTAAAAGGCTTGCATATAGCTATGAGGACAAGGAAACCATTCTATGGTACTTAAACAGGAACAAAAGAAAACACAGGCATTTCAAAAGTTCTGCTGTTGCCTACCTCCTCTACTGTTGTGCAAATTTCATTATCTCTACGTATATTGTTTCAACTATAACACATACAATGCCAACAGATTTAATCCTAAAGGCATTTGCAGCTTGAATTTCTTACATAAGGATCATAAATCTAGAATGGGAAGCCTGAAATCGTTAAAGTCACATATTTATAAAATCATATTCAATTAGGTTAAAAAAGTGCAATTTCTGTCATCATGTCATAAAAATATGTGTTTTTCTCTCAGATCTACTATAAAGAAAAGCTCCCTATATTGTTACAGATAGAGGCTGTTTTCAATCAGTTACAAGAAGCAATCCAATTACTGGATAGTTTAGTGCAGTAACTGACTCCAGACTAATTTAATTTCTTTAGGTCTCTAAAGATCAATTGATCTGATTTGTTTCCCTCCCCAAAGGCTGTTTAGGAAAAAGCAGGCTTAAATACCTGGAAATGAAATACAAAGCTCTGTACGCTTTCACACTACTTAGGTCGTTTGGAAAAGCTGGAACTGAGGATAAATGAGTGCTGTCCTGGCCCCAGCATCCCGGGCTGCTTTACGGGAGGCCATTGGGATCACCACGCCACACTGCAGGTTACACATGCACGTGCTGCAGGCACACCCACTTAGGGAGCAGTGCAGGGAAAGCGTTTTCACGGCTCCTAGATAACTATTCAATTTACAAGAGCTGTGCAAGAGTCCATTTGGCCTTCACAGTCCTTTCCCTGGCATAAAAGTATTTTTCTTCAGCAGTGATCTTATAATTTCCGACTAGACTGAGAAAGAGTCATGCTGTACTACTCAACATTCGTCTATTTGCAATTCATGTAGCAATGGACATCAAGTAAGAAATTCTTTCTGTTGTCATATCTCACTTTGCTATTTCCTTTGCTTTGTTTCAGACCTCTTTAAGCAATTTTGCTGGTGCTAAGATGAAATCTATAGAACCAGTAGGCACTTAGAGAATGATGTCCTCATCTGCCTGAATATTTTAATGCCAGAACCGAATAAACCCCTTCATATTTCTGGGCTGTTTATATGACTTAGGTAATTTCCAAACAATCTCTTACCAGCCCACACGCATGTTACACTTTTACTGTCTCATGACCTGATGTGTTGTGCAGCAGGTTTTGTATTTTTAAATACTATTATAATAGCAATCAGGGAGAAGCTTTCTAATTTAAGTCAAAATCAGACCTGACCCAAACTTGGGCTCTCAAATCCAGAGTTTTAATGTAGGTTTAATAGTTTTCACATTCTGTTTCTTTTATTTATTGTAGTCTTCACTTTTGTCTGCCTTATCTTTCAAATGGCAACATTTGTGCCTGGGCTTGGCTGCCTGTCTCAGGCTCTATTCTTACACTTATCAATAAACAAAAGGGCACTGCAGCTTATGCTCAGCATTTCTGACTCCATGCCATGTGCTGTTATAATAAGATGTCCTCTGGAAAAATTCCCTTCATATCCAGCACCATGATAGGCGCTTCTTCCGCACAGAGGTAACTAAGTTTTTCTCCCAGCTTATCTGTTCAGACTCTTTCCGCCCTTGCAAAGCTGTGTTGTTAGATGTCTCCTGTCTGTAAAACAAGGAAACCTCTGCCAACAGGTCCTCCCTTGACTACTTACTGCATACAAACCTGAGCTTTGGATGTTGTTTACCTCACTACTCTGTTAATACAGTAGACTATGCTATTTTTATTAACTTTTCCTCTTTTTTTTTGTTTTGTTTTTATTTCAGTGAAGTCTTTCACTTAAGAAACGATTTTCAGCAACTTTGCTCATATGCACTGCAGCCTACAAGCTTTCTTTCTCCAAATTACTGGGTTTTTTAGCCATTTACTCAACAGATCACTAATGATCCAGCCACCAGTAAGGTGTAAAGGATACCACTATTTCCATTCCATGGGCCTGCTTCGATAGATGTACTTTTGAACTGCTGTAAAGACTTTCTCCAGCTCTGTGGCTATGGCTCCATTGAGCAGTTTGTCCTCTGTATGCACCTGTGAAAAATGATTCACAGATGCATCTGGATATCCCCACATAGGAGCCTGGAGAGGTTTGGCCTCTCCAAACTTTCTTTCATGATTGTGTAGGAAAATGCTCATAGGAAAAATTGGATGCACTATATCCATCTCCATCGAGTTCTTTTCCAGCTTAAAGGACACAGGCATCTTAATTTGCTTCATTTGCCAAGCTATTTGACATGATATCATAAAAATGTGGTGTGCTGGAAAGCTACCAAGAGATTGAAGTTTATTTCCTAACTCAGCTGTGGGTTAATGCTTCTGTCCCTGTGGCACAGTTGCTTGTAATGAGCTGTACACACACAAAACAGTTTCCAGATAAAGCTTTCCCCTGATGCAGCCTGTAACACAACTTCAGTGAAACAAAAATGGCATCTTTGTTGTCAGAGTGGGAGTTATGGGAGTCATCTTGATGGTAGTAATTGCCAATTCAGTGTCTGGGACTGCTGAAGTGAATTTTGGGAGCCCTTCTCTCTTTTCCACTATGTTGAGCAATGGGGAGATGTAAAGATGTTTTTCACAGGACCACTGCCCTTGTTTCCCATTGACCCAATTCACAGCCCTCAACAGGATTAAATGGCATGATAAGAAAAAAGCTTTTCATTCTGAAGTTGTAAAACTGACCCTCTTCCCCCTTCAAGAAGCCTCCTGAAGAAGACGAATATATCGGCCCCAACTGGAACAGATGTCAAAACTCAAAACAGCTCTTTCTTCATAAAGTTTATAAGTATTTTTAAAGGATGTGGAGGAGTCTTACTATATGCAGTAAGATAACGTTAAAATGCACAGGTTCTCAGGAGCTGAAAGGATGCTTTTCCTACAAACTCTCTCTTCTCTTTATCTTATCTTCATGGAAAGTAAACAGAAAGTCCCCATTACCTCTCAATATCAGTGAGTCTGGAAGAGTCACGGAATCCTTTAGCAAAAGGGTTGCTGTCAATTTTCAACTTGGTTATCTGGAAACACAGAAAAGAGCAGCGTTACACGAATATAGCGTTAAGGTACTGCAGCGTACAAAGTGTTAACCCACCCATCCCCTGTGACCTCACTGCTAATTTTATCCGTGCGCCCTGTGCACGCGTGCTGCTCTTGAGACACTGCAAAGCTGAGGAGGCAAACCAGGCTGTACCACACATATGGCAGCGAGAAGACCAAAGGGCACAGCAGCCTTCCTGTTGCCCAGAGCAGGAGGAACCCACCCACGTACAGCATTACGGCTTCCAAATACTTTATTGGCATCAATCAGGTTGTCTCTTCCACAAGCAGTACAAATCACCCTGCTAACAGCTGAGCCTGCTTCATGGAGCGGCACATCAACCAGTACAAGACCAAAGGACCTGAATGCATGGCTTCGGTTCAGCACCACCTTTTCTTTTACTGGGATGGAAATGTTCTCTGCCAGGCAGACCAGCCACCACACAGGGGCAGTTTAACTGGTTTTGCATGAAAAGAGAATGAGGAAGGGAAGGAAAAATGTGGGGAGAACTCAGCTTTAAAGTGACAGGGCCTGAAGGAGTAACCCCACTGAAACTATCACAGTCTTGAAAAAACACAGATCATGAATAAAACCTTTCCTCCCTTCTTCAAAGGTAGCTGTAAACCTGCCCAGTCATTCAGTCAGCCTTTCCATTTTGACAGAGCAACCCATCGACCAGGAATCCCTCCTGCCCCAAAGCATCTGAGCTCTCCTTAACTTTTCAGTGAAACTTTTCAAGTATATGGTGGTGTTTTTTTGAGGACCAGGAAAAAAAATTCACCATTGTCCTTGTGAATTTTTTTATCTATCCAACCAATTTAGATTTGGTCAATAAAACCTAAGACATCATTACAATATTTGGATTTTCCAGCCATACTTCTTCTAAGAGATAAAAATAAAATTGTAAGTGGAAGTTAGACCTTGATGAGAGACAAGACAGGACACATCCTGCAAGGCAGCGAATGCCACCAACTCTAGCTTAAGCCCATGAAAATCAACAGCTCTCAAGATTTCATATTAAGGGGCTTTGTCAGCCTGATTTCCCTCAAAAGAAAAGCCTGTATCGAAGAGGCCACAACCTCATTTTTAATAACTGGGCCTCAAGACTCAGGAAAAAAAAGTGATCTTTTCCAAATCCTCAAACAATGAAACACTCTCATCAAACTAATATGTTTCAAAATGGGAAGAAATAAAACTAAAGAGGACAACTGCACCCAACTTTTAATTCTGAGAAAGAGGTCTTCTGTGAGGAAAACACAGAGAGGAAGGCATATGCTGACAAAGGCAAATTCTGAGTTTTTAATTAGCAATCTGCCAGTGGTCAAACACCATGGACCTGAGTGCTGGTCGAGAGTTTGAAGCTGTCTCATGGCTCAGGTACAACTGGTGGAAACAACTCTGAAGCCTTGTCACAAGGATCTTGAAACAGCTCAGACAGTTAGTTTTAGACTCATTCTACTTCCAAGACATCCATAAGCCCTCAGCTCATGGTGATGTTGCAGAGTGGCGAGTTAGCGCCTCATGTCCAGTGAACATTTTTACGGCAGCTTTTTGAAAACTACCTTGAAAAAAGACAAGCTCTAACTAGTTCCATTGACTGAGATCACCGACACACCAAGCCAACTGCACTACAGAACAATAAGGATGTCTATTAATCTCTTGAGCATATTTTCACCAATCAAATTTCCATCTTCCTGATATTAAAGTTTTGGTATGACATCACAGGAGAAACTTTTTGTATCCACCAAAGCCAGATGAGACTCACAATCATTTATGGCCATATTTTTCCTGAGAGACTGTCTCACAAACAATCAGAGAACATCTGCTAGAAAGCATTTTAAAATGAAATCTGACCTACAATTCAACTCTGTGACAGTGGTTTGACTGTTTAAATAAATGCATGCCCTTTAAATCTTAAATTATGAGATAGTTTGTTGAAAGTGTAATGTATTTAGCTTTTATCTAATAACCTCCAGAAATGTAATCAATCCCTCCTTAAAACAGTTCTGAAAGAAATGGCAAAAATGAAAAAAGGCTCCATTTTCATTAGTCATAAATAAAATGACAACATCAACCTCTAGGGGTTCCGGAGATGTTCCATTGAGAAATTTTCCAGAACTCAATGTATGTGCTTTGGGAAGGTTAGTTTAGAAACATCTCTAGTGTAAATATCATCGGTAGACACTAATCCATCCTACAGAAATAAGTTCTGGGTTTAGCTGGTTTTGTGCCTGTTACTATTTTGCTGGTTTCTAAAGAAAGTTACATGGAAAAATCTAACTGCCTGTCCAAACATTATTTTCTTGAGATTGCCAAGTGCTGAGTGTGTTTTCTACAGCATTCAGATACAAATCTGAGTCTAAATCAATACATTAAAGCCTTAAAGCAGGATGTGGGGTCTGTCATAATGACTGACTTAATACTACTAATATTATCTTCAGAGCTTCCTTGGCCCCCTATGCAGTAGTTTTGTTTTATTCATAACATTTTGAATTTAATTACTTTTGCTTCATATTAAGAAACACCGACTTCTTTAAATAATCCAGCAGGTACATTGACTCTGTGATGCTGCCTGCCCACATATTTGGACAGGGCCTATATTTTTCTTAACTTGAGGAAACTAAGGAGTGAAATAGGTGGGTTTTTTTGAAGTACCATATTCAGCAAGCCCTTAAAGTGTGCTCTGAATCACATTGAAGGCAACAAGATATTCCCACTGACTTGAATATTAAAGCCCAATCCACCGTCAAGCAGAGCCTCTGTTCTCTGATTGTTTATAGACTTCCTAAAATTACTCATTAGCAATCCATTGTTATGATCTCCTCCATTTTGTATATATTATTCGCTGGCATGCAAATTGAAATTCAAACATCTGGATGTAATCTGGGCAGCTTCTGAAAAGCATATCTCTGAGTGATTTTCCTTACGTTCGAGCCTTACAGCTTAATTAGTCAACTTTTTAAGCCCATGAAATCATCATGTGGAAACCAGAATCTCTCTCAGCTCATAGCTTGTGGCATGAAAGATCACTGCAAATAAAAACAGCTTTTAATGAGCTATAATTAGAAAATTACTAAATGTTAATATGCAAGCAGCTTTGTATAGACAGAAGGGAAGACAAAAGAAGGACTTGTCATTTTTACTCTCATGAATAATCCTTATGGCTCTTTGAAGTTGTAGTACTACTGTATATTCAGGAATTACTCATGAATGTGAATAAGACTGGCATGGAAAGGTAGGTTATGGCAGACATTTTCCTAGTTTAGATTGGGCAGAAGGGAGTTTTCAGCAGAGTGGGATCTAGTTTCATCTTGGAAATTAGCAATTCCACTCACCAATTGATTCTGGTAGGCAGTAACAGCAGTGAAAACTGTCTCTGGAAAGATGAATGTCCTGAACTCTTCTGATTTCAGATTTAGCAAAGAAGCTGTGTGGTCCTTCTTCTTAATGATGTGGACCCTTGGCTGGTACTTGTGCATGGAGTTCAAAATGATCTGCAAGAAGAATGACACAGCACTGTCCTGAGAGGAAAGTTGACAGGGCCTTCAAAGGCTATAAAACCATAGGGGAGGTAAAAAAGATCTAATTAACACTGCAGGGGAAGCATCTGAAATCTAACCAGCCAGAGGCTGGTTTTCAGAGCAAACCCTCCAGCTCCATAAGGCAGGAAATGAAGGTGGAAAAGCAGGCATCCCAGGAGCTAGTCTTCTCTCACTCCTACGCCACTGGTGAGCATGCATTTCTTGAAGCACAGATACCTGTTCCTACAGGTGAGGTGTTTTACATACAGAATTAGTCACTGCCAGAGTGTGCCCTGGTTGGCAGGTGTGAATATCTAACTCCTGAAAGCTAATGGCCAAGAGTCCCCATTTGCAAAAACGCGCAGGTGCACAATGAAAACAGACACAAATACCTCAGAAAAAAAAAGATGGAAAAAATTAGACCCATCCAAAAACCTACCAGCAGCAGCAGCAGCACAAACTGTCTGACCAAAAGTAAAACTCCACGTAGCCTTTCACTGTGGCAAACTTTTAAAACAAGCTACTTCAGAGATACTCTTCACCGCAGACTACCAAAAATGAGAGGAAGGAGGGAAACCAGTACGGAACCCCCAAATGACTGGGTTTTGCTATTCTATCCTTATTAATAATTGTTTACGAGCTCCCAAAACGATTCTAAACCTAAGCTACCAACCAACCAATTTCAATGTTCACTGGAGTCAAACCAAGAGTCCCCCTTGCTTCAGTTACCACTGGCTGGAGGCCTGTTTGGCTGCCTCTAACCACAGTATTACAATATAAGAATTAAATACAGAGCTCAGCTCACACCAGCCCTTGTTTTGGATATAATCACAGTCACAAGACGAAATTGGCAATGGTGTGGGTGGTTCTATTTTGCAGGGGCCATAACGACATTACAGTCAGCTCCGTACATCTGGAATAGCTAATGTGCATTCCTCAGGAAGCGTTAACTTCAGACGAAACATAGCAGGAGCAGTGCAGTATTTCATGCTAAGTCAATGAGAAAGGTTGCACATTGCATTGGAGTGGAGAGCTTAGAGACAGCTCTGTCATGACTACAATTTCCATCAGCATTTTTCTTTGCTGCTCCTTTGGGGCCAAATATTGCCAAGGCTCACACTGGGACTTTTAGGGGAGGCACAGAGCAACAAGAAGGACATTACAATGACAGGGTACCATCATCCCGAAAGTGTTGCATGTCTGCTTTAAGCAGCTCAGGTCCTTTTTCAAAGCACTTCACCATTTTATACAGGAACACACACAATGGCCAGGGACCTTGCATTTAACACCCTTAGTACTACTTTTCCTTCTCTTTGCAAAATTTTGTCTTGCCCTCCTAGTTACTTGAGTGCTCGAAGCAGATGGAAAAGACATTTTTAAGCAGGGTGTGTGGATGGTGATGAGCTTACTGAGAGGTTGGCCCACAGACCTTGGTGCTTTCCATTGCCTTTCATGGCCGTGATATCCACACCAAGGCATTACATCTGAGCAGCAGTCAAGCAGGAGAAAAAAGTTGTGACAGAGCAGCTCCCACACATGCCCTTTCCTTTCACTCCTCTCTGAATGCAAATGGTGATAAAGAAACTACATTTCTCAAACAAGACCATGTAATCCCTTATGAAAGTTTTCCAAAAAATAAAGTGCACATAGATAACATCCCCTGCCATGGTACTCTACATTTCTCATTCCCACCAGAGGCAAATCTGGTCATTCACGTACAAAGCAAGTACTGAATGTAGCCAGGAAGTCACCAAAGACCCATGGCCAAGGTAAAGGTCACTATTTCCTGCATGTGTGGGTCTGTACGTGTAGTACTCCACCTGCACCCCCACACAAGCTGCTGATGACACACAAAGGCACTCCTTAATATCCATGCAACTTCTTGTATCAGGACCATATAAAAACAGCCCAGAGGAGTAAGATCCACAGAGTGTACCTCATGGAGTAGCCTCTAAGAGTAGCCTCGAAGTCCAAGCAGTCCCCTCCTACATGGTGTAGCTATCAGGAAATCCCTCCTGCCAGCTCTGTGACAATCCTGCTGGCATGTCCCAAGAGATACACCAGGTGCCCCTACACTCATGGCAGCCCCCCTGCACACACTTGCTGGCAGCCACAGGCCCCCTGCCACCCCATCTACCTTCATGCTGACAGCCTGCAGCAGGGGAGATGACCAGGATCCCTCCTTACAGGATCCTGATTGCTGTAAGGTCAGGCAGGTTTGTAGGCATCTGTCTCCCACTGGCTACAGACCAGTTACCAGAGGCAATCTGGATGCCAGCTGCAAAATTCCGAGGTGATTTTGAATTCAGGAACTGTGCTGTGAATGTTGCTTCCATATTCACTAAATAATAGCATTACCACGTTAAATTTTCTTTCTGAAAACACGAAGGTTCCTAACTTCTGCCTGGTTGACTCTAAAAAACCTTGGGCATAACTCCTTGTGGCTATTCCAAATCCCCTGCTTTCACAGTTATTTATTAGGCATGTTCCCAGCTTTGCGTTTGCTTTTGCAAACATCCATGTGTTTGAGTTTTGCTATTGTAAATGCCAAAAAATCAATTACAATAATGTATACACTCATGGCTCACCTCACCACAAACCAGAAATTATGTCACTCCAATGAGGGGCAACGAAGAGTCCTAAAGAAAGCACTCTGTATGAAAAACATCACCAAAAATCTGGGGGAAAATGTCACATTCATAAATATTTCGCAATCAGAAAAATGGCAATTACTTGCTTGGCTGTAAAAATCTAGAGATAGGAGCCATTTCCTTCCTCTGGTAAGGATATCTGAAAGTGTTTCCATGGAGCGAGTGGTATGTCATGCACACAGAGATAAGACTTCTGCCTGGTGCTTGGGGAGAATATGTGCATAACTATGGGGTTACGCATGCTGCTGAAGGTACACAAGCAGAAATGCTTGCCAACTCCAAAAGTCCCAGAATAAGAGAAAACAAACATATGCTAGAACAAACAAATGCTTCTCTTCTCTACAGATTCCTTTTCAGGAAGTGAACCGCCCTGCAAATAAACCAAAATTACCTTAACACCCATAACTGTCTTCTGGACGATGGAGAAAGCAAGCAACTAGAACAAACTGGAATCAGGTTGGATCCCTCCTCCCTACCAGCAACTTGTATTTAAAGGCATCTTTTGGCTTATCTAAACTTCCTCAGGAACTAACATGTCTTATCAAACATAATTAAAATGTGAAGACTGGCTCTTTCAAACTGAAGGGAGAGATTTTGGGAGGTGTTTCAATGCTCCTCTTCTCTTTGTACACAGGAGTTCAGAAATGCCATGAGCCCTCCTTAAAGGCTTTAGAGGATTGATTTCTTCCTTAATTCTACTGATCATCCAATGATCCATTCACATGGCTTCAAAAAGGCAGCACGTAAAACCTGACATCCTAATTTGGAACATAAACCCCCACAAAATATTGAAAAGATAGTGCTCTGTGAAGGGGTAACACCTATCACTCAAGCCTCAACACAGGATCAAGCCTTCAGGGCTTATCCTTAACTGAACACGCAAAACTTTCCATTGTCATTGGCTGTCCAGAGCCTTTGTGTAAAGAATGGGATCAACCTCTGCTTCTCCGGAAATTGATGGGAAGGCTGCATCTCAAACACTACGGATCATTTTCTCCCACTGCCTGTATTTGAGACGATTACATCTTCTTGCTCTGCCACATGTCTCTGTTCCCGACAGCTCCTCAGACCTACTTCTTCTTCCTCCTCCTCTGGGCTTCTGGGAACTGCAGCACTCCTAACTAGCTTGCAATATACTGCTGCAAGCCCTTTATTAGAGGCACACATGGCCCCTGTTATGATGAAAAATGCTTCTTTTTAAGTGCTCACGTATACTGCTCTATCATCACTCGGTGATAGAGCCCACAAATCTTCAGCTTTGCCCTTCTACAGATTATGAAATAAAAGAGAGGAAAAAAACAAAACCATTCTCCACTAGTCATGAAGAAAACAACGGTGGGAACTGGGTTCAAGAACAATATACCCACAGATGGATCTCTACAAAAGAACAACACAGAGGCATCTATCTGAGCTTTTTTTGTTTATTTGTTTGGGGGTTCAGCTTTTTTTTTTGTTGTTATTTCCAGGATGTATTTTAAATTATCATGGCTGTGATTCAATGCTCAGTTCTTGAAATGAGTGAAAATTCTCTTTTGGATGAGAAACATTTGCACATAACACAGCTGAGACAAATGGTCACTGTCTCACGCAGTCCAGGCAATAAATACTACACTAGGGAAGGGATTTCTGATACATTGTATTCTGCAATTATTTAGCTGAACAAATTAGTTACCCCTACACATGCTTTAGAATTAAAAATCATTCCTCTCTTGCCAACACCTCATTTACTAACACTGCCTTTATGCTCGTTCTTCTGAACTGCCCTGTTCTCAGCCAACAACTCTTTCAAATCCATCCCCTTACTCCTTCTGCCTTCCCTGAGAGAACTACCAAGCCAGAGGCAACAATTTTAGCTCTCTCTTTGCATTTTGGAGGCACTTTCTAGTCATTCCTGCACTTCAGAGGCATTTTTAGGGAGAGGACAGGACAGACAATGCCTATTCTTACCACCTACCACTAGGCAGCCGGATGGATGAGTAAAGGAGTTTTCCCCACTGATGCATAGCAGGAAACCACGGCAAGTAGTTCTGAATCCTACTTACCATCTCCCAGCCAGGGCTTGTGACAACAAACTAGCACCAGTCAGAGCTGGGACCTGTTTCCCTCAGAAGCCCAAGTCCACCCTGTGGTACCTTGACTTGCAGTTATTTCAAGTGCAATTGAGGCACACTTATTTTTTATACTTCGATAGACCTTGCTTTGGTGTCAAGTCAGTATTTTCTTCTGACTCTGTGCCCATGCTGCGATGAGTCTGGAAGTAAAAGAGCTCTAATTGATGGGCCCAACCCTAACAGGTGACCTGAACTGACCTGCAGGGAGCTTCCAAGCATACATGTAAAATCACGCGGGTTTGCTGGCCGTGGCATGTGGCAGAGCATACTGCCAAGTCACAGCAAACTGCAAGCAGAAGCACAACAGAAGGTTCATCTGCCTTCCTTTTTTTCCATGCTCTGATGCTCAACTCCACCCTGAACTTTTCCCAGATGGACATTTTGCCTCTAGTGGTAGCAGGATTTGATCTGGGCTCCACCCTATGAAATATTTCTTTAAATCCTGACATTTAAAGTTGCCAATTCCTCAACAACAGAAGAACCCAAAAGGACCCTTAAACATGTCAAACCAAACACATTCAAGCTTCACACAACATATTCCACCACTGTGGTATGAAGGGCTGGCTAAGAGAGGTTTCCCCATGGCAGTCTCTCTCCCATGTAGCCCCATGGCCCAAGCAAGAAACTCCCAGGTGATTTGTTTTCCCTTTCCCACCCACAGGGCTACTCACATGGCCATGCTGATCCAGCTCATTGTTGGTGAGTTTGACTTTTTCGAAGGACACCATCTGCTTCAGCAGTTGCTCTCCTGTGAATGGGGAGTCAGGGTGCACATACAACCTAAAAAACATAGGGAAAATGCCTGCTCATAAAAAAATCTCATCTCTGGGCTTGTGCGTGGGGACCACATCCGTATGAAATTAAAACACACATATCATTTTGCTTTCAGAATATGCAGTGGTTTCACGGACATGGACTTCCTGAAAACTTAGGGTAATACAAATCTGCTGCTAGAACAGGACACCATCTTCTCCAAATTAATGAATTCCTGAAATAAAGTTATTAATGAAGGGCAGTAAAGCAGATGACTTATTTAATTCACTGGAACATAATTGAGAATCCTGTGTCTGAGTGCTAGTCTGCTCCTTAACCATACCTATTATTTTATCCTGCTATCTAAAACAGAGACATTAACTAACATTTGCTGTTGTGTCTTTTTCCAAATGAAAAATTGATCATGTCTTTCCCCACAGCTGTACTAACAAGCACTTAAAATAACAATGACTACAGCTCCAAGAGAAAAAACATGGTGTCATTACAGAGATAATGGGGGAATGCAGATAAAAATGCATTTTTCTTTATATGTAACATTAAGCCGTGATAATGATTTTAACCTGCACTTGATCACACATTCGCTGTGGTGACGTCTGTTTATAAGAGGTTGAAGGCTGCAGTCCAGCACAGTGGTCTGACATGAAAAATTAGTTGCAGCTCTGCTATTAACAATCTTACACTTGGGAAATTAAGCAGAAGAAAAGGAAGCAAGAAGACATGTAGATACAATGATGTATACATTATGACTACACTAATTACAAGTGCCATGCTATTTAAGAGCAATGATTTTATAGGAATAATGTATTGCTGAAAATTATTGACTCAACTGTTCTTTTGTGATGGCAAATTAAGAGCCGGACTAGACCTTCAGCTAGTGCAAACCAGCCCTGTTCTGCTTCTGTCTGCATTGATTATCACTCAGTGAGGGGCTGACTTTCATTTTGGGTGATGTCTTTGAATGGAAGATATTGTCTTCTGAATGGAAGAAATGACTTTCTTCCATTAGGTGGGTGGAGTAGCACTGAGCTGCCAGGTTAGGAAGATAATCATTTGTCCTTGTTGTTGAGCTACAATTTTAGAATAGAAAAAACCACTAAATGGTGGGGTGTAACTCTCCAATAGACCACACTGATCTCTAATCAAGGAATGCCCATACTAAAGACGCTGGGGAGAACAGCCCTGTTGCTCAAAGAGGAAGGAGATTTGATCCTGCATTCTGGTGTTGCCAGCAGAATCCCCAAGACACAGCGAAACTAAAGTTTTACCGGCACAGCTCACCTCAGATGTGCAGGATGTTTTCCTTACATTGATCCAAAGCACAGCTTGGCTGCTCTAGCTATGTCCATGGGAGGGATGCTGAGCCAGGATTCCTGTCACAATAAAATATTCCTAGCATGCAGGCGTCCTCACTGCTATAGACTCTGCTGATTGCACTGCAAAGCTCATAAAAAATGGTCATATATCTGAAAACCTGAGACCTGGAACCATGTGGTCAAAAGAAGCTTAGCTCTCATGAAAACTAACTTTGCCTTCCTCTAAAAAAATCTAAAATTTTCAAAATTTAGAGCCCTGAATTAGAGAAGGCAAAATTAAAAGTCCCAAACATGCCCTGGAACTTTTTAGCCAGCCTTGTGGGGTTTTTTGTTTTGTTTTTTGGTTTGGTTTTTTTTTTTTTTTTTTGAGCCTGACTCCTAATTTTGAATGTCTGGATAGCTAATAATGTTTACTGTGATCACAGAGTGTCAGACTCAGCACAGTTTGGCTAATTGAGTCCAAAAAGCCAAAGTATTTCAAATATGTGTGGGGAATGAGTAAAGACCTCCCTGTGCTGAAAAGCTGAGCACAGTTGTTTTACACCATCGATGGTTAATGCTTGGCGCTGCCTTAGAACTTTCAAGTGCCTGTAAGCAGAGTGCTAGCAGGAAAGTCCCTGAAGGATGGGCACCAGAATATCACTTGCTGAAATGCAAGAATAGACCTTACTTTTTTTACCCATTTGCTACACCCCATTGATCCCACTGCAGTGTGGTGCTCCACCTGGTGAGCTACACCTATTTCCCACATTTCTCCCACAGCCTGAGCTTGCACACCTCAGGGAAGAGGGTTGAACGCTTGACGTAGTGATTTCTGAAGCAAAAGTTGTTGGCAATACCACGAGTACACAGGAGCAAACAGGTCAGCGAGATAAATGTGCACACTTCAGCGCAGCACGTGAGGCTCTCCCAGAAGTTTGCCTGGGATCTGCTGCCTAAGGCCAGCCAGATGCGAGGGGCTGTTTGCTTCAATTCACAAAGAACTTAGGAGCCATATTTGGGTGTGAATTTGCTCCACAGTACACAACGTTTTGTGATATATGCAAGGGTCGAGTACTGCTTCTTTCTTGTGTATTTTGGAATGTGGCACTGCACTCCCTCTCTTCAGTTTAACAGATGGTCTGGTCCCACAAGCCCCATGCATGCTACTTTTATTTACCATATTATCTCAAATAATTTTCAAAATATAATACCTTTCAAAAGTTTCCTGCCTAGAGTTCTCTGAAACTGTGTAAACACTATAACTTCATTAAACAAATTATTGTAGACTTATCCAGTTTAAAAAAAAAAAAAAGTGACAAATTTTTGAGTGAAAGAAATGAGGCAAAAAAGGAAGAAGATCAAATAAAGGTACATACTGAAACTTACTGAACTGATGTTTCACACAGTCTTAACAATGTGGAAGACAAACACAAAATATCACATAGGAACTCGATCCCCAGATAGCACTTTAGAAGATTTACAAAAGACTTTCTGAAAAGTATTTTTATTTAAGTGTTCGTTGCAACATAAACTTGCTCATTGCAACATAAACTTGTCTTCAACATTGACAGCAGGAAGACAAGGATAAAACTGGTTTTAATAGAAAGTTCCCCGAAGGGCTAATCTTTCAAAGAGAATTGCAGAATACTTATTAATTTGAAAAAAACCAAAAATCCCCAAAAACCCTACAAAACTTAGTGTCGAAAGTTATGTTTATAATGGAAAGAGTAAACCATCAAACTGGTTCAATCCTGCAAAGTCTTACACCGAGGCACAATGCAACTCCTGAATAATTCCCCTGATGTCACTGTGCCTGCACCCATGCAGGCAGCAGTGTATGGGGAGTGAGTACCTTGTTACCAGTGCCCAGACACTGAACGTGCATACACTTCTCACTGGCACTCCTCAAGCAGGGAGAGCTAAAACCCTGTGTTTTAGAAGAAATCGTAACTTCCTTAAGGGCTTCTGTTACTGGAGCAGGACCAAACTCGTTTCAAGATGGGAGGGTAACTACTTTTAATCTGTTCAAGCAAGACTTTTGAGGCCTCCCACCTCAAAAGATGCATTACCACTCCAGAAGAAACACTAGTAATGCAAACATTGGCACGCTGAACCTTTTGACATCCTTTTTCTCACCAAAGAGAAGAATAAGGAGGACAAAGTGCATAAACGTATATGTAAGTACCATCCACACAAAGAAAAAGCTATCTCTGCCTGTGCTCTGATCAATAGTCTGTTTAACTAAGCATCCTGAAAATGAAGCAGGAAAGGTATACATTTACACATTGGGGGCAAAGCATCCTGAAAATGGAACAGCACAGATATACATTTGCACGTGGGGCACTGATCTGTTGAGGACTCCCAGAAGTTACCACAGTACAATAACAATAACTATTAAACTTCTAGAATGTTTTACTCAGTACTCAGTAGTTGTTAATTATTCCAATCTCTTGTCTTATGTTCTAGTATTTCCTTATTGAACAAGTCTATGCCAGAGAGAGCATGAATTAGTAATCCATTTAAAGGTATCCCAAAAGAGGAGTGAACAGAAAAATAAGAAGGGGGAAACCCTGCCTTAAAATTATTTCTGTTCTTCTGTTATTTCTTCTTTTGATGCTGACTCCTTTGGAGCGGGATCTGTGTTTTTTCTTTGGGTTTTGATCAGTGCCCATTACAATACGTCAAATGAAGCCCTCAGACGTTAACCACACTACAAGAAGGAGTTTTTGGCCATGAAAACAAAGCAGACATAACTCCTAGGTTGCTGTCTTTAATCACAGCTTCTCTGCTTGCGCTTTTTGTTTGTTTACTTCCCTGAACAGCCTTCCAGAGATCACCAGCCACCAAGATTTCAGTTCAACTATTTATATAAGGAAATCACGCAGTATTTGGTGCCTATACTCACACACCAAGAAAATTTGTTTCCATTTCTTGCATTTCACTTATAATTTCTGCCTCTGTAATAAGCAAGTTCTTAACCCCAGGCTAAGCCACCTGGAGCAGATCTGTGTTCCTGCGCAGAGCCCTCCGCAAAAAGTTTCTTTGAAGCCAGAGAGGCATCCGTGTTATTTCCATATCTCCGGCTCTGACTCAGCAAAGCCTTTCGACATGTGCTGCAGGCTTACTGGACTTGGGGACTGAAGTAGGTACAGAAGTGCTGGGCTGAACACGGTGAAGTGTGGGTCTCCTCTGAAGTGCCCTCCCACTGCACAGCCCAGCGCTGCAGCCTCAGTTGCCCAGTGCTTAAAGGAATCAGTCATTAATTACATTAACAGAATGACTTTAGAAATTAAATTTCTAAAGCATTTGTTTCTGTATAGAAAAGGGGATTTATTTTACAGAGGGTTTTTTTTTTCCTGATATCTCAGAATATGTCATGATTTCTTAACGGAAAAAGAAGTAACCGTGCCATGGAACTGATCTGTACTTTGCCTGCTCTCTAAGAGATGATTAAAATCAAGAATAAAATCATTGGTTAGCAAATGCTGGATATGTTACAGAAATAATATAATTTCAAGCATAAACAGCAGTGAACTGCAATTTATTTCTACTTTGGCTTGGCTGGTGGTGCCTGGATTGCTTTAAATCATGAGGTCAAATATTGGGGTGGGGGGGAATCCAAGAGACAAATCAATTTTCTTTTTCCTTAAAGCTTTCTTATCTGAATTATGATAAACTTCATTTTAAAAAAAGATTTAAAACCAAACAATACGTATAAAAGAACTCTTAACCAAATTCTGCATGTCTTAGAATATTCATTATAAATCAAACCTCAAGCAGAGATATGAGGCCAGATTCTGCAGAACAAAAATTGTAATCAGAGTTTTGTAACCAATTTTGTTGAACATGGACTCAAAAATCTCAGAGCACTGTCTGCAAACATAATGGAAAGATTAATACAAGGTATTTCTTGAAGAAAAAAGAATGTAAAGAGAAATAAAAGACCAGCAATAAAATCTACAAACCTTGCAGGGAGAGGAGGGTCAGCTTTTCCAGCCACTAACCAGGAAGACCTGTGGTAGGCATATCTATATCTTTTATTGTCCACAGGAACTATATCCATTAACACAATATACTTGGCCTCAGGATCCACTCCCGAGAAGGAAACCCTGATCGTAGGAAACATTCTCCTGAAATAAAGGCAAATGAGAAAATAAATATTTGGGTGGACAACAGAAATAAGAGAGCTTCTGAAAGGCTGCTAAAAGTAAGAATTATATTTAAATCTCCTGAAAGAGCTTAAAGCATCTATTGATTTTGCCTCCACATGATGGAAGTTAAATCTTCTGTCTTTCTAATAAGGAGACAAAAAGCAGCTTGAAATCAAAATGATATTTGAGAAGCAAAAAGAAAAATATGGTAAAGGTGAAAAAGCAAAGGAGAAATATACTATTTGCCTGTTAGTTAAAAATACACAACGATTTCAGAAAATAGTTATAGCTAAGGTACATGAAACTTGGATTTTCTTTTAATTATTTATTTTTTACAGGATCCATACTAGTGTACAGGAAATATTCCAGAAATTATTTCCTTTATTATTCTCCCATATTTTAGATGAGTGTTTTCTTAAGCCTGCTCACAATATTTTTTAATGGAATTTTCAAAACTAAAAACTTTCTTTTCTGTACTAAACCTTTGACAAAACACAATTTTAAAATGCAAGGTTATCCTGTAGATGAGAAATAAAGTTAAATAATTTTTAACATGGATTAAAATTAATTTAAAATATTGAACTTTAAATTCCTTGTTTTATCTTGCATGAATTATATCTACTTTTTAAAAAAAACATATACCGATGGAACTCACCAGTCAGGAAAAAAAAAAATCGTATGGGAACTACATTAATAGAGAGTAATTTTAGGGACTGTAAAACCCAAAAAGACATTTGGCTCCTCCAGACTGCGTTTGACTGACCCAAACCCCAAAGGTTTTAGAAAAGAAACGGCATGATTTGAGGTGACAAGAAAGCCTGGAATTCTTTTGAGCATTTTTGTAACCGAGAGAAAAGAACAAACCAAACCAAGCTTTGACTTAATCACTCCCACGATCCCGCGTTTCCCTCGGTCTGTACCAACCCAGCCCCTCAAAATCACTGCGGGATTTTAGTCGCAGACCTGATTATTAGGGAAGCAACACTTGTACCCTGCCGGCAGGACGCCCCGGCTGGGTTTCAGCCGGCCCCGCCGCAGCGCACCGCGGCCCCGCTGCCGCCCCGGGCCGCCTCTCCCTCTGCCCCAGCGCAGCTCCGCGCACCGCTCCGCGCAGCGCCGGGCTGGGCCCGCCGAGGGGCTGCGGCAATCGTGGGGCTTCACCCTTCTCTTCCTCCCCTTAACTCAGCCGTGCTCTTCTCCCTTTACAAAAAACTCCGGGGTTTCGGTAACTTTGCCTTTTTTTCCCACTGTCCAAAGCCACTTTCCGAAAGATGCCCCGGGGCTGCCCAGCCTTACCTCCCGGATTTGGTGATGATCATCTCGGTACCCAGTTCATGAAACTTGTCCCAGAGCTCTTTGGTCTCCAGGCTGCAGGAGATTTTGGCCATCTCCTCGCTGGGGATGATGGGGGTGGTGGGGATGAGGGGTTCGGTGCACAGGGAAGAAGGGCTGCTGCTAAAATCCCCGTGAGGGTCCAGGCTGGATAAATCACTCAAAGGTTGGGCGCAAGAGGATTTCTCAACGAATTGTTCTGCAGGGTTTGAGGAAAAAGAGAGACAGAGAGAGAAAAAGAGAAAGAGAGAGAGACAGGGGATTCAGCCAGGTTTCGCGACCACTGAGACGAGCTTATTTAAAAAAAAATATATATATTAAAAAGCCATTTTTCGTTCGACTGCCGTCGCTCTGCCCCAGCACATCCACAGACCGGGCTGATTCTTTAGGCGTCCGCTCATCATTTGAGGGCAGCGGTGATGATTTTCGGAGACGAGCTCCGGGAAGAGCCCGGAGCGGCGCCGCTCCCCGGAGGCGCACCGGGGGAGACGCCCGGGGGGCGGCGGGAGCAGCACGGCCCCGGCCCCACCGCCGCCCGGCTGTGAACCGCTCCGCGGGGCACGGCAGGGCACAGCCAGCCCTACGCGCTGCCCCCCCGCTAACCGAGGTGTTCCACGAAAAGGTCACTAATTCTCATTAAAACGGGAGCGCTGGGCGCCGAGGGGCTGCTGAGGGCCAGGGTCACGCTGGGGGAGCACGGGAGGCTGCTCCTGGACTGCGCCGCTGGCAGAGAGTGGAACGCAGAAGGAGCTCGAGAGCAGCCGCGCAGGCTCCGCGCTTCCTCCGCGGGGAAGCGAACCCCAAATACCAATTAAACAGCGGGCACGGGCTCACTCTCCCGGAAAGCTGGGTCTGCCTTTCTCCCAGCCGGTTTGCTGACACTGAACACGCTCCTTCGGAGAAACAGTCTCCGGGGGAGCTGCGTGCGTCCGCGCAACCTACGCGAGTGCAGTAGCTGCTGCCGACGCTGGCCGCCCGCCACGCCTGGCTCCCGCCGGCGCTGCCACCCACCCCCGGACGCCCCGGGAGGCTTCGGGCGCTTCAGCAGCTCCATTGGGAGTTTCCGCCAAAGGCAAGACCAGGAGGGAGCAGGGCTGCGAAGGCTCTGCCCCGGCCCCGCGACGAGGCACCGGGATGCGGCCATGGATCCGCCGCCCGGCGCCAAAGAACAGGAGAAGCACGAACGCGCCCTGCCCCTCCAGGCAAAGGTTTTGCCTAAAGCTCCAGTTAATAAAAACCGAGTTACAGGCAGTCGTTTCCCTTGGATTTTTAGTTGAACGACATATGGAAAGGGGTTACAAAAAAATGAAAAGTTAAATTAAATAAGCGTTTTCAGGAAAAAAAAACCAAAACAAAACAAACCAACTCGACTAGCACTAACTTTAACACAAATCCATGTAAATATGCCGATCGGGAATACTACAACATTCTCGGCCTACATTAGCGCCCAGACTAAAAACTGAAGTTCACAATGAATCCCTAGATTATGTGAAATCTTTTGAGACGGTTGATTAGGTGGAGAAGACGCGGAGGGAGCTGCCTTTTCTAAATTCTTTTAAGATTGATTGTAATCCTGTTCATCGGCGCCCTGAAAGCTTAACACATATTTTGTAGTTTTCTGCGAACTCCTGGATACACGCGAGGATGACAAACCGCAGAAACTTGGAGGGGGGGGCGGGGGGAGGAGGGGAAGATGTTAATGATTTTTAAAAGCTTTCAGGACTCTGAATCGAGGCAACTGAATAGAAGCGAAATCGCTTACCCGAAAATCGCAAGCGCTTAAAAAAAATTCCTCCCGGTCTATGTAGAGCAAAACAACATATATGAGCCTACATCGAGGAGCTGTGAAAGGATTTTCAGATCTAACGCACAAGTTTTACTACCCCTTGTAAGCCTAGGCACCACAACAGAGAGTCTCTTATTTGACTTCAGGACCAGGGTGGATTTGCAATAAATATTTAAGAGATTCATTTCATATCAGTGAAGAGAAATGGAACTACCTTAGAGTGTGGGATAATTCTACAAATGGTGAAGCTGAATAAATAAGAGGCGTAACTGAAACTGGAGGAATTTAGGAAACTCTTTATGCTATAAACAGCCTCGCCTAAAAACGACGGTGGGTGATGAAGGCAGTCAACCTTCAAGTTTAGGTGGTGAGGCTTTCCCCTCTGCAGGGGAAACCTTGGGGCAGGGGGAACGCATCGCTGCCCGGGCCGGCTGCCGGAGCACTGAGAAGGGTGAGCCAGGGCGGCCAGGGCCAGACGGACGGACGGACAGGAAATCCGCACCCCACGGACGCCGGCGGTCACCCCCCGTCCCCACTCACCCAAAGGCTTGATGGTGCTCTCGGGGGACTCCTTGTCCTTGGAGCTGCCGCTCGACATGAGCGCGGCGATGGAGAAGGCATTGGCCCGGGAGGAGAGCTGCGGCTTGGGGGGCGGCGTGTACTCCATGGCCACTGTGCTCGGAAGCGGCGCTGCTCGGTGCGGCGCTGCCCGGACGGGGCGGGCAGGGAGGACCGGCCGGGGGTGGCGGAGCCGGGATACCGGGAGCGCTCTGCTCCCGGCGCCGTGCGCTCCCCCGCCTTAACGCGGGGCCGCGGAGATCCTATCGGCCGGCGGCCAATCGGCGCCGGGACACGTCAAGGGCCCCGGCCCGGCCCGGCCCGGCCGCGGGGGAGGGGGCGGAGGCGGGCAGCAGCAGCAGGAGGAG